>JACDJE010000212.1:1599099-1650612 GCA_016647715.1 Pavo muticus
CCGCAGAGCTGCGCCGGCGCGAAGGGGCGGGACGGAGCCGGGACCGCCCGGCGGGGACGGGGCTTCCGGGTGGCGGCGAAGGCATGGAGTCGGCGGCGGGGGGAGGCGGAGGTGGCTTCCGTGCCAGCGGTACGGCGGGGCCGGGGAGCGCGGGGCGGGGAGGAGGGACAGTCCCCGCCCCGCTCGTGTCATCCCCCTCATGTCCCCCGCTTCTGTCGCCCGTTTGTGTCCCACCACTCGTGTCCCCGCACGTGTCCCTAACCCCACTCGAGTCTCACCACCCTGTTCCTCGTTAGGTGTCCCCCACCCCACTCGTGTCCTCGCATTCGTCTCTCCCCGCTCGTGTCCCCGCACTCACGTTCCCCACATCGAGTTCTCCCATCGTGTCCCCATAGTAGTCTCCCCCCAGTCTTCCCCTGCCTCATGTTCCTCCTCTTACATCCCCTTCAGTCGTGCCCCACTTGTGTCACCAAACTCCTGCCCTTCACTTGTGTCCCCCACTTGTGACCACCCTACTCGTGTCCCCCAGCAGTGACCCCACTTATGTTCCCCCACTCATCTCTTCACACACTCATGCCCATGGCCCACCTGTGGCTCCCAATCATGTCCCCCCAGTCATGTCATCCAACTCATGTCCCAGCAAATGTCCCCACCCCCACTCGTATGCTCCCAATTGAGTCCTATCACTTGTGTTCCCCTTTCATGTCCTCTCCCTCACCTGAGTCCCATTAGTGTTGTCCCATACTAATTTTCCCCTCCACTCACACTCCCCCATTCAGTTCCCCCTACTGTGTCCCCCCAGTAGTGCCCCCTGCTTGTGTTCCCCAGTCATCTCCCTACCCACTCTCACATCCCCAGCCCAGTCATGTCCCCCCCAGTCATGTCCCTCAGGAGTGACCCCTACTCATGCCCCCTCAGTGACCCTGCTGCCATTCCACAGAGCACCAGCACTCCCGCTACAACCCGCTGCGGGATGAGTGGGTGCTGGTGTCTGCGCACCGCGTGAAGCGGCCCTGGCAGGGACAGCTGGAGAAGCCCCCCCCTGAGGATGTACCCCGCTGGGACCCCAAGAACCCTCTCTGCCCTGGGGCCACCCGGGCCAACGGCGAGGTACCATGGCGTACCCTGCCCCTGTTTCCCCCTCTGAGCCTCACCCACAATCCCCAGACTCCATTTCTCACCCCTACAGGTGAACCCGCACTATGAGGGCACCTTTGTCTTCCCCAATGACTTCCCTGCATTGCAGCCTGATGCCCCCGAGCCTGGTAACTCCTGCAGGGGTTCTGGGGGGCTGTAGGGGCATGGATGCTGCCCAGATCCCCTCCCTACTCTCTGTCCCCCCCAGATGACAGTGGCCACCCCCTGTTCCAAGCGGCAGCTGCCCGGGGTGTGTGGTGAGTACTCCCAGCTCTGAGAACAGGCAGCTCTGTTGCTTTCCATTCTGATCTTTGGGCTCTCACCAGTGCGGGGCTTTTTCCTCAGCAAGGTGATGTGCTTCCATCCACACTCCGACCTGACGCTGCCCCTCATGTCGCTGCTGGAGATCCGGGCAGTGATTGATGCGTGGGCAGAGCTGGAGGCAGATCTGGGGGCCTCCTACCCCTGGGTGCAGGTCAGTTGAGGACAGGGGACGTGTCCCCATCCGTGGGGGCACACGGGGGAGGTGCTGCTGGAGCCCCATGGCTGGGTCCCTCATCCCCACCTGGTGCCCCTATGCTTCAGGGTTCTGCTCTCCTGTGCTGCTTTCTCCCTGTGCTGGGGACAGCATTTTGTCCCCGCAGCAGGGACAGGGGTGCTGTCACCTGTCCCCCTACACTGCTTCCTCCACAGATCTTTGAGAACAAAGGGGCGATGATGGGCTGCTCCAACCCACACCCGCACTGCCAGGTGAGGCTGTGACCCCTGGGGCGACTCTAGGACAAAGCCCCCTGGAAGATGGGAGCACAGTGGGGTCAGTCCCCTTCTTGTCCCCTTTTTGCTGGGGACTGTCCCTTGTGGTTGCTGTGTGCTGGACTGCCCACCTGGTGGCAGCACGGAACCGTGGTTGGTCGGGTGTAGGGCTGGGTTTGGGTGCTGTGGCGTGAGCCTGGAGTGCCTGGGGGATGTGATGGGGCCAGCTCGCTGGGGACAAGTGACAACACAGCCCTGTGTCCCTGCCAGGTGTGGGCCAGCAGCTTCCTCCCCAACGAGGCACGCCTGGAGGAGCGGACGCAGCGGCAGCACCACAGCCAGCATGGTGTGCCCATGCTGCTGGAGTATGCCGAGCAGGAGGCTCAGCGTAAGGTGAGGACATGGCTGTCATCCTGTCCCTGAGTGGGGGTGTCCCTGTCCCCATCTCCTGAGTGCTGTGTCCCACAGGAGCGGCTGGTGGTGGAGAACGAGGACTGGCTGGTGGTTGTACCCTACTGGGCCACCTGGCCTTTCCAGACCCTACTCCTGCCCCGCCGCCATGTCCTCCGCCTGCGGGACCTATGTGACAGTGAGAGGGACAGTGAGTGATGCCCTGGGCTACTTTCTGGGAGGGAGCTCTATGGGGTTTTGTGTCAGTGAAGGATGTGGTGCTCCATGCTCCTGGGGTGCTGTCCTGGGGAGTGGCCGGCACATCTCTTGTGCTTGTCACCAGTGCCTGGTGTCAGTGGGGGTCCTGGCCAGCTCT
The DNA here is from genome assembly GCA_016647715.1 of Pavo muticus. NCBI lineage: Eukaryota > Metazoa > Chordata > Aves > Galliformes > Phasianidae > Pavo > Pavo muticus. The sequence continues at coordinate 1,601,756 of JACDJE010000212.1, forward strand.
GGGTGTGCTCACTGCCCCCCAACCCCGCAGGCCTGGCCTCCATCATGCGACGGCTGCTGATCAAGTATGACAACCTCTTCCAAGTCTCCTTCCCCTACTCCATGGGTTGGCATGGTGAGTTTCCCCCCTCCTCTGCCCCTCTGTCCTCATCTCTCCCATTGCACACCTGACCCCATACGCCCCTCAGGAGCTCCTACGGGCCCCCACCTGCAGGAGGACTGTGGGCACTGGCAGCTCCATGCCCATTACTACCCGCCGCTGCTCCGCTCCGCCACCGTCCGCAAGTTCATGGTTGGCTACGAGATGCTGGCGCAGGCACAGCGGGACCTCACCCCTGAGCAGGTGAGGAGCTGGGCCTGGCAGGGGGAGCTCAGGGAGTGGCCTGGCTGCTTGCTGAGCTGCCCCAGCCTCGTGTCTGGTCCCTGCAGGCTGCAGAGCGGCTGAGAGCCCTCCCTGAGGTGCACTACAAACTGAGGCCTCAGGAGACAGTGTGTGGTGCTGCCCAGGCCTGAGGTGCAGTGGAGGGCTCAGCCGAGGCCTGTCAACTTCTTCTGAGCTTCCTCATGGACTGTGGCTTCCCCAGCCCTCATCCTGCCACATCGCTGCACAGTCACCATGCTGAAGGGCTTGCCTTCCTCCCAGTCTGGTCTTACTGGTGAAACCGGGAGTGGTGCCCAATAAACCCACAAGCAAAGTGCCTCTGGCTCTGCCCTGCTGGTTTCTAGCCTGTTAGGAGGAACCCCAGCTGCTGGGAGGGGAGGTAACCTGGGGGCTGCAGGGGATGAGCTGCTTGCTGCTGTCTCTGCATTGCCTCCTCATCCTCCCTGGGGGGAGCTCTGGGCCTGCTGAGCTGCCTTGCAGGCTGAGGAGCTGGCAGGAGACTGCCCCAGGTACATTCATCTCCTAGGCAGGGGTGGAGGCTGGCAAACTCACTGCTCCTCTTCCTTCTCACCGTCTGGGGACACAGCCCTCATCCTGCCTGCCTGGGTACTTGGGATGCAGCGTGAGGTGCAGCATGGGGCTGGATGCAGCATGTGGGCTGGGGGATGCAGCAGGCAGCTCCATGCTCTGCTTTCCCCTGCAGCCCCATCCCCTCTGTGATGCCCCACAACTGATCCAGGGGTTTGTCCCATGGGGATGCCCAGTGTATGGAGCACCATCTGCCACCACATCCTCATGCAATTCTATTTTAATTGTCACCAAAGAGCCATTCTCATAACTCCCTAATGAGGCCCATAGCGTTTTGAAGTCTGAGAGTGGTCCCCTGGGGGCCAGAAATCTCTTGAAAGCAGGGAGATTCTCCTCTACAGGACTGATCTGCTACCTCCAAGACAGTGCTTTGTGGGAAGTGCCACGCGTCCCTGTCTGCACATTGTTCCCTGCCCGTGGAAGGCTGGATGCTGTCTCCATCCTCCCTGTGACGTCCCCCTACCTCCTCTTGATGTCCCCATCACCTCTAGTGTCCCATCCTCACTCCTCTGTCCCTGTCCCCTCTAGTGTCCCCATCCTGCCCCCCTCTTGTCCCCATCATAGATCCCACAAGGCATCCCTACCATTATTCCACTTGTGTCCCCCATGCCCAGCAGGTCCCAGAATTTTTGGGAGGAGGTGGTGGATGGCAGCATGTTGGGGTGATGACCACCACCATTGCAGCTCCCCGTTCCCCCTTCTTCCTTGCAACAAGTGCACACTCACAGCTCTTCCCCAGGGCCCTGGAAAAGTGGCAACGAATTGGCTTAAATGTGGGAATCCAGATTGGGGTAATTAGCCGCTGAACCGGTTGTAACGAGGCTCGTCATCCCCCTGCACGCGCAGTTAGCTCTGATTTAATAGCCCACCGGCTCTCAGCCCAGGCCGCCGTGCGTCAGCCCGGGGCTGTAAATGAAACTTGCAGTAAGTCAAGCGGTATTAAACTTTACAGTCACCGTCTTTAAAAACGAGACTCTTTCTCTAATAAATCAGAGCAAGTGGGATTGTAAATATCAGGGCAGGATCTGTATTGCTTAATTAAACAGAACCTAATGAACAGCCTGTTTGTTGTGTTGTGATTTAGGAAGAAAGCCGGGGAGGTGGTGTGTGCCGAGGAGCACAGGTACTGCTGAAATAACGCCGAGACACTGTGAGGGCTTCGTTTTATTTAATTTCTTCTTTTTCTTCCCCCCCTCAAAAAAAGTGAAAGATTCAAGGGGGGACATCAGATGGATTTGTAGGAGGAAGAGAATGGCTTGTTATGGGCCCGGTACCTTTAAGTGGGGTGTGAAGGAATGAGAAAACACAGCCAGGAGAGATGCAGCCATGCTTGCATCACAGGGAGGGTGTGATTTTGGGAGATGAAATGGAGCTGGGTCCAGGATCATTGCTATGACCCTGAGTGTTGCCAGCTCTGCACAACCCACAGCCCCCAGCTCAGTCTACAGGCTCAGTGTGACATTGTCACAGTGCATGGGGCCCCTTTGGTGCCAGCTCTGAAGCCCAAGCTCCGCTGCCTCCAGAGCTCCTCCCTCTCTCCCAGCACAGGTGAGACAATAAATACTGCATGAAAGAAGTTAATCTGTGACCAGAGCGTTTTAATCAGAAAAAAAGAAAAAAAAAAAAGGTATTAGTGCAGGCCTGCTGGCTCCTGCCAAACTACACTTTTACTGTCCCTGCCGGTACAGGGTTTATGGCTGTCATTTCATTCCAGTTTTACTGTTGTTTTTGCCTTTATTGTTGAGTTTCCCCTTGCCTCCAGTTGCCTGTGATTGAACTGATGGAGGGGGGGATAGAGAAGGAGGAGGAGGAAGGGAGAGATGAAGGCCCTGTAGCTCCTGGGGAAAGGGAGCGGCCCAAACCCCTCTGTTTCTATCTGAAAGACATCAGGCACTTAACATGAAAAGTAATTACAAAAATTTAAGCAGATGCTGAACACCCTCGTGCCCTGCAGCAATCAGCTCCCTGCTAAGGACAGCCCTGGTATGCCAGGAGAATGAAACCGAAACCACAAATCCCCCCAGAACTGCTCTTGGCACAGCACCCAGCTTATCCTGGGCAGCCCAGAGCATCGCTGGGTGTCTGGGCTCTGTCTGGGCTCTGGGAGTGCAGCCCATGTAATCTTATTTGTTACGCAGCTGAAACAGGCAGTGATTGAGCTGCATCACCCTGCAGCAAGCAGTAAGAAGGGAGTTCCCCCATCACCCCAAATTTCCTGGAGCTGAGGACATAGTGCTCCACCACGAAATGCCCTCATAAATAACCCCCTGCTGCTTTTTAACCCTCTCTGCCCCATTTTCAAGTTCCTTCAAGGATAAGGGATGCTCAAAAAGCAGCCGGCGGATTCCAGCTGCTTCTGCTGCATGTTGGTAACAGCAGGACCTATCCTGGCTCCTTAGAAACACTGGCATAGGAGAACAGAAACGAAGCCCTTGCCCCTGCCAGCATCCTAAACTCCCCCAGCCCCCAGCTTGGATCAGCTGTCACATCGGGGACTTGCAGTGATTATGATAAAACCTGCAGGACACCAAGGGCATCACTATGATTTGTGCTGTCTAAATGTTAATCAGAATAATAATGCCTTTTGAGACAGCTGTTTTAAAAGGCTGTGATGTCGGAGTAAAAATTCCAATAAAACTCTATTAGCCCTTCCTCGTTACACTAATGGTGCCTGCTGCTAAAAGCCCCCCACTATAGACACCCGTATTAATGGGCTTATTACAGGAAATAAAATCTGAGCCTGAACATTACAGTGAAGCCTGATTAATTCAGCAAGGTAATCTTTTCCTTTTCCTTTTTTCCTTTTTTTTTCCTCCCCTCCTCTCTCCCTTTTCCCCCCTCCACGCTTTAGTTAATGAAATGTGCTCCTTGAAGTGCCAACTGTGTAGCTTTGCATGGAGTTTGGTGATGTTTTTAAACTTATTTTGTTGATGTGGAGAAGAAGGGCTCCTTGGGGACATCCATCAGAACTGGTGATGCAGCAGAGCTGGTAATGCAGCAGTGCAGGGTGACAGGGGCTGTCCCATGGGTGGCCATGACTTGGTCACCAGCCCTGCTGCTTGTCCCCAGGTCTGCTGCTGCCATGCCCAGCCCATGGTGCAAGGCAGAAATCTGGGGCATGCACATGGCTGCTCGTCCACCCTATAAATAACTTCCATAAAAATCCTCTTTCCAGCCTTTTTGTGTGCAGCCAAACCCTGCCAATGGCAGAGGAGACGGCATCTATTTTATGGGCGGCTGGAAGCAGGCTTTGCATTTTTCTGGCTCGTGTAATCCCACAGGTACCCTCGTTTCTTCTCTTTTTTAACAGCCTTTTGCTTCGTGTTCCTCCCAGCCACATTCAATTATGGCCTCTGCTCCTGCTGCCCAGGAAAGGAGAGGGGAGAGGGATGGAGGGAAGGAATGAGAAACAAGGAAGGTGCAGCATCAGTTTGTGCCCCATCCTGGGAAGCCTGGAGAGATACACAGATCGCTGCCTGGTAATGACTGCATTTATTAGCCTCATTACTTTTACTGACTGCAATGAGAAGCTATTGGGAGCCTCTGAGGGTTCCTGGTGGCCGGGTGTCCCCATCTCCCCATCACCGTGGGCTGGTGTGATCCCTGTGTGTTGCTGAGTGTTGCCAACTCCTATCTTCTGAGCCTGCCTGGCAAGGAATTCCTCCCAGATCTGCTGCAACCTTTGAGTTAACCACCCTGTACACTGAAGGCATCCCTTATTGCTTGTATGATAGACACAGCCAGTGCCAGTGTACCCTGCAGCCGTGTCCCCCCACCGACAGAAGCTCTCAGCATCAATCCCTCAGCTCTCCTTGCCCAGGGGTCTGCTGTGGTTGCTGCCCCATCACAGTCCTTACTCTGCTGTCGGGTGGTGAAGGCAATGGTTCCCGTGGGCTGGTGAGCAGGGAGGAGAAAATACAGGGGAAGGGAAGAGAGGGAAAAAAAAAGAAGAAATCAATTTAGTTGCAATAAAGCCTCTTACTGTATTAGCTGCTAATCCACAAATACACAAACACACAGAGGGAGTCCTTGGAATAAAGGCATTTAATTACGCTGTTTGCTCGAAGCTGGCTCAGAATGGTCTGACATGATGGCGAAGCAGGCACAGCAGGACCCAGGGAGATGCTGGGACCTTCCTCTTCGTTGTAGGCCATGTGGCAGTGCTGTTCTCCTCCATGGGTCATGGAGGGGACATGGGTCATCTCTCTGTCCACCTCCAGACCTCCCCAGGGTCCCTGTGGGGGCCACCTCTGGGTCCGGAGGGGGTTGGAATGGGTGCTCCCAGCCAGGACAGCTCCGTGGGCATCACGAGGCTGTTTGCTCTTTCTTCCTCTCCTTTTCTTACTTCCTTGCAGGAGGGGTCTGCGGGGGGGGCTATAACTCTTCTCCACTCCTGTTTGATCTGCCAGCGGGCTCAGCAGGGGAAGACCCTGCCTCGGCAGGCTGCCCATGAGATAAAAGGCACAGAGGGCCCAGCCAAGACATTTTTTCCACTGTTCCCCCACCATTCACCCCTTCCTCCATCCCCCTGGTTTTCTTGGCAGAGGACGAAACGGGAAAATGAGCGTACGCCTTTCAAAGCCCTTCTTCTTTCAATATTGAACGGGGCCTGGATCCCCTTCTGGATGCTGGATTGCTGGCATTCCCGCTCCTCACGCAGCCTAAACTGTAACAGCTGAGGGCTGAGGGTGACAGCCAGGGGCTGCCAGCATGTACCCCAACTGAAGGCAACCAGGGGGCAAAATCCAGTGGGAAAGAGCCACCCAAAGTTGGCATGGCTCTACTGCCCCGAGGTGCTCAGCGGGATGCAGGAATCCCATCCTGCCCCAAGCAGGGATTATAACCATGCTGAGACCTGGCAGGGCACAGCCCAGCTCCGCCTGCTGCTTCGGACCCAGCTGATTGTTTCACTTTAACGTTTTCCAGAGATTTTCTTTTGATGTCACCCTTTTCTGTTTGATTTTTTTCTTTTTTTTTTTTTGGAAGATGATAATGATCTTCCATTTCCAAATGAAAAGTCATTTGGCACTCATGGGGGAAAAAAAAAGATTTATTTTTTCATTTAAAGCTGTTGAAACAGGATAGTTAAACCATTGCATGTCTTTTTTTTTTTTTCCTTTTTCTTCCCCACACGATTTTTGAAAAGAGAAATTCCTCTGAAGTGACTTTTTCTTGGGAGGTGTTTTGATGAACTGGCATTTTTTGGATGAAGAAGTGTTTCTGTCCAAAGTGCCTGGCCATACTGAGGCAAAAGGCAGGAGTAGAGGGGCCTGATGCAGAGAGGAGAAGGTGGGCAGAGGCAGGAGCCTGATTTTGGCATTTCTCAGATTGTCCTGAGAAGTTGATCTTCCTGGAATTTATGTGGAAGAATGTGGAAGGCAGGTAGGTGGTTAGAGGCAGCAAGCATAGCTTCACCAATGGCAAAGCATGCCTGACCAATCTGGTGGCCTTCTAGGATGGAGTGATGGCACTGGGGGACAAGGCAAGAGCAACAGATGCCGTCTACCTGGGCTTGTGCAAGGCCTTTGGTGTGGTCCCCCACAACATGCAAGCCACTAAACTGGGGATGTGGATTTGATTAATGGACTGTTAGAGGAATAAGTTGTTAGAATGGCGGAATCATAGGATCACTAAGGTTGGAAAGGGCCACTAAGATCATCTTGTTCAACTGCCAACTCATCCCCACCGTGCCCACTAACCACATCCCTCAGTGCCACATCTCCATGGTTCTTGAACACCTCCAGGGACGGTGACTCCACCATATGCCTGGGCAGCCTGTGCCAGTGCCTGATCACTCTTTTGGAGAAGAAATATTTCCTGATTCGAAATTTTCTGGATATCCACATCCAAGAAGTTATAGTCAGTGGCTCAATGTCCAGATAGGAACCAGTAACCAATGGTGGTTACCAACCTCAGGATTCTGTGCTGGGACCAGTACTATTCAGTGTCTTCACCAGTGACATGGAGAGTGATTGTACCCCTCTGCTCTGCCCTCATGAGGGCCCACTTGCAGTACTGCACCAAGGTCTGGGGCCCCCAGTACAGGATGTGGACCTGTTGGAGCTGATTCAGAGGAGGCAGTAAGGATGCTTAGAGAGCTGGAGCATCTCTGCTATGAAGACAAGCTAAGGGTTGAGCTTGTTCAGTCTGGAGAGGGGTCATGGAAGACTTTATAGTTTCCTAAAAGGGAGTTAAAAGAAAGATGGAGAAAGAAATGCTCCCTCAGAGGAGCTCCCTTTGTTACATTTGGGCACTCTCACTGGCTGCTTTCTGGCTTGCCACACTGATTCAGTGTTGCTCAGGTTTATTAACCAGTGTCAGGCAGGGCAGATCAACTGGCTTACAAGAGCCTAAGTGCATCACAGGAATGCTATCATCCCTCACAACCAAATTCATAATCTTTGTGAAAAATTAGAGCAAGCCAGACTGACAATCCCTATTCTCCTCAAACCGTGAAAGCAGGACCTTAGTTATTCTACCTTTCTTTAAATCTTTAATCCTACCCTCACCAGCCACCTCTGATTCTTCCTGACCACAGGATTTGGATGCACACATGCTTTCAAACGCTGTGCAGGCAGTGGTGCTCCTGCAGAATGCAACAGCTTTGAATTGCTGCATGGTTTTTGAGGTGCCGGATGTTTTTTGGGGTGTCCCATGCTTGCAGGTCCTTGGTGGCTGGGACCCTTCCTGTGGTACCAGCAGGTGGTGGTGATGTATAACTGATTCCTCCCGGCCTTTTCTTATCGGAGGCTTTTAATGTCGTGCTAGCAACAGGTTGGCACCGGATTTTCCATAGGCACTTGCCCCATGGTAAGGCATTTCCTTCAATGCTTCCTGAGCTGGGCACAGGCACTCGCTTCCTTCTCTTGGTCTCCAGCTCATGCCACTGCCAGACAGCAGCAATCATCCGGAGGGAAAACAGGCAAAACCTCTTATCACGCCTACAGGTCTGGCTGACACAGTCTTTCCACTCTCTGATTGTGTTTAATACCTTCCATTTCACATCTTTCAGCACTTCACAATAGGACCGAAAACTGTAATATGTCTAATAACGCCAGCTTTGAAGAGACATGTGGAGGTGATGGTGGATGAAGGATGAGGGCAGGGCAGCAGGGAGGGCTTTTTGCTGGGGGTCAACACCCTCCCTGCGTTTAACTCCACAGATGATGAGGACTTGAGCTTCAGCTGAGATGTTTGGGGCACACTCTGTGCTGTGATGTATGCGGGTGATGTAGTTTGGGGTACATAAGCATGCGTGGCAGTTCCACCCTCTCAGGTTGAAAAACGGCTCCCAAGCTCTCACCCAACACCTTCCAGGTGTTTTCTTGGGCTAGCTGTTGGCATCTGGGGTAGAGACTGGGAGAGACCTATGGAAAACCCATTCTTTCTCTCATTGTGTTCTGCTGCTGAACTGACCACTACAGAAAACAGGGAGATGTGCTGGAGGAGGAATTGGAGAGGTCAGAAGCAGGGCTGCAGAAAAGTTTGGCCTCAAGAAGTTGAGACAGGCAGAAGGGCAGGGGGATGAGAACATATGGTCCAGAAGCTCCTCAATCTGTGGGAACATGACTGGCAGCAACTTGCTTCCTTGGAGACACCAAAGGTATTCCCACACTCAAAATCCCAAATGGCCCTAACAGCACTGCTTTGAATAGGGAACATTTTACTCCTTGCTGTGTTTATGTTCACGTGTTTAACTCTGACCTTGGATCAATTTCTTGCTTAAAGTTATCCATTTTCCATGACAAGGGACTCGGGGATGATGAAAAATTGACATGATATAATAGCAGAGCCTCTGGATCTGTAGCCAGTCTCTCCTGTGGTGTGGAAATAAAGTGCTCTGAAGGCCGCAGAACAGCCGAGCAAATCCAGGAGTCTCTCATTACATATGTATATATATGTAAACATGTGTCGTTGTATATGTGTGTGTAGCTTCATACTTACGTGTATTAATATTCTCCACCCATTTCATTGCAGCATCTGCCCTTCAGAAACAAAGCTCCTGGTGCCAGGGGCTAATGGGAGATGTTTTTATTTGTCCTTGTTATAAAATAGGTATCTCGGTATTAACTTTGCAGGGCATTATATTGATGTAGTGCAGTAAACTTTATGGCTGATTTCACAACCCTGTTAAGTGCGTCGTCTTAGACGGTAATAACCAGCCAGGAAGACAAGAAAAGCCCTTGCAAACGATGCACCGCTTGGGGAGCAGAGAGGTGATGCTGGTCCTGTGGGGTACCCAGAGAAAGCAGGATGCTCCCCACATCCTGGGAAGGGTTTTGCTCTCCTGGAGTTTCCCAGAGCCACACAGTGATTGCATGCCCCCAGTCTCTATCTGTCTGCTCAGGCAGCTGTTTGCTCTCCTCCCTCTCTGCCTTCCTTGCCCCCAGTAAATTTAATGTGATGCACACGTGTCCGCCAGTCACAGATAACTGCTTAGCTTAAATCCTGCTCGAGTTCCCTTCATTTATCTGCTAAATGGGATCTTGGTTATAAATAGAGTCCTGTGGTCATGGGGGCTGATTTGGGCAGGGGTTTGTTTGGCAAGGAGTTTTACAGAAATCTGAGCAAATTGCTGGGAGAAGCTGAGAGATAATAACAAGGAAAATGATATTAAACTGACTTCACTGCTCGTCCCCCATCCATCTGCCAGCAGCCTATGGGGAGAGCACAGATCTCAGGCAGATGAGACAGTACAGGTGAAAGCAGATTGGGTATGAAGTGTTCTTGCAGAGGCTGGAGTGAGAAAAGTGTTCTTGGTCATGAATTCAGCATCTGCAAAAGACAACTGGCCAGATGGGCTGTGTGGGCCCATAGCTTGTACAGGAGATAAGCCCCACTGATACTCCATCTCTCCAGTACTGTACTGACACTTGGAATATTAAAGGAACCCAAAAATCTCATTCACTGGGATCTTCATAGAATCATAGAACCATAGAAGGGGCCTTTAAAGGTCTTCTGGTCCAACTCCCCTTTAGTGAACAGGGACACCCACAGCTCCATCAGGTGCTCAGAGCCCCTCCAGCCTGACCTTGGGTGTCTCCAGAGATGGTGCATCCACTGCCTTTCTGGGACACATGTTCCAGTGCCTCACTGCCCTTATCATAAAGAAAGCATTTTTTCTTATATCTTGACATGGGATAAAACTTACATGGGAAAATTAATCCTCTGGATAGGACAGCTGGTCACTGTTGGTGATGGGAGTCTCCACTACAAGTGTTCTTACTGTGCAAAATGTTGTCTTGGTTCTTATAAACCACCTGGCTGAGAGATGGACCTGGTGGCAGCCTGAGGTCACCTTGTCCTGGGGCCTGTTTTCAGGGTATCGAATCATGGAATCACTGAGGTTACAAAGGACCACTGAGATCATCTAGTCCAACCCCAACCTGCCCCCACCGTGCCCACTAACCATGTCCTTCAGTGCCACATCTCCACATCTCTGGAAAACCTCCAGGGATGGTGACATGGTGTGGAGCAGGTGGGAAGAGCAAGATGCAGTTTGACAGAGGGCAATTTGGGTAAAACAGCACCGGGAATGTGAGAGCAGGTTTGTTTCCAGCCTTGAAACACCTCCACTGGGAGTGCAAGGGAGACTTTGGAGCTGATACTTTTGGACAAGAGAGGCAGAGAATTTGATCTTCTAACAAACGGGAACTGGCAGAGCTGAGAGCTTTTGCTCTGATTGCCTTGCTTCCTCTGAGCTTGGCTATGGCTTTTTTTCTTCTCCTTTAATTTTTTTTTTCCTGTTAATTTATTGAAATCCTCTGGATCTCGATTCACTTTCTTTGCTCTTTATTTTTTATTGCTTTGGCTGAAACGCTCAATCCCCAGTACGGCTGGGATCGGGGCATGAATAAAAATAGTTTTGTGGAAAAACAAACCAAAACCAACAAGGACATGAAAACAAGTTCTCGATTTTGGTAGCAAAGGGTGGGTGACAGTGAGCAGGATGAGGACAGGAGGGTGGCACAAAAGGCTGTTACCGGTCCAGCTGGTGGGCTGGCCCTGGCTCCCAGCAGGAGGGGTCTTTGCCAAAATTGGCCTCCTGCCTCGATGGGCAGGATAAGGGAGAAATGTCCCTGCCAATGGGTGAGGCCGGAGGTTCCTCCTGTGTGCTGAGAAGGAAATCTTGCCTTGTGAAATGTCAGCCACCGGGGCACAGTGGTGTATGCCAGTGGCCTCCCGCCCACCTGCTGTGCCAGCAAAGAGCATCCTTTGTCACGAGAGGGGGAAACTGAGGCAGAGAGGTGGCTTTGGCAGGAGGGGATCGCTGAGCATTGGCCCCTTCCTGCGCCTTCCCTTCACCGTGCTGAGCTGCTCCCCTTTCATCAGCCTGAAACCATCATTTGGAGAAAGGGAAAGGGAATCCAAATCTTCAGGAAGTAACTCAGGCTGTTGTCTGAGGCTTGTTGTTGTTGTTTTTTTTTTTAAATTGTTGTTGTTTAAATCAAAGAAACAGATGTTTCGTTTTGACATTTTCAGGGCTGCATGGCTGCATCCTGCTCTTCTTTCCAGCGCTGTGAATGTAGAGCACATTCACAGTGAATCCAGAATCCACTCCTCTCCTCTCAGTGGCTCCACAGGCAGAGTCTGGCCCCTGAAATTTTGAAGAAGAGGTTTTCCTCTTTTTTTGTGACACCATCCTATTAATGCGATTAGTAACAGCTGCCTGCTGTGGTGCTGCTGTGGAAACATTTCTCCTTTCTGATGTCATGCCTATCTTGAAACAGGGCTTGCTGCTGCCCTGATAGCTGGGTGGAGTGGCTGCTCTCATTTTGCTGCAGCCTCTCCACAGCTTTGGCTCATCTTCAGACTAAATGGTGCTTTGCTAGCACCCCCATGGCTGCCCATGGCTCACGGCAGCTCATCTTGCAGCTTTCCTGGGGCAAACCATCTCCCAGAGCCCCACTCAGCCGTAGCTCTCTTCTCAACCTCAGCAGCTGTAACCAGCACCTTGCATGCAGAGATTGGTTTGGAGAATGCAATTCAGCAGCAGATGGAGATTATCATTGCAGGCTGTGGCTCTTTTTGCATTTCAGTTGCAAAGGAACAATTGAAACGGAAAAATTGAAAATGCAAAGGAGCTGTTTCCCCTGCCTGTGACCTTGGAGCATGGGACCAAGAGCTTATATTAGGATGAACCACCCTGCCAGGGTCTGATTCTGCCATTGACAGTCTCTGTTTTGTGTCAAAGTTGGATGTGGCTCCTGGTAAATGAGTTGAGAACTCTAGAGCTCGAGCAGTATGGAAAACTGGTTCCTTGTTACTGCCATCCCCAAAGCAGACCATTGCTCTATGGATCGTAACAGCTGCTGGCATCTGCTCCCGTTGCTGCCTGCCTGGAGACTCCCACCTCAGCAGAGGGGGAAGGCATCACCTCAGAAATGCTTTGTCCTGCACCCCAGACAGTGCTCATCAGCAGCATCCCAGGGGGCTGCTGTGTTTCTCCCTCCGGGTTTAACTCCTGCTCTGAGAGAGGCGTGCTGCCCAGGAAGAAGGGGGGAGTGCTGCACTCGATCCTGCAGCAAACAATGTTCTCCATCCCTCCAGCACCGCAGACATCCTAACAAAGCCAGAATGGCTCCCTGAGGATGCCGGGCACTTTTCAGTAAAGGTTTTGCACTCCCTGATCAATACCCAGAGCCTCCTGCTGCTCCGTATTACAGCTGAGGTGCGGGGAGCACAGCTGATTAGTCAGAGAAGAAAGCTCTGGGCTGGATCAGAGGCATCCAAGATGTCAGATCCTCTTCACTCATCAAAATACAAAAGCAAGAATCTCATCTGGCTGCTTGGCTGTGCTGAAATAATAGCTCATTCAGGAGGTGGAATTTAAGCCTAAAAGCTAACATTTGTGGTGTGTATTTATAACAGGCAGGCACAGGGAACCTATCCATACTCTATTTAATTTCTTTCACAAGCTCCTTTGATCCAGGCATTATTGTCCAGGCAAAATTGGCACAAATTTCACTGCAGACATCACCAGCCGTGCTGCAGAGAGCTGCCCAGCATCAGGGCTGAGAGGAGCTGCATTATAATTCATTTTAATTGAGTGTTTGGGCTAGCCGCGCTGGCCAGTTCTCCCTCTTCAGCTGGTCACCACCAGCTCATTACCTCCCATACCCAAGGGCTTGCCTTACTTTTAGACAGAAGGTGAGGGAATCGTGGCCGTGGGTATCAGTTTTTTGCAGTGCTTTGGGGGGATGTAGGGAGAGATGAGACACCTGCCCATGGACCCAGTGAGTATTTGTGGAGGCTGATGGGTGCTCATGGGATGTGAGGTCAAAGCCCTGCAGAGAAGGGAATGGATTCTGGGTTTCCAGGCTTGCTTGCTCTCCTGCCCTGGAGTGAGCAGGACTTTGATCCCTAGGTAAATGTGGCTTCTGCTTCCCGTTGCAGACTGCTGGAGAAGGCAGTCCTGCTCCAGCCTCTGTCCCACACCTTGGGTCACTTCCATTTGGTCTTTTTGAGCAGAGTGAGCAGCAGGACAAACTCCACTCAAAGCGTCCAGATTTACACTGCGGCGTGGTGCCATTTGCAGCTTTGCTCTCATTTTCCCACTGCTTCAGTGCTGCTCCCTGCTAGGCAGAGCAGCAACACCCTGCTCACGAGCCCAGCACAGATCAGCTTATTTCCACGGTGTTCACTGTCTGTCTGTTTCATTTGTCATCTCGTTGCTGAGCAGTTGTGCCAGATCTGCTGTCAGCTTTTCAAAATCAAGTCCTTTTTTGATAACCCTACGTGTATGTTGTTGGCAGAAGTTGTGGTCACCTATCTGTATGCCTCCTTCCCAGGCCCATCCATGAGCTGACTGAGCAGAGTGGGCCTTCACGTTCCATCCACAGAGCCTTGTGTCCTGGCCTCTTGGCTCATCTCACCAGGAAGAAAACCTCCCTGCTCTTCTGCTGCCTTCCTTTAGTGATCATTTTACTGTTGGTCTTACCGCTTGCCTTAAATCTGCCAGAGCCTACATATTTTTAGTTCCTCAATCTGGACAGGCCTTCTACTTGTGAAGACCACCCCCTTTCCTTCACAGCCGTTTTTGCTCTTCTGTTTAATCAGGATTGCTTTTCAAATGCCTTTTTCTGCAAGAAGAAACATGAGCATTCAAAAGGGCACCTGTAAACATTTCCCTTGCCACACGCGCACATGGGCTCTTTGGCTCTTTATCTCATTTTGATCCTTTTAGTAAGTGCTCTCATTGCAGTGTCATTCCTCTTTTCCAAGTAAACAGTGCCAGGGTGGGATTTAGCTGTCTCTGCAAGTATATGATGGTGGGTTTTGGGTACCGCTGCCTTGGAGGACATGGTAAAGTGTTACAGATCCTTTTGTGGTCTCAGACAAACTGCTTTGTGTGAAGACCTCTCTGGTGCTAATAAGCTCTGCATCACACAGAGAAATGCTCTATAAATGTTGGTTTCCGAGAGCTACCAAAGCCGTGGCTGGACGGGATCTTGAAGGAGTACTTCAAGCTGGAAATGGGCAACGGTGTCTTTTGACCCCCATGAGATCACTTTCCATGGTTATTTTGGAGACAAATGGCTGTTCAGCCTGAAAAAATGACTGGTGAATGGGGGAAGGACAGGCCTTCTTTCAGAGTCCTTGCTATCAACCTTTGCTTGTGCAAGAGAGTTGCCCTCTTCATTAGAAATCTTGCAGCTTGCAGTGTCAACTGCCCACAGTTGATGCTGTTTGCATGCTCTGGGCAGTCCCCATGATCGCTCATGCTGTGCCAGGAGTTGTCCCTCAACCATGCATTACTTTATGCCTGCAGCAGACCCAGCACTCAAAGTAAATATGTATTCATGGCAAGCTCCAGCATAGCTGGTGGGATCTACCAGGCTCGTCCCCAGACGATGGTTGTTTCCTCCATGACGTCAAAGTTCCCACCTCCTTTGGAAACCATATCATGGGTGGGGAAATCTGTGTGAGTGGGGATGGGGTGGGAGTCTTTCAGGGACTGTGTCCAGCCCTGCTGTGGCTTCCTACAGATCTGCATTCCTGGGTCCATGTCTTACTGTGGATCTGCATGCCTGGGTCCGTATCTCACATGGGCTGCTGAGATCAGGCAGGAGGGAGGCCAGTGGGATGAGCTCCAAGTCCAGCAGCTCACTGTCTCTGTCTCTGTTCATTGCAGAGCTCAGCTGAGGCCGAGACGAGGAGTCTTTAGCACTGGGATCAGCCAGATGAGCAGGGGTCTTGCAGTATTAATTAAACATCTGGAGAATTTGGCAGGCAGCCCACTTAATTATCCCTAGTGCTCAAGGATGCTTTCAGGAGTCCTCCCCTCCTGTCCCCTGCTCTCATGGCTTCTTCCTTCCAGCACATCACCATTTGTCTTCCCAGGAGAGACCTTCAATCCTGGTTCTGTGGGGGAAGCTTCTGCTCCAAGAAGTGTCTTTCAGCTACCAGACATGCTACAGGTACCACAGGGTGCTGGGCAAGGCAGAGTGAGGTGCTCTGCTGTTCTTGTGAATTGCCTTGAGATTTGTTTTGGGGCATCCCAGAAAGAAGTTGTATGTCTCCAATCAAATGCAACATTTGCAGTGCATTTTTTCCTGGTGTGAGGCAGAGCATGGGCAGTTGAGTTAAATAGCTTGGTGTGTTTCAGAACCTCTCAGGCTCAGAGCACAACTGCTCCTCTGCTCTGGGGCACGTTTCCAGCTGTGTGTCACCCAAAACTTGTGCAAGCAGCTCTCCATAGTGCAGGGCATCCCACTGCCTTGTCTCGTGCCCTGCAATGAAGCTGGGAGGGCAAAAGGGTCTTGGCATAGATGCAGGGAGCTCTGAAGTGCCACTAACAAAAATGGGGACAGTCAGTCCCTTGGTGCTACTACTTGGAGGGTGTGTGCACAAGCGTGAAAAGCACTGGCAAAACACATCTGCCACCTGGATCCTTCCTAAAATGTGATAGTGGTAGGCTATGGGAGACAGTTATTTTCCAATTAGTAGGCGGGAGGCACAATGAGACAATTAGCCACCAGTTAACAGGATGAATGTGATGACCACATTCCCTGCTTACTGATGTTTGGCTAATTTACCATTGGTGGCCTTGTTAAGCAGTTATGAATCGCACAGGAGGTGCAGTGGGCTGGAACGTGCAATAGGGATGCAATAGTGCGTGGCTCACGCTGGTGGCATTCATTGCTCCGCAGGGTGACAGCCACCATCCCACATGGCTGTCCCCTTTCCCCTGTGGCTCTGCAAGCTCTATTTGCTAGACTTGTCCTCAGACTGGCTGATTATAAAAATGTCTTTTGTGAGTGGTGTCATGGGGAGGTTGCATAGCGACAGGAAGGGCAGAGAACAGGGGAAACATTTGTGATGGCTCCTAGGGAACCTGTAGAATGGGGTCTGCATGATACAGAAGTTGTAAATTCCCTCACAACTTTGAAGAACTCCTAGAAAGAGGGAATGGCTAAGAAACATCAAGATGCCTTGAAAACCTGGGATGTTTTTGGGCACTACTTGGGCAGTGCAGCCTCTGTGGCAGGAGAGAATCACAGAATGACTTGGGTTGGAAGGGGCATTAAAGCCCATCTAGTTTTAACCCCTGCTATGGGCTGGTTGCCCCCACCAGCTCAGGCTGCCCAGGGCTCCATCCAACCCGGCCTTGAGTGCCTCCAGGGATGGGGCACCACAGCTCTCTGGGCAGCAGTGCCAGCGCCTCACCGCTCTTTGAGTAAATAATTTTCTTCCTAATAGCCTCCATATTTCCCCTCCTTTAGTTTAAAGCCATTCCCCCTTGTCCTGTCACTACCAGGCCATGTAAAAAGTCGGTCCCCCTCCTGCTTGTAAGCTCTCCTCAAGTACTGGAAGGCCACAACATGGTGTCCCCTGAGCCTCTTCTTCTCCAAGCTGAACAAGCCAGGCTCCCTCAGCCTGTCTTCACAGAGGAGGTGCTCCAGCACCCCGATCATCTCTGTGGCCCTCCTCTGGACCCGCTCCAACAGCTCTATGTTATTCCTGAGCTGGGAGTCCCAGACCTGAATGCAGTACTTCAGATGGGTCTTACAAGGGCAGAGCAGAGGGGGATGATCCCCTCCCTCACCCTGAGAGGTGAGGTCTTGCTCTGGGCAGGTCCCCATGTCTGCAGCAGCTGCTTTGTTACCTCACATCTCTAAGGAAGGGAAGGGAAGAGGCCATGCTCGGCTCAGCTCTGAGATAGGCAGAGGGTGGTGTGCCTATGTACGTTTGTGTGTCTGTTCCAGAACTGTGCCACACCACTTGCCCTGCTGTGAGCTAGAGGTAATTAGCTGGAGCCCAGTGTGATGCTGCTGGGTACTGTGGGGAGACAATGCCTGAGATATTCCGAGGGCATATGGCTAAGCAACCTGTTAAACACTTCTACAAATCTAACAAGATAACCAGCCCCCTGGGAAGCTGAACAAACAGTTGTATTTCCACTTGGAGGGGGTGAGTGACCTCCACAAACATTGAGCTGTTCGCTGGGAGATGTGGGGGCAGCACGGGAAGAGCTCCCTGGGGCCACGGAATGGAAACTCAGAAAGCAGCTTGTCTTCAGCGATTTGCCTCTTTTCTTCCTGGCTCAAACGAGAAGCTGCAGAGACAGCATGAAAATGAAATATAACCGGCAGGGATACCCCGTTTCAGTTCTCCTGCATCTCTTACGGCTCCCTGCGGTCCCTGCTGCCTGTCTGCAGAAGTCCATAGCAAAGTGTTATTGAGCTGCTGGAGCTGATTGAATTTTTTTCATATCCTCCAAGGGCCACATTGACAAGTGCTGCTTTGAACAAGAGAGGACATCGTTAGCCACTTGGCAGACCTGGTCCTCACGAGACTCACATAGCGCCTGGCCGGGGCTGCTGAATGAGCAGGGCCAGTTCTCTGCTGCCAGGTGGGAAGTGATGCAGGTATCTGCACCAAGGACAGAGGCTTAGATTAAACCTGCTTCGATACCATGCTCTAGTAATACTCTTACTTCCCACCCCTCTGTGCCCCAGGTCCCTTTTGGAGAGTAGATCTCTTCTGTCCTTCTGCTGTGATTCCACCTGGGGGGATTTGGTGGGCTCCAGATACATGCTTGGGATTAAACTGTTTTGGGAAATGGACCTTCCTGGTCCTGGCTTGGGACCTTCTGGGCTTCAGCTTGTTTCTGAGCTGCTCACCTGCTGGCAGACTTTGTGTACTATCCATCTCCATGGGGGGCAGAGAGAGACAACGTGGCATTAAGTAGGGGGCTGAGCCCTATAGAACCCCCCAGCAGATTAATGAGTGAGCACAGACTCAGAGACACCAGGGATGATCTTCAGGATGCTTGTCTCATCTCTGTAGATTTTGTGTGGTGCAGCCCAGGTAGTGAGGGCACAGTCCCTCCCCATGCTGCAGGCAGGAAGCACAAGGGTTCCTGAACCTTAGGGATGGAGGAAGAAGAAGCACTCAGCTTTGCTGTTTGCAGAGCACACATCCATCCATGTTTTTAGGGCTCCCTGTCACTTCTAACACAAGAGCTGAGCCACGGTCTGCAGTACCTTCCTTCTCCAAGTATCCCATCCATGTGCCTTTGGCTTTCTGCTGTGTGGTGTTGCCCAGCAATCCATGGCCAAACAGAGAGTGGGAGCCAACACCGCTCCAGCCTGGCATGGATGTGTTGGTGACCACAGACCGATCTACGAGCGGGGCTGGCTCAGGAGCACATGCATTGTTGTCCAGCTGGCTCCACCAAAGGAAGGAGCAGAGACCTGGCTGCTGGAACCTGTTTCCACCTCCTCATTGTGTTCTCTAGGGGAAAGAAAGCTGGGGCCAACATCCCAGAGAGCTTGTGCTGAGATGCCACGTGCAAGGAGGACGGTGGTGGGGCTGGATAGAGCACACAGGAGCTGGGTCAAAGCAGTCTGCTGAAGGGCAGTGGCAGCTTGTACGTCCTCCTCCCTGTTCCTTGGGAGCAAAGAACGACCTCGGCTCCACATTTCTGTGGTTTCTTTGCTCATTATAGGAAAAACGGAGGGTGAAGACAGGTCAATGAATCATTACTGTTTGGTTTGGCTGCACCACTTCACTGTGTTTAGGAATGGCTGATATTTTTTCTTCTTGCGAGTTGTTCTCTCTTCCCTTGCTCCTTCGGGTTTTGGGGTTGTTTTGTATTTCTTTTTTCCCCGCGATTATCCTGAATTATTGCAAGATGGTGAAACAGCAAAGATCCTCTTCTCTTTGGGTTGGCTTCCCCCGCAGCAGATGTCAAATGAAAGAGCCTGGCTTTTGGATAACTCATCCCAAAAGGGGGTTGGTGCATCCTGAATCCTTCACCCGTCCCATGCTGAGGCATTGAAGGGAGCCATTGGCGCAGCCGTCAGCCTCATGACAGCACTTTCCAGGGGGAAAAAGAAAAATAAAACAGCAACAACAAAGTAAAAAGAAACAGAATTCCTCTATCTATTTCTTAAATATGTATTTTTCAGGTCCTTGCTGAAACATCTGTTCTGCATTTGCACAAGAGACACTAATATCTCTACATTTGTTCCTTCCTTCGCTGCTGGGATGCTGGGCTTGCATGGCAAGAAGGGGCACACCCTGCAGTACATGGGGACAAGGGAATTGCCTGTTTTGGAGTGCAGTGTCCTCCAGTGTGCTGTGCTGGAGACCCACCTGCCTCCTGCCACAGTAACAGTGGTCCTGGAGACACAGAGGGCAATTTTCTCATTTGAATCTCTCCTGGGTTATAATTTGTCCTAATTCCTCACCTGTCATGACACAGAATCTGGGAATGAGAGCTTCTTCTTGCATGTCACTGCCTGATTACACGGTGTCACAAGAACTTTCCAAAAATTATACCATGTAAATGGCAATGTCTGGAAGAGGATGTGGCAGGGAGCCCATGCAGCTCTTGCAGTACTGAGGGGTGCTGAGGACGGGGAGAAGGGGATACCCAGCACTCTCAGAAGTCAAAAACCTCATTTACGATGAGCTGGATGGGGAAAGGCAAATCTCACTTGGAAGTCAGTTGCCCAGATGGTATTGTCCACGTTTCTGCTGCCCGAGATGAGGCACAGGGGTTATGGAGCAGGGCTGTTGATTAAGGCAGGACAGCCTTTAACCACATGTAACTCTGCAACAGGATTGTCCTCCAGGTAGATGGAGGGCTGATCAGGGAGCAAGCCATGGGAGATACATCCAAACCAGAGGTGAAGTCTTCAACATTGCAGAGGCGCTGGCAAAACAGGGGCTGCTTTCCCTGAAGGAAGGCTCTAAGGATGTCTCTGCTCCATGGGCTGGAGGAGCAGCTGCCTAATCCTAATTGGTGCATGACTCATTGAGTTGGACTCAATGACCCTTATGGATCTCTTTCAACTTGCAGTATTCTGTGCTTCTTTTCTTCTTCTCTGTTAGGTTTGGGTGCTGCCATAAACACCTTTTCTTTATGTCCTTTATTGTTGTTGTGGGAATAGCCTGAATTAAAGCTGCCTTCCAGCTCACCTTGTTACAGGTACTGAAACAGCTTTGCCTGTCCTCTGAGGCCCCTCTCAAGTTCATAAGGACCAGAGAGGATCTGATGATGGATGTGGCAGGAGGGCATGAATAGATAACACAGTAGACCAGGAATAAATTAGCAATGGGCAGTGCCTCACCTAGCTCCCTCTAGCCCAAGCCTCCTGCAGCACAAACATTCTCCCCACCTGCATCTCTGGATGTGCTATTTCATCTGGTTTCAAATGTCCCAGGCTTTCCTTGGGATAAACTTCTCTACAGACTCATAAATCTTCTTGTCAGGAAGTTTTTTTCTTGCTACAGATCCGGAATCTTCTCTCACCATTTCACTTGTCTCAGTGTGGCTGGGGAGAAAGGCTCCTTGCCCTAACCCACAACCATCCCTGCACGCGCATCTGCCTGCAACAGAGCTCAGGGTGACAAGTGGTTGGGTCTGAAAGGGGTTTGGGCTCTCTGGGCTGCTGCTTGTGTGCAGCAGACAGACAAGCCTGGAGGAGCACCTTGCAGGTTAGTCTCGAGACTCTGAACACAGCCAGGTTGTGTTGCAGATGTTGATGCCAGAGTGTATTTGTTCATTTCACAGTTTTGCTTATTTATCAGATCCTGTGATCATTAAATTGTGCATTACCATTTGGCGTGTGGCAGGTTTTAATTCCTATGGCTGGTTTATGCCCTCTGCAGGTATTAGCCTAAATGCATTTCCTGACAAGTGATGGATGCTTCGAAAAGCCGTGGCAACATATTTATTGATCAGAGCTCTCTGTAACCCCAGCTCACTAATGCAAGCTCTCGCAGCGCCAGGAACTATTGTCTCCTCAGACTGTTTCATTAACTCAGATGTGAGGGTTTGGACTTTCCTTTCATGCAGGAAGGAGTAAATCTTGAGCAGTGTCAGCTCTAACAACAACTCCAGCTCAGTAAGTAGGGCAGACCTGGTCTGTGTTTGGCAAGGGGACCTCTGGTATCCTCTCATGACAAGAAGTGACAGATAACCTGCGCAGTGCTAACAGGCCCACTGTGAGCTCCTTGCCTTTCCATGCACACAGCTGAGCGCGTTGCTGACATCCCCTCTCTGCAGATGCAAAGCACTGACCTTGCCTGCTCTTTCCTAACCTGGCATGAAGGAATCCAAGGGATAAGAACCAGAAGCCCTTAAAATATCTACGTACTTCTGGGAGAGAATAGGGGATACAAATAAAGGATGTCCTGTCACATCCACAGTCCATCAAGAGCAGCGGCTTCATGAGATACAATGGCCTTGTAAGCAGCTTGTGTCCAGAACTGTTGGTACTGGGTGATCTGCAAACCTCCTCTTCAAAATCTGGGAATTGCTTCCTATCTGTAGCAGAGCATAGGAGGCAGCTTCTCATCACCTCCACCCTACAAGATCTCGTGGGTGAGAGCGCCTTGCTTGGGGCAGTTGCTGACAGCTCCAAAACTTCTATTGCCTCTGTCCTCAGCTCCAGTGATGAGAGATTTCCTCACTCCAGAAGCAAAATACAGTGGGTGCTATAAGTTGTCCCACTGGCTTCCCAAGCCAGATTTTTTAGACTGCCATACTTGGACCTTATAGAATCACAGAATCAGTTCAGTCAGGAGAGACACTTAAAGGCCATCTAGTACAACTCCCCTGCAATGAACAGGGACATCTACAGTTTGATCAGGTTTCTCAGAGCCTGGTCTTGAATATCTGCATGAACTACCACATGTGGAACTAGGGTTCAGGCATCCCATTCTGCTCCCAAGAGCCATGACGAAACCTCAGCCCTTACACCATGGGATGGGATGGCATCACCCCGGGGGCTCATTGCAGATCAGTGCCTTGCAGGGATAAATCTGTGGTGCAGGAACACCGCTGTGGGGAGCGGGGAGTGAAGCAGATGCTGGTGAAGCTGCCAAGGTCGGATGGGAAGAGATGAGAGATAGTGGAGAGCTGGTGGGAGGTAGGGTGGGCTTCAGTTCCTCGGTTGTGGGAAATGCCGTCTGATTCAAACCTGCTGGCAGGGATGTTGTTGGCTTCTGGAAAAGCAGACTCTGCTCACACTGGAGCTGAGCAGCAGCCCACACGTTGCAAACATTTCCAGAAATCAGCTCCTCGCCCTTTCTCCTGAGGTTTGCATGACCCCAACACTCATGGTGGGAATAGAGTAGACTGTCGGGAAGGAGAGTCCCAGTGGTGGGGTGATGCTGGAGCGCTGCACATGTCTGGCTCTGCTCCCTCTGGCCAACAAACAGCAATGGAAGGGTGAAAGGAGGTGAGTTTGGGGCAAAAGGAGGTTGATTTGGTGCAAAAGGGAGTGAGTTTGGTGGTGCCACCACTCACAAACTGATGCCCTCTGCTCTGATTGTGCGAATGTTCCTGTTTCTCCTCTGCCAGAGGTCCCCATGCTCATCACCAGCTGCCCATTAGGTACTTCAGCTTCCAGTTGTCCACGCCACTTGGTTCTAAACGTTAAAGAAAGAGTCCTCAGGGGACTGTGGGGCTCTCCCCACCTTCCTCACCTATCCTAGGTAACTGACTTTTGCAAGGGGTTGGGCTGGATGATCTTGGGTTGGGCTGGATGATACATGGCTCTGTAACGCTGTGATTCCCTGTCCCCTTCTGGAAGTTGGTGAGGAGAAGGAAATATTTTGTAGAAATAAACTGGGTCTCATATTAATAGAGAGAGATTACAGCTTAATGCTGTATAAAGAACGAAGCCAAGTGACGTGTTAATGCAGTTATTGTTAAGCAGTGTCTCAGAACGCGTAGTGTTGTGCTTGTCTTCTGGAAACTTTATTCCACCATTATAAATCTGGTTTTCATGATCCCATAATTTCAGCCTTAACTGTTGTTTAGAGCTGGCCTGGTGGAGCCACCTGCAAATGGGGGAGACAGTGCTGCCTGCATGGCTTCAGGAAGGGCAGTAAATGCACCAGGAAATGCAGAAGCACTTTTATAAGGGTTTTAAAAAACCAACAGCAAAACAAATATCCCAAGCCCAAACTTGGTATGGTTTGTTTTAATTTCCAGAAAAGGATGGTGCCCAGATGGCTTCCTCCTGTGCCCGTGT
This sequence comes from Pavo muticus, assembly GCA_016647715.1. Lineage (NCBI taxonomy): Eukaryota > Metazoa > Chordata > Aves > Galliformes > Phasianidae > Pavo > Pavo muticus. Next base: position 1,625,221 of record JACDJE010000212.1, read on the forward strand.
CCCTTTGAGGTCAGGGTCAGACCCCAAAGGCTGGTGTAGCATCCCAAGCTGATCTGTAATTAACAGGGTGGCAGTTGTTGTGCTCAGCACTCTGCTCTCAGGCTTCAGTTACTGATTGAGGTGAGAGCCATTGCTCACCAGGTATAGGAAATCAGGCTAGCATCAGAATATAAAGGATTATTTTAATTAAATCTGGTATTTCGAAGCAGCAGCCAAATGCAGGAGGCAGTTGGAGTTAGGCAGAAAATTCCATGCAAAATAAGGCACATTTTCCTCTATAAAGAGAGCAAGCCAGAGCAAGAACAAGGCTTTTCCTTTGTCTGGAGAAGTGTTTGCCTCTCAGCCCTGTGAGATGGTGAATTCAGGAAGTCACCATCAAAGAAGGGCAGCTGTGCTAGGATGATGTGGAGGAAAAACTCAATGCCCTAAGATGCTCCAAGGATTTTTTGCTCATCAAACATGGGGATAAGGTTGAGGGACATACCCCACACTCTGCTCCTGGCTGCATTTCCTACATCTGCCAAGGTGATGAAATCCCCATTTGGAGATGTGAATCCCTTGTGCTGGTCCCTGTGTGCAGGACTTGTGCTGAGCACAGAGCGCCTCCTGTCTCCTTCCAGGTCCCTGGCTGGCAGAAGCAATCCAGGCAAAAGCACATTTTTAAGTGCTTTTTGGCCCTGCATAACAAGGTAAATAGCAGAACTCCCAAACAGCGCAGCTGGCCTGGGAGTAGAATTGGATTTGGAGTTGAGCTTTACCAAACTGTTGGACAAGAGATCACAGCAACCAAATAAATTCAGAAAGACAGACTGACAGGTAAGGAGCTCCGTGTGCCTCGGTGGTATGCTCAGTGCACTGGGCTGTACATGGGAAGTGGGCTCTTCAGAGACTTTGGAGATCACAGAATCACTGAATCACAGAATTGCAGGTTTTGGAAGGGACCTCGAGACCATTTTGGGTCCAACCCACCTCCTCACATACAATAGGTTGTAGGTAACCTACAGTAGGTTGCACAGATTGGTGTCCAGGCAGGTTTGAATATCTCCAGAGAAGGAGACTCCACAACCTCTTTGGACAACCTGTTCCAGTGCTCCATCACCCTTACTGTAAAGAAGTAATTCTGCACATTTTTATGGAACTTCCTATGTTCAAGTTTTAGACCATTGCTCCTTGTCCTAATGGTACACACCACTGAGAAGAGCCTGGCCTCTTCCATTTGCCTCCCACCTTCCTTTAGATATTTATAAACATTTATCAGACCTCCTCTCAGTTTTCTTTGCTCAGACTGAACAGATCCAGGTTACTTAGCCTTTCCTCATATGGGAGATGCTCCAGGACCTTTATCATCACTGTGGCCCTCTGCTGGACTCCTTCTAGGAGATCCCTGTCTTTTTTGAACTGGGGAGCCCAGAAGTGGACACAGTATTGTAAATGTGGCCTCATTAGGGCAGAGTAGAGGGGTAGGATTGCCTCCCTTGACCTGCTGGCCACACTCTTTTTAATGCACCTCCATTGGCGTTCTTGGCCCCAAGGGCACACTGATGGCTCATGGCCAGCCTGTTGGCTTCCAGGACACCCAGGTCCTTCCCCACAGACCTCCTCTCCAGCAGGTCATCCCTTAACCTGTACTCATGCATGCAGTTATTCCTACCCAAGTGCAAGACTCCATATTTGCTCTTGTTAAACTTCATCAGTTTCCTCCCTGCCTAACTCTCCAGTCTGTCCAGGTCTTGTTGAACGGTAGCACAGCCTTCTGGCATGTCAGCCACTCCCCTCAGCTTTGTATCATCAGCAGACTTTCTGAGAATGGACTCTATCCCATCATCCAGGTGGTTGATGAAGATGTTGAACAAGACCAGACCCAGCACTGACCTCTGGTGAACATCACTAGTTACAGACCTCCAGCCAGGCTTGGTGCCACTGATGACAGCCCTCTGAGCTCTGCCAGTCAGCCGGTTGTCAGTTCACCTCAGTGTACTCTCATCTATCCCACACTAAGTTTCATAACAAGGATGCTGTGGGAAATGGTATCAAATGCCTTACTGAAGTCAAGGTACACAACATCCTCTGCTCTCCTTGCATCTACCCAGCCTATCTACCCAGTGGCATCATAGAAAGCTACCAGGTTGGTCAAGCATGATTTCCCCTTGGTGTATCCATGTTGACTACTCCTGATAACCGTCTTCTCTTCTAATTGCTTGGAGAGGGTATCCGGAACAAGTTGTTCCATTGCCTTTCCAGGGATGGAGATGAGGCTGACTGGCCTGTAGTTTCCTGGATCCTCCTTGCTCTTCTTGAAGACTGCAGTGACATCGGCTATCCTCCAGTCTTCAGGCACATCTCCTGTTTGCCAAGAGAATGCTCAGGGGCTCCAGGACCACGAGCATGGGCCAGGAGCAAAGCTGGGCGTGGGATGTTTCACAGAACAATCAGGTCATAGGGTCCAAGATGGAAACTTCCCAGCTTGTTTTGTGCAACTTGTTGATATTAAATCCTCAGTCTCATGCTTAAAATAAACACAACTGAGCAAGGACATAAAAATATGCTTGTATCCACAGGCTCGGATACACTTACATGCCACATATCTGGAGTTTCAAATGTTGTGTTTGCCCAGAATGCAGCTTCAGCAAAACCAAAAATATTTGCAGAATGGAGTGAGTTACAAAAATCCTTCCCAGCTCAGAAATTCTGGGGGCAAAAGCAACAATGACTATTCAAGTGAAATTGCCTGGCACAGTTTTTTCAAACCAGAGAGCTGAAGATGAATTGAAATGGGGCTGCTTCAGAATTGGAGCAAATTTAAACAAACAAACAAGTACACTAAGATTTGCATGAAACTACTTGAAATGATCAAATGGAGATACATCAGTGGCCGTCCTTCTGCCCTTGAACTGCCGGCTTGTAGGAAGAGAGAAGATATCACATTCTTGTCTCAGTGTGAGACAGGAGACATTCCTTAAATCTCAAATATTTCTATGGATCAGAAAACACTTCTTTTTTTCTTCTTCTTTCTGTTTTTCTTTTTTTCTTGACAGTGTCTCATCTTCTGATGTGGTTTAATGGGTACTTCTGCCAGGATGTTTTCATGGTGCAGCAGAGAGGTTTGTCAGCTGCCTGCGTCCTTTCCACAGCTGCAACCAGCTGATTTAAAGCGCATATGAAAATCTTAATTAATCAGCAATTAGAAATGGCAGCTTGTCAGTTTGCATAGCCTGGAACTTCAAGGTGCAGGCTCTGACCGTGTGCTTTCAGAACGTCAGCCCTGAAGCAGGGATAAACTATTAAACTATGGGCTTTGCATACATCCAGCCCAACGTTAAGGAACAGAAAACAAATAGAGATTTGCTGGTAAGCTGTCCCAGATCCTGAAGGGTCTGTGAGCTGTTATCCCTCCTCCATGTCTGGCATCTGGAAGGTCACTGGGATAGCTGGGGCCCGTGGATCCCTAAGACCATTTCAAGGGTCTCCCTGATCTCACAGCTCATGTCTTGTGTCCCTTATTCCGTGTGCCGCCATGAGCCAGTCTAATTGGACCACTAGTGTTCCACCCAGCCTGCGAAAACAAGCCAGATTACTTTGTTTTGGAGGCTTCTGCACATCCTCTAATGCATTTCTGAGGTGAGATGCAGACCTCTGATGTGTGACCTCTGTGTGTAACAGGTTGCCCAGAGAGGCTGTGGAGTCTCCTCTTTGGAGATCTTCAACAGCCACCTGGACATGAATGTCCCTGCTTGAGGTGGATTTGGGCTGGATACAGATGGATACAGAGGCACCGCCAACCTCAGCCACCCTGATGCTGTGGTTCTGTGCTGAAGCTCACTAACCACTGCTGTAGTCCCTTCTGTAAACGCCATGGGCTGTCCGCATGTCCTCTGAACCTCTGAGACCACTTACTGAGAAACGCTGACCTACAACTCCCCCTGAAATGTTCAACATGTGAGACAGCAGCGTTAAGACAAATTACAAGAAAGGGTGCCCATGCTGGCCTATACTTAAAGCCTTGCCCACCAGAAGGGATCTGGGAGCAATGGTGAGAGCCATCCAGGAAACCCTCATGGGGATATTATTGTGCTGCTGTGATTTTAATTCTCTTAGACAGGAGATAACCCATCTCCACAGATAAAAAACAGGAACCCAGCATGAAAAATGCAGCCATTACCCAACTAGACACAGTTTCCCCAGCTCTGGGAAGCTCTGAGTGGAAGTAAATGTGCACAGGATTGAAATTTCAGTCTGCTCCAACTTCCTCCTGGGGCCAGAGCTGTGCAGAGAGAAAGAAGAAGATTTACATCTTTCAGAAGGAGCTTAGAGCTCTTTACATATGTGCCTGGTGCGGCATGCTGACCAGGTCTGCGCATTTCATCTCATTTCATCTCGTTTCGTTAGAGCTTTAATCACGTTAATGACGGCCCTAACATTTCGGGATGGCTCTGGATCAGCTGCTGAGCTCCAGGGTTTTTGCTGCAGTGGGGAGAATGCCAGCAGTTGGACGCTGCTCTTGAGCATCCTGGCTTCCCTGCTGCTCTGCACCAGCACCTCCAAAAAAGCTTCTGCAGAGATGGGGACATGGCCACTGATGGGGATGGGATCTCTCTGTCCATATACCTGAATCTTTTTCCATTCCAGCTTTCTCTGGAGCACTTTCACCATCTTGGGTTATTTTCTGTAGGTTTGCACTTTTGGACTCAAGCAGACCAGTGGCGGTCCCTTTTTCCTTTGACCATTTCCTTTGACCATTTCCTTTGAATCATTGCAGTACCACAGACTTTCATAGACTTTTCAAGGATGAAAATAACCCAACAGTGATCAGGGAAGATGTTTTGCAAAAATAAAGACAGCTTGATCCATCTGCTTTTGGGAGGGGAACACAAGGCAAATCTTGATAAATCTTGATGTATTCATTGATGCTTCATAAGTATCGCTGAATTACCCTCTTGTTGGCTCCTGCCACGACCTCGGACAACTTGCTCCACCCATCCTTGCTTGCTGCACATGGGGAATCAGAGCAATGAGCCCCAGAGAAGGGAGGAGGTGAGACCGTGTTGCATGGCAGGGGCAGCTGCAGGGCTCTGTCCAATGGCATCACAGATGCACACACTGGAAATGAATGAAAGACACAAATCCCATTGGCACTTCTCTTCTGCCTCTCAGGACTCAGCACTGCAGCAGATGCAGAGAAGGCTCATGAGGACAGAATGGGTTTCAGCGCAACTGGAAGCTGTGATGAGATGAAATTCCTTGCTGACCTTTGAGCTATACTGAACACCCCCTGAAATGCAAAAAGCTCTCTGCAGGAAGTAAATCTCCATCATATTTTCCCCACAGTGGCTTCAGACCAGCACCAGGGCACATTTTCATTTCAGACTTGAGTTTTCTTTCAGCAGAAGAAGGGTGAACTTGGCACAGAACTGGGAACATGAAATGTTATCTCAAAGCAGCAACTGCACATTCTATCATTGCATCTGGGCACCTCGCTCCTGGGCAGCTCTCAGACTCAGAATACAATTCACAGGTACCTCATTGCAACCAGCAAGCCTCAAACACTTATTTAATTGCCTGATATTCATCTCTTTGTGAATCGTTAATTACTATGATCTTGTTTGTGTTTGCATTTATACAACTAAACAGATGCCAGACAACATCGTGCTTATTGTGCCACACTACTTAACTGTCTTCTTCTTGTATAGTGGCTGCATATTTCCTTTTCCAAATGAATTTTATCCCTGGCATTGTCCTGGCTTTACAGACAAGGCATTAAGCATGTAATACAGCAACTCATCAGCATACAACAACTCAGTGTCTGAAGCCCATGGGTTTTCCAGCCTGTGTCATCTTGTCAGCCCCTGCAGTCAGGACGTTTTCTCAGCAACCACTGAAGAGCTGGTTGGACCCATCATTTGTGATGCATTAGAAGGAAAATATTTTTTATGGTAAGGGCTGTGAAGAACTGGGACAGGCTGCATGGAGATGTGGTGGATGCCCATCCCTGGAGACACTCAAGGTCAGGGTAGAGGGGCTGTGAGCACCTGATGGAGCTGTAGGTGTCCCTGCTCATTGCAGAAGAGTTGGACCAGGTGACCTTTAAATGACTCTTACAACTCTGTGATTCTATGGTGTGCATTCTTCCCCATTGCCTCTAAAGCATTTTTTCCCTCCTGGAGGTCACATACCCCAATATCATAGAATCATAGAATGGCTTGGGTTGAAAAGGACCACAGTGATCAGTTTCAACCTCTCTGCTATATGCAGGGTTGCCAACCACTAGACCAGGTTGCCCAGAGCCACATCCAGCCTGGCCTTGAATGCCTCCAGGGATGGGGCATCTACAGCCTCCTCGGGCAACTACGCAATAAAACTATACAATATACCATGGAAGGCCTCAGCCTGACGCCATCTCCTGAGATCAGTTTCACATTTCCTGCCAACAGAACTCCATGATCATCGTTGGCGTTCTCCTCTGCTGCATGCAGCTCCAACATGAGCTATTTCTTGCAGGCTGGCAAGGGCAGGAGCTCAGCCTGTGACCTCAGCCAGGCCCCGCACCAATTGCTCTGTACAGGCTTTTAGAGCTCTTTCAGCTGCACTCAGCTTTGATTGTGCTTGATCAAAATGCACACGGCCAGCTTTGATAATCGCTGATGATCAGAACCTTTTAGGTGGCAAGTGACAGGGCCAGCACTAGCGTGATGGATTGGGTCATTAGGAACAGCTGTTTCCCCTTTCCCTGCCTTTTGAAGAGCCCATGTTTTTCCGTGCTGCTCTAGAGGGCTATATGAGGGTGTTTTGGGGCTTGCTCTCAAAGCACAGGAGCACAGGGCTGCCTACCCTGCAGTCACCCCTACCTGCTTGGTGTGGTTGTGTGGTGATGCTGTGCTGGATCTCCCACTTTCTTTGGGGATTTCCAGCCCCTAGCTCCTTCAGGAGAGGGAAGCAATTGCAATGACCACCCACCAATGTAAAAGAGCATAAACACAGTGGCTGTAAATACCTCCTTACCCTGGAGGAAGCGAGCTGCTGCCAGCAGTTAGTGAAGTTGTTACAATCCCTAGAACATCATCCCAGCCCACCCCCTGCTGCCTTGCCCCTTTCCCTGGCCTCCTTAGGATCTCTGAGCTGCAGCTTGGTAAGCTCGTGTGTTCTTGGAGAAGTGATGCAGCCCTGGCACTGCTCAGAACTTTGCCTTAGAGTCACAGAATCATTAAGGTTGGAAACCTCTAAGATCATCTATTCCAACCTTCAACCCATACCCACACTGCCACTAAGTTATGTCCCTCAGAGCCATATCTACACTTTTCTTGAACACTTTTAGGTGGTGACTCCACCACCTCCCTGGGCAGCCTATGCCAATGCCTTGCCACTCTTTCTGAAAAGGAATTCTTCCTAATATCCAACCTGAACTTCTTCTGGAGCAACTTTTGGCTGTTACCTCACTGCAGCTTTCCAGCCACTCAGCCCCCAGCCTGGATCACTGCCTGGGGTTGCTGTGACCAAAACTCAGGACCCAGCACTTGATCATCATCCTGTTGGCATCAGCCCAGTGACCCAGCCTGTTCAAAACCCTCTGTAGTGCCTTCCTACCCTTAGGCAAAGGAACCCTTCCCCCCAACTTGGTGACATCTGCAACCTTACACAGGGTGCACTCAATTCCCTCCTTCAGATCGCCAGTAACAATATTAAACAGGGCTAGCACCAATAACAACCCCTGCCTTTGGTAGGGTTCCTTGGAGCAGTTTGTTCCTGGCTTGTCTCTGGGGATGCATGTGCAGGAGAGGAGAGGCACAGAGAAGTGCTATGTTCCTGCCTCCCTCAGGACACCTCATTCAGTCCTCCTGCTCTTCTGAGATGCCCTCAGTTTAAGAATTAATTATATATGTGGATTGGAAAAAAACAAAATCTTTTTGTTCAATTAAAAAAAAAAAGTTGGTGGGAGGTGAGTCGGGGAGATAGAGAAAATTTAACAGAGCCATATGTTATAAACAAATTATGCTCAGCAGGCAGGTGAGCCAAGGCCCGCCAGGCAATTGGGAAGGCAGCGTGCAAGCAGTAATTGAAAAAAGTGAGACACACACGCACACACCTGAACGGTCGCTCTGGAGCCAGGGCAGGGGCAGAGCTGTGCTGGGTCCCTGCTGTCCCCTGTCACTGTGCTGGGGTGCCATGCTTGGGAGTGGTGTCAGCAGTGATGCCTTGCTGTGCTCAGGTCACCTCCTGTTTGTTAAATGTCTGTGAATGAGTGCCAGGGACTCCCTTTATAGCCCAAATGATGGGTTATTGAGGAGCATAAGTGTTAAATGCCTGCTGCAGGGAGTTGTGCCGTCCCTCTGCGTGCTGCTGCCTTCTCTTCCTGACTTCTGCCTCGCTGTGGGAATGCAGTGGGGCCTGGGGATGTTTTCCATCATTCTGCTTCACCTGGACCATGTCTGCACAGCGGTGAGCAGCTCCAGGTGCTTGAAGAACGAGATGCATGCATCTCTGGGCTCTGGGCTCATTGAAGTGAGCTGGTGCCCCTGGGAGTCCACAGCCATACTTTGCCCTGAGCTGGGAGACCAGACACCCAGAGGGGGTGACAGCCTGTACCATGTCACACAGATGACCCTGGGAGGGGAGCAGTCCCAACCTGTGGCCCTGTGTAAGACACAGGGAGTGCTAAAAACAAGACAAACTAAGTGCAGCTGGCATAAAATCCATGCAGTACATTGAACTGTAATGATTCTGACAATAAAGCAACCCAATAAATATTATGAAATGAAAACAGCCCTCCGGGAGCGTTTGCTATCGATTGCTGAGAGCTGGCATTTGTGCAGCAGATTACGTGCAAGACAGGTTCTTGCTGGCTTTTCTTCCTTCCCTTTCAAATGCAGAATGAGAAGAGCTCTCTGGAGGGCGCCTTAGAGGGGGACTCTCCCCCTCCTTGTGCTGGGGCTCTGTCAGATAGGAGAGAAAGATGCGAGCAAGCTGGGACATGGGAGAGGGTACAGGTGTGAGTTGGGTGGAATGGACCTTCTGTCCTTGCAAGTGTCCTGCTGTTAGAGCCTGCAGAACTGGAGGTCCCCCAAATCCTCATATTGTGCGCAATGTGGGTGTCCTGGAGCAGAAGCTGGCTGGTGTGTGGGTCTGAGCAGTGGGGTCAGAGCTTTGTCCTGTGCTGGGAGGGATTTGGTGAGGCTGGGAGGGTGATATTCACCACTGGCAACTTGCAAAGCTGCCGTCCTTGCTGCCCTACCTCCCTCACCCTTACCTGAAGCATATGTGACAGTAAATGCTCCTCAGCTGCCTCTGCACATTGTCCTTGCAGCTCTGGCATCCTGAGCATCCTGGTCATCCCTGGGTGCCCTGGTCATCCCTGGGCATCATGAACAACCTGGGCACCCTGGGCATCTCAGGCAGCCCCAAGTCCCAGACTATGCTCTCTCCTGTATTTCTCTGGCTCCCAGACTATGCACTCTCCTGTATTTCTCTGGCTCCTGCCTGCTGCTTCATGACTCTCCACCTTCTCTCTGCTAATTAACCCTGTTTCCAACCAGAACCTGCTTGCTGATGCTAATTACAAGAACACCAGCCTGTGAGAGAGAAGTATAAGGGGGATGATTTCTCCCTAGCTTTCTAACAAGGATACACAAACTCTCAGGAGATGGAAGGATGTAAGGGAATCACTCATAAAGCTGAGATTTATGAGACTAAAGACTAGTTATCCCTCACTGGAAGGAGAGGACAAGATAGCTCCATCTATTGCAGGCACTTCGTATGGCAATGTTGCGACTGACCTCTGCATGGATAACAAGAATGGGCCTGAATCTGCTCACAGATGTTTACCAGGATAAATATGAAATATCTGTGCTGGTGTCAGTAGTTTTTACTTGGGATTTTTATCAGCACAAGCAATAGTAAATGAAGGTTTTCTCAAAGCAAATAAAAAAAAAGCCTAACAAAAAAACCGCATTCATGCTGGCTAAAGAGATACAATTCTTTGCTAACTGGAAATAATCATACGCATTTTGCTATCAGTGCCTGCTAAATAAGTACAGGACTGCGTATTAATGAGGGCATTGCAAGAACTTCGGAGGGCAGCTCCAGCATTCACAATGATGGGGGTGGGTGGGAGTGACTGTCTGGAATCAGCCAGAGGAAATTCAGTGCCTGGGAGGGATAAATGGATGCATGGAGAGGCAACAGGATGGCAGGAGGGGATCAGGGGGCTGAGACGGATCACTGACTTAGTGTGAGTCAATAGTGTGATGGTTTAGCAGAAAGGGCAGCTCACCTCCTGGGATGCATTAATGTGGGCTGCTGGATGGGAGCCAGGGAGAGCTGCAGCGCTGCGTTCTGTGCTGTGTCCAGGTCCGGGTGCTGCAACTGAGGGCACCTGCAGATGAACTTGAGAACAGCAGGGTGCTCGAAGTCAGTAATGCTGAGGTGGGACAGTGCTGTTGCTATCCCTCAGGCCCTCCTCCCAGGCCACTAATGCCTGTCTTGGTGGGATCCATCATTCCACGTACACACTTTTTTTGGGTACGTCTTATCCCATGGATGAAGCCACTCTCCATGCTCCTTGCACGGTATCTCCATGCCCACCCATACTCCTTAGGTCCACCTGAGCAGATCTGAGATCAGTGACCAGGGAGGGAGCCCATCTTCAGCCTCTGTGCTGTGAGCTTTCCCTTTGCTCCTGCTTCCTGTGGGGAGCAGAAGGGGGGGCACACGTGGAGTTTCTGGCCAGCAACCTGGTAGCGTTGGAGCCACTCACCATTCATCCATGCAACATTTCAGGCTGCAGACCCGTCTCCCACTGCCCAAAGGCATGTGTCTGGCTCCCAAGGACACATCAACAAACCCCATTGATACCGGGAAGTGGAACAGCCCTGGGGCTGCCCTTCCCTCTGCAGCCTCAGCACCCAGCCCCACTCCGCCCCTTCCCTTCTGCGCAACGATGGCTCCTTGCTGGCCGTAAGCTCCAAGAAATCACTGGTGGATGGGAGAAGCGGATCGTTATCTGCTGCCTGATGAAAGCAAGGGGCAGATTGCTCCACACCAGCTCTGTCCTGCTTGTGATGCGCTGTGCGTAGTGGCTTCTGGGTGACATTAGCGCTCAGGCGGTGTGAGTACACCGGAGGAATGCACTAACACCAACCACACCCCGGGGTGGTGATACAGCCTCGGGATTAAGCTCTCCTCTCAGCAGCATTAGGAGAAATCTGCAGGAAGTCTCTTGAAATCAGAGGGGCAGATTATGTGGATAAGAAAAGCAATCAGAATCCATCCTGCTCAGGATATTTAAATGGCACCACTGACTGCACATGTTTCAGGGATGTGCAGTCAAGCCTGTGACTTTGGCACCACCGGCACCCATGCTCTGGTCCCAGCAGCCCATGCCCAGAACCCCGCATCACATCCTGCCTGCACCATCTCAGCAGCCCCATGTAGGGGCAGCAGGGCTGGGGCTGTGCAAGGGGCACCCTCTGGAATCAGGTGAGTGTGTTCTTCCCCAGCGGGGGGTGAAGTGTTCTGCAGCTCTCAGCAGGAGCCGGGACACATCAGCACTTGCAGGAGCCAGAGCGCTCAGATGCCCGGTGCTTAACAGGGCTCACGAGCAGTTTGTGAAGTGCTGGTGCTCAGATGAGATGTGTCCTCTTCAGAGGACTGCACTTCCCTGTCTGAACGGCTTGTCATACTTCCTCGCCTTTTTCCCTTCCATTTTATTTTTTTTTTCCCTCTTTTTTTTTTCCTGTTAGCAGTGAGGCAGGTGCTGGAGTGTGATGTGCTGCTTGTTTGTAAGGATGCGGTTTGCAGCAGGGTGGTGATGCTTCCGAGGTGCCCTGTCCCATCTGCCAGGGATGGATGTGGGAGCGAATGTCACCCAGGCCCACACAGTGCGGGAACACACATACACAGGCTTCAGACCATAGTTGCATGCTGTCTCTCCCACACACAGCATGAAAAAGCTGTCACTCACCTCCCCTGCCATACCTCCACATCGACTGAACGCTTTGCGGAGCATCCCTTTGCGCCTGAACACATCTCAAGCGGACGGGACCTGTTGATTGAGTGTTCTGCTTATCACACACGTCACTTCTCCCACGTGCTCTCCAGAGGAACAGAAGAACGCTCGCTGAAGCTCAGCCTTGTACACCATTACCCAGGCACAACCCTCAGCTTCCCCCACCCACCCCTTTCATCCCACCCTCCTGCCCTGGTGCAATCCCCGATAGATGTCTTTTTGGGTTCATATCTCTTCGTGCTTTGATCTCTTTTGCTTTGTGCTCCTGCAGCACAGTAAAAACAAAAGGAAGGAGGGGAGGCATTGCTGGGACACATCTCCCAGCTCAGGTGTGCATGAGCTGCAATAAGCCAGGGGTGTTAGAGAGATGGGCAGGAGGGAGAAAGGGAAAGGGGGGAATGCCAGGGGAGCGCTAGGAGATGGGAAAGGCAATTAAGACCTGGAGAAAGAAGGAAGCGAGACCTAAAAGGTAACTGACTAGAAAATTAAAATTATTCAGCTGCAGAAAAATAGATCTCGTGGCTTCCATGCCTGGCAGATCTGCACAAGCAGCACATGAGGAGGGGTCTCCTTAGAGCTGCTGGGGATGGACGGAGACCCAGGTGCCCCAGATTCTCTTTTTACTGAGACCATCTCAATGAACTGGAACATCCTAAGCTCACACCAACACTGACTCATCAAAATGGGAAGGAGTGGTGAGCATCCTTGATGGGAGAGAGAGGTGTGGGACCAGGGTTGGAGCACCAGGGGTGCACTGGTGCTGCCCAGGGCTGTGGTGAGGCATTGCTGGGCTGATCCAGGCCATGCAGGCTGCTGGGAGGACAAAATGGTGAATGCCAGCAGGTGCTATTTGATGGCTGCAGGGGGACATCTCATTCACCTTCCACAGCATTTCTACACCATATTCTGTCTCTCTTTTCATTCTGCCTGGGCTCTCAACTGCTTGTATCCCAAAGGCATGCAGAGAAAACATTGCATACTGTAGAATGAGAAATGGTAAACATGGGTTTCTTGCTAGTTTTTCACTCTTTTTATTTGTTTCTTTTGGTGAGCATCAACTAAAGCCACAGGGATGGGGTATTTAATTAAAGCATTGTCTTTCACCCGCCTTTAGGCTCTGTGGAGTCTTTTCATCCCAGTGAGGCTCAGATTTTCTGGGGAAGTAATGGGGTCACCTCCCCACGGTTAACCCTTTGCTGGTGCTGGGATGCCTGGGAGAGGATGGGGAAATCCCAGACCTCTCCTATGGCAGTTTCCAGGCAGGAGACAGATCCCAATGGGCTTTGTTTGATCCCAGCAGATTTTCCCTCTGAGACAATCCTGCCTCATGGCCCTGTCTCTCTTTAACATAATGTCCCTGAAAAATTACCTATGATTTGCGCTCAATGCATTGCAACGTCTTTCCCTGGAGGGTTCCCAGGCTCTTTACGCACTCTAATTAATAATAATCTTCTTTATCATCACAGTAATTTATTTATTCAGCACCACGAGGCAGGCCTGCTGTCTCGCAGATGAAAATACCCCCACATCCTTTCAGAAGTGCTGGTGGAAGATGGAAGACTTGCTTTGAAATAGAGCTCATGGCTGAGAGCCTGAGCAAGGAGACCAGCTGGTGCCGAGGCTGCAGCCAGTTTTCATCCTGCTACTGGGCTGTGTAGGGCTGAGCAGAGCTACTCCCAACCCCCTTTGCAACCTGCTGCTTTGTTACTGTGCCATGACCTCTAAAGACCGTCTTGGATCTTGCATTGGGCTTGCAGAGCTGCGGGAGTCTCTCTCCTAGGGGTTCAGGTGGTGATGCTCAGGCACATCCCAGTCTTGTGAATAGGACAGGTGGATAGATGGATGGATGGAAGGATGAATAGGTGAAAGGATGGATGGATGAACTGTTGGGATGGATAGATGGATGGATGGACAGATGCCCGATGCCCCAGGGCTTTTAACCCTGCTGTGTTCCCAACCCCTTCGGGATGCCTCGAGTCCTGTGCTGGAGCATCAGGACTGTGGGAGACTCTCTCCTAGGATTTTGGTTGGTGATGCTTGGACAAATCCCAGCCTTATGGATGGATGGATGGATAGATGAATAGATGGACAAATGGATAGGAGGATAGATGGATAGATGAATGGACAGATGCACAGATTGATGGACGGGTGGGTGGACAGATGGATGGTGCCCCAGTGCTTTTATCCCTGTTGTGCCCCTGGCAGAGCTCCTACTGTCCAGCTGCTGGCTGAACGCAGCTGTAAAACCTCAGCTCAGCCCTTCCCGTCCACTCACGAGCAAGAGGTGGGAGAGGGGCAGCCGATAAGCTGAGAGGTGCAGGATGCCTGGGAAGATTTATTGTGTTGTGTTTTCAATTCGCACATCGACACAAGACAAACAGATGAGGTTTCAGTACAGCAGGTTCAATTAATCAGGTCTTTGACAGCTGTGAAGCTGGACATCATTAATCCCTTTTGCAGACAGGATGGAGGGGTAATAATTACACTTCCCCCCAAAAAAAGAAAGGACTGTCCTGCTGCTGCTCCTCCTCTCCTTACAAGAACATTTCCTGACTGTAGTCCCCAGTACTGCTATGCTACCTGTAAAAATAATTCAACTCACACATTACTTGCAAAATGGGAAACAAAATGCAAGACCCTCAAATTCTGAGCGTATTCTTGGGGCTGAGAGGTTTGTTGAGCACCCACAGCCAGGCACTTGAGAGGCAAGAGCTGATCTCAGGAAACATTTCCCCATGTGTCTGCAACCACAAAAAGTGGGTGCTACATTGCCCAGGGTGCACCATGGAGGTGTGCAGGCAATGGGGAAGCTGTGAATTCGGGATGCAGGGCAGAGGGTGATGGGACAGACATGGGGCTATCCATGGGCACAGAGGCTGGACATGGGTGTCCTCACTGCTAGCATGAACCCCATTTTCTCTGTCCAGAGAAGAAAGCATGGCTGACACAGCGCCAATCCACCATGTCTCCAGACAATGTCATCTTCCAAGCGGGAGGCATTTAAACAGCGAAATGCCAAAGGAGCAGCGTGGTATTTAAAGGCAAAGATGCAATTACCCAAGTTCTCAGGAGAGCAAGCACACAAATGAGGGAGGTTCAGGAGAGGTTGTTTATCCTGCTCCTAATTCCATGTACTGGGTAGGAAGGGGCTGTGCAAATACGGGGCTGAGCAGAGCGTCTCCAGAGGGGACAGGTTTGTTTGACAGTTTTCCATTACAGCCTCTGAAAAACCTGACATTGCCTGCAGCCACAGGGATGGTGACAAGCTGTGCTTTCCGTAGCATTACGCCTGACTGAATCCTCGTTGCAGTCGTTAGTGGTGGAAGGGATTGGTTTGCATCTGCACCCAGCAGGTGGGAGGGGAAAATAACTGGGCAAAAGGCATTTGTAGTAGAGTGGGCTCTGGGCTGGAGCTCAGAGCTGGCCTCAGATGCTGCCTCCCTAAGTCTCTCACATCAGATTTTGCTTCCTCACCCTCATCACTGGCAGCAGGATACAATGGCCAGCAGGGTGTGTTCTGGATGGGGACGGAGCTGTCTTTGTGTTGCGGGGGATGCTCCATGCTGAGACAGTACGAGATGGGGGAATTATACTGGCATGATGTCGGCATCATAGCTACAGTCCACACACAGCTCTGGACACAACATCACACTCTTTTGCCTTTCTGATAAGGTTGGTGAAGCCCTGCAGTGCCTGGGGACACAGGCTCTTCCTGCCTGCTTCTTCCCACATTTCAGTGTTGGATGCATTAGAAAGCTTCCTCTCAAAAATCCAGCCTAAACCTTTGCTCTTCTGCATCTGTCAAGAGCCTTTGGTGCTGGATAACACTAAATAATTCTAATTTTATTCCAACTGCCTCGCTTGTGCTTAAAAACACGCCTGCAGAGGAAGAAAAATCAACATCAGTTGGGAGTGCCATCTTTGAGGGAGAAATGTCAGAGGCGCAGTGAAGGGATGAGACTGAAAGCTGAGGGAGATAGAGGCAGAGGAAGGAATAAGGCATTTTAGGTGTTCCCTTTGCACTGCAGATTCCTGCACACTGCAGAGCATTGGTTCTGGTGGCTCTCTGGCTTCATCATCTGTTTGAGATCCCAAACCAAAAAAGCCCAAACCAAAACCCAGAGACCCGCTGCCACCTGTGGAGGGATGGACACGTTTGCAGCATTGCAGGAGGATGACTGCCTGTGTGGGGNGGGAAGGAGAACAGGGAAAAGGAAAGGAGAATAGGGAAAGGGAAAGGGAAAGGGAAAAGGGAAAAGGAAAGGGAAAGGGAGAGGGAGAGGGAGAGGGAGAGGGAGAAAGAGGGAAAGAGAAAGGGAATAGGGAAAGGGAAAGGAGAGAAAAAAGAGAGAAACCCCTACTTCCTAGTCTAGAATGGACTTCTCGGAGGAGCTGGTCTGACCTCCCGCATGATTGAAGCCATTGAAATAGAAATGAGCAAACACATGGGAAAAAAAAGTTCCCTGAATATTTGTTTGCCTAGAAGAATGAATTTGCCCAGTCTGGGTTGTGCCCTCCCGCGTGTTTGCTTTCTGCAAATATCCAGCCTGCAGGTCGTACCTGCGCAGACACTTGGGCAGAGCCAATTGCTGCCCTGTGCACACAAATTAGCACTGTGTTGAACTGATTGTTTCCAAACAGCCCCGATCAGCCTAACCACCATTATGGGCTGACCGGACCGGCCTCGCACTGGCTGGTTTTAGAAAGACCACAGATTTTAACAGCATGTTAAATAATTATGACTTGCCATCTGCATCTGAGGAGTCTGCAATCCGCTTCCAGACATACCTGAGGCAGGAAAATGGGAGGATAGATTTCCTTGGGATGGAGTTTTGACCCTGCTTCTCTGTATCGGAGTGTGAGAAGTTTTTGGTGCAAAGGTGTTTTGGGGGGAAAGACAGGCAGAGCTCGCTGTGTTCACAAGGCTCCTCTTGTGTGCTTTGACCTGGTGTAGGGTTTTATAGGGTCAACATGATCCTGTGTAGCCCTTCAGGCTGCTCTGGAGGAAAACCTCTGCCCAGCTGTGGCCAGATGTGGAGCCAGGTGGTGTTTGCATCAGTTCAGCCCTTCTGCTTGGCCCCTGAAATGCCCTCACTGACCCTGTGTGTACCTCCATTGCTGCAAGATCCCTGCCTGGTGAACAGTGAAGTGCTGGGCACAGTAGGAGCTGTCATTTTAAACAATAGAATAATAGAATTATTAACGTTAGAAATGACCTCTAAGATCATCAAGTTCAACCATCAACCCACCCCCACCATGCCCACTAACCATGTCCCTCAGTGTCACATCCACATTTCTTGGACATCTCCAGGGATGGTGACACCACCACCTCCCTGGGCAGCCTGTGCCAATGCCTCACAAGTCTTTTGAGAAAATGGTCCTACTAACAAACGTCAACCTCCCCTGACACAACTTAGGGCTATTACTCCTCAGTTCACATGGCTGACACTGCCCCTCTGATGCCACAACTGTGGTGCTGCTGTGTACTCCTGGTGACCTCAGGCAGCTGTGGGGACAGAGTGGGTCTCTCCCAGCGGTACTTCTCCCAGTTCCCCATAGATGGGAGCAGAGGTCTCCTTTTCCTCCGTATCTGACTTAGCAGAACAGAGCAGACCCTCTTGGAGCAGGGGGTTTCTGTCCTTAGAAGGAGGGAGTGTGATGCTTCACAGTCCCTGCTTTTCTCTCACTGGTTTGCCTTGGAGTAGACCCTTGCCTGATAGAAAGGATGACCTGCACCCACCCATGGCCCCATCCAAGCCATGGGCTGGTTTATTTCTCCTACCCTCCCTACTGCCCCCTTGCATTTTCTGCAGTGCTGTGCAAGCCACAATTATTCACGCTTAGTGTTTTCTAGCTCTGAAGTGAACTGCACATATTTCCTAATTAATCCTTGCAGCACCCTCCATGATGAAGATGACGTGCTGCCAGCTCGACTTGCCAGCCTTCCTCCTTCTGCAGAACAGTGCTGAACTGTTCCTTTGCACCTTTCCAGCCCCATGACATAGCAGAGAGCACACTGACATGGAGGGTTGGTCAGGATAGGGTTTGTGGAAACATGCTCTCATTTATCTTCTCCTGTAGGTATTGGACATGGAAGATGAAGCCTGGGAAGGGGTTAAAATAGAGACTTCTGCAGCTGGAAACGAGGAGCAAGAAGCAGATCATTTTTACGCAAAGCAGTTTCCCTGGTAGCTCATTTTCCCACCTCCCCTTTGCTGTTATGGCAATAATTGCATCTGGATGACAATGTGGTTGCTCCTTTCTCAGTCCTGATTTTTCTCCTTCTTTATCTTGCAGCCGTATCATGAACCCCACTGCTGAAGATGTCATGTCCTGTGGTGCAGCCAGTGGCTTCATCACAGGGTACAGCAGTGGAGGACAGTGGGGACAACTTTGTGGGACACTGTCCTGGATGCCTGCACTCTTGCATCTCCTGCAGGAACCCTGTGCCTCAGCTTGGCAAGGGCCATTTACCTTCAGGTTTTTGAGAAAAGTTGGGTGGTGATTCTGGGGAGCAGTGAGGGGGACCCAGCTCTCCCCAGCCCGGCAGAGTCCCCGTCTGTCCCTCTGCCTTTTCCCCTGCATGTCCTGGAGCTCTGGAGCAGCCCCCTTTGGCCCCTTGGGCTCATTACAGGGACTTAGCGGTGCCCTCTTGACACTTATAACACGGGAGCACATGCCTCCAGAAAGCCAGGCCCTGGCCATATCCCCTGGCTTTCCTTCCCCTTCTCTCACAGCCCTCCCATGGAGGGCTGTAAATCTGGCTGGAGCTGCATTATTTCCAGACCGACCCTGTATCGTGTTTCCCCTGCCACCAGCTAAAGTGTCACCCCTTTCTCTCTGGCCCCTGTTGTCCCCCCCTCCTTCCTGCCCCCATTGCTGCCTGCTGTTTTCCTCTGCTCACTCCCAGGCACTGGGGTCCTCGACAGGCACAGGTATGCCTGGGAACTGTGATTTGGGTACCCCGCATGCCTGCACTGCCCTTCCATCAGGGATTTTTGGGGTTTGTATGGGAGCGATGCTCACACTGTTCTCTTTCTTCCCCACAAAAAATCACATCCAGAAATATCACTGCAGCTCACTGCTGGCAATGTGACTCAAACATTCGCCTAAGACCTCGCCCTCTGTCACCCAGGGCCATGTGCTGTATGTCTCAGGATGCCAAGCCTCCTGTTCCCTCCTGAACATCCCGCCCTCCCCATTGCTGTATGGAAATCAGCCTCACTGGGGCCACAGTGCAGGCCTGGCCCTCCCTATCCCTCCCCTTTTTCAGAAGTTTTTTGGCAGAAAGCAGAGCAGCTACTCACTCCTTGCACCCACCATGTCCCTGGTGCCCAAAGAAGGCGGCCCTCACTTGGAGGACCTCAAAGGCTCATTGCTCATTAGCCCCACCAGAGAGTTTTCTGGCAATTAATTTTGAATGGATTGAAAAACTCTCCACCTAACTCCACTTACTTCAGAAGAGGCCTCCAAAGCCTTTGCTCAACCTCTTGATGTTTCTAATCATTATCTCTTACATTCCTTTGGCTGCTTTAGAGAAAAAAGCCAAGGAAGAAATTGGGAATAGTTATTATTTCATTTGGGTTAAGCAGTACTGCTTGGCATCCTGCTCCTCCTGGACACAATCATCAGCATATCTGAACAGGGAACATCTGCCCTCACCACCCGCTCATGCCCTGTGGGAAGCTCAGGGGAGAAGAAAGCGGTGAGGCTGTCGGTGCATCCTGTTTCTCTCCCCCCAGAGTTTTATTTCCTAGGGATATTTGCATAAAAAGAGGATCTTTGTTTCTGCAGGTTGTGCCAGCTCCCACTGACAGTCCCCATCTGGAACACAATCCTTTCCCCGCAGATTTATTTTGGACCACAGGTGGTTGGGTTTTGGAGAGCATCCCTGACTCCCCCGCCCTCTCCCCACCTCACAGGGGTGTTCTGTTTTGCCCTCAGTACATCTTGGAGCACTGATGGGAGATGCTGGGGTGGTGTCTGGTTTCACATGCCGCATTACTCAAGCCTCAGTTTCCCTGGGCAGGTCTGTACACGTGTGCACCGGCTTCAGAGAGTGGTTGTGTGGATTAATTACCACCTACAATGTTGTTTGACTGACAGATGCACAAACAATGAAAGCAGTTTGCACAGCGCTCATAGGGAATGAGATGTTAAATTAGTCTCACAGCAAACACCACGTAACCACACATCAAAACAGGCCGATGTGGGGACAAGTACTGTTACAGAAGCCCAGTCACCTCCAGACCCACTGGCTGTGATGGCCAAAGGGAGAATTTTTACAACTCTGCTGGTTAAAACTCATCCCCTTATTTAATTCCCTTTATTTATTAAATCATGCATGAATGTCTTCTTTTTCTTCTTCTTTGCTTCTTTTTTATCTTCTTTTCTTCTTTTTTTCCCTCTTCTTCTTTTTCCACTTTTCTTCTTCTTTTCTTCTTCTTCTTTTTCTTTTTTTTTCCAAGATGAGAAAGAAAAAGACCTGGTACAGATTTTCAAAGAACACTCTTTGATAAAAATATCTATTAAGAAAAAAAAGAAAAAGAAAAGGCATTCTTACGCTTAGCCCTGCACCAATGGAAATTCTTTTGACAAAACAAAACTTTCCCATAGAAATAATCTCTCTCTCTCTTTTNTTTTTTCCTGTTAGCAGTGAGGCAGGTGCTGGAGTGTGATGTGCTGCTTGTTTGTAAGGATGCGGTTTGCAGCAGGGTGGTGATGCTTCCGAGGTGCCCTGTCCCATCTGCCAGGGATGGATGTGGGAGCGAATGTCACCCAGGCCCACACAGTGCGGGAACA
Organism: Pavo muticus; assembly: GCA_016647715.1. Classification (NCBI taxonomy): domain Eukaryota; kingdom Metazoa; phylum Chordata; class Aves; order Galliformes; family Phasianidae; genus Pavo; species Pavo muticus. The sequence goes on from JACDJE010000212.1 coordinate 1,646,018, forward strand.
CACATACACAGGCTTCAGACCATAGTTGCATGCTGTCTCTCCCACACACAGCATGAAAAAGCTGTCACTCACCTCCCCTGCCATACCTCCACATCGACTGAACGCTTTGCGGAGCATCCCTTTGCGCCTGAACACATCTCAAGCGGACGGGACCTGTTGATTGAGTGTTCTGCTTATCACACACGTCACTTCTCCCACGTGCTCTCCAGAGGAACAGAAGAACGCTCGCTGAAGCTCAGCCTTGTACACCATTACCCAGGCACAACCCTCAGCTTCCCCCACCCACCCCTTTCATCCCACCCTCCTGCCCTGGTGCAATCCCCGATAGATGTCTTTTTGGGTTCATATCTCTTCGTGCTTTGATCTCTTTTGCTTTGTGCTCCTGCAGCACAGTAAAAACAAAAGGAAGGAGGGGAGGCATTGCTGGGACACATCTCCCAGCTCAGGTGTGCATGAGCTGCAATAAGCCAGGGGTGTTAGAGAGATGGGCAGGAGGGAGAAAGGGAAAGGGGGGAATGCCAGGGGAGCGCTAGGAGATGGGAAAGGCAATTAAGACCTGGAGAAAGAAGGAAGCGAGACCTAAAAGGTAACTGACTAGAAAATTAAAATTATTCAGCTGCAGAAAAATAGATCTCGTGGCTTCCATGCCTGGCAGATCTGCACAAGCAGCACATGAGGAGGGGTCTCCTTAGAGCTGCTGGGGATGGACGGAGACCCAGGTGCCCCAGATTCTCTTTTTACTGAGACCATCTCAATGAACTGGAACATCCTAAGCTCACACCAACACTGACTCATCAAAATGGGAAGGAGTGGTGAGCATCCTTGATGGGAGAGAGAGGTGTGGGACCAGGGTTGGAGCACCAGGGGTGCACTGGTGCTGCCCAGGGCTGTGGTGAGGCATTGCTGGGCTGATCCAGGCCATGCAGGCTGCTGGGAGGACAAAATGGTGAATGCCAGCAGGTGCTATTTGATGGCTGCAGGGGGACATCTCATTCACCTTCCACAGCATTTCTACACCATATTCTGTCTCTCTTTTCATTCTGCCTGGGCTCTCAACTGCTTGTATCCCAAAGGCATGCAGAGAAAACATTGCATACTGTAGAATGAGAAATGGTAAACATGGGTTTCTTGCTAGTTTTTCACTCTTTTTATTTGTTTCTTTTGGTGAGCATCAACTAAAGCCACAGGGATGGGGTATTTAATTAAAGCATTGTCTTTCACCCGCCTTTAGGCTCTGTGGAGTCTTTTCATCCCAGTGAGGCTCAGATTTTCTGGGGAAGTAATGGGGTCACCTCCCCACGGTTAACCCTTTGCTGGTGCTGGGATGCCTGGGAGAGGATGGGGAAATCCCAGACCTCTCCTATGGCAGTTTCCAGGCAGGAGACAGATCCCAATGGGCTTTGTTTGATCCCAGCAGATTTTCCCTCTGAGACAATCCTGCCTCATGGCCCTGTCTCTCTTTAACATAATGTCCCTGAAAAATTACCTATGATTTGCGCTCAATGCATTGCAACGTCTTTCCCTGGAGGGTTCCCAGGCTCTTTACGCACTCTAATTAATAATAATCTTCTTTATCATCACAGTAATTTATTTATTCAGCACCACGAGGCAGGCCTGCTGTCTCGCAGATGAAAATACCCCCACATCCTTTCAGAAGTGCTGGTGGAAGATGGAAGACTTGCTTTGAAATAGAGCTCATGGCTGAGAGCCTGAGCAAGGAGACCAGCTGGTGCCGAGGCTGCAGCCAGTTTTCATCCTGCTACTGGGCTGTGTAGGGCTGAGCAGAGCTACTCCCAACCCCCTTTGCAACCTGCTGCTTTGTTACTGTGCCATGACCTCTAAAGACCGTCTTGGATCTTGCATTGGGCTTGCAGAGCTGCGGGAGTCTCTCTCCTAGGGGTTCAGGTGGTGATGCTCAGGCACATCCCAGTCTTGTGAATAGGACAGGTGGATAGATGGATGGATGGAAGGATGAATAGGTGAAAGGATGGATGGATGAACTGTTGGGATGGATAGATGGATGGATGGACAGATGCCCGATGCCCCAGGGCTTTTAACCCTGCTGTGTTCCCAACCCCTTCGGGATGCCTCGAGTCCTGTGCTGGAGCATCAGGACTGTGGGAGACTCTCTCCTAGGATTTTGGTTGGTGATGCTTGGACAAATCCCAGCCTTATGGATGGATGGATGGATAGATGAATAGATGGACAAATGGATAGGAGGATAGATGGATAGATGAATGGACAGATGCACAGATTGATGGACGGGTGGGTGGACAGATGGATGGTGCCCCAGTGCTTTTATCCCTGTTGTGCCCCTGGCAGAGCTCCTACTGTCCAGCTGCTGGCTGAACGCAGCTGTAAAACCTCAGCTCAGCCCTTCCCGTCCACTCACGAGCAAGAGGTGGGAGAGGGGCAGCCGATAAGCTGAGAGGTGCAGGATGCCTGGGAAGATTTATTGTGTTGTGTTTTCAATTCGCACATCGACACAAGACAAACAGATGAGGTTTCAGTACAGCAGGTTCAATTAATCAGGTCTTTGACAGCTGTGAAGCTGGACATCATTAATCCCTTTTGCAGACAGGATGGAGGGGTAATAATTACACTTCCCCCCAAAAAAAGAAAGGACTGTCCTGCTGCTGCTCCTCCTCTCCTTACAAGAACATTTCCTGACTGTAGTCCCCAGTACTGCTATGCTACCTGTAAAAATAATTCAACTCACACATTACTTGCAAAATGGGAAACAAAATGCAAGACCCTCAAATTCTGAGCGTATTCTTGGGGCTGAGAGGTTTGTTGAGCACCCACAGCCAGGCACTTGAGAGGCAAGAGCTGATCTCAGGAAACATTTCCCCATGTGTCTGCAACCACAAAAAGTGGGTGCTACATTGCCCAGGGTGCACCATGGAGGTGTGCAGGCAATGGGGAAGCTGTGAATTCGGGATGCAGGGCAGAGGGTGATGGGACAGACATGGGGCTATCCATGGGCACAGAGGCTGGACATGGGTGTCCTCACTGCTAGCATGAACCCCATTTTCTCTGTCCAGAGAAGAAAGCATGGCTGACACAGCGCCAATCCACCATGTCTCCAGACAATGTCATCTTCCAAGCGGGAGGCATTTAAACAGCGAAATGCCAAAGGAGCAGCGTGGTATTTAAAGGCAAAGATGCAATTACCCAAGTTCTCAGGAGAGCAAGCACACAAATGAGGGAGGTTCAGGAGAGGTTGTTTATCCTGCTCCTAATTCCATGTACTGGGTAGGAAGGGGCTGTGCAAATACGGGGCTGAGCAGAGCGTCTCCAGAGGGGACAGGTTTGTTTGACAGTTTTCCATTACAGCCTCTGAAAAACCTGACATTGCCTGCAGCCACAGGGATGGTGACAAGCTGTGCTTTCCGTAGCATTACGCCTGACTGAATCCTCGTTGCAGTCGTTAGTGGTGGAAGGGATTGGTTTGCATCTGCACCCAGCAGGTGGGAGGGGAAAATAACTGGGCAAAAGGCATTTGTAGTAGAGTGGGCTCTGGGCTGGAGCTCAGAGCTGGCCTCAGATGCTGCCTCCCTAAGTCTCTCACATCAGATTTTGCTTCCTCACCCTCATCACTGGCAGCAGGATACAATGGCCAGCAGGGTGTGTTCTGGATGGGGACGGAGCTGTCTTTGTGTTGCGGGGGATGCTCCATGCTGAGACAGTACGAGATGGGGGAATTATACTGGCATGATGTCGGCATCATAGCTACAGTCCACACACAGCTCTGGACACAACATCACACTCTTTTGCCTTTCTGATAAGGTTGGTGAAGCCCTGCAGTGCCTGGGGACACAGGCTCTTCCTGCCTGCTTCTTCCCACATTTCAGTGTTGGATGCATTAGAAAGCTTCCTCTCAAAAATCCAGCCTAAACCTTTGCTCTTCTGCATCTGTCAAGAGCCTTTGGTGCTGGATAACACTAAATAATTCTAATTTTATTCCAACTGCCTCGCTTGTGCTTAAAAACACGCCTGCAGAGGAAGAAAAATCAACATCAGTTGGGAGTGCCATCTTTGAGGGAGAAATGTCAGAGGCGCAGTGAAGGGATGAGACTGAAAGCTGAGGGAGATAGAGGCAGAGGAAGGAATAAGGCATTTTAGGTGTTCCCTTTGCACTGCAGATTCCTGCACACTGCAGAGCATTGGTTCTGGTGGCTCTCTGGCTTCATCATCTGTTTGAGATCCCAAACCAAAAAAGCCCAAACCAAAACCCAGAGACCCGCTGCCACCTGTGGAGGGATGGACACGTTTGCAGCATTGCAGGAGGATGACTGCCTGTGTGGGGAGTTCCCACCTCAGCCCTGGGTCAGCCTGGGGTGTTATTTTATGTGACCGTAATCTTTTATTGAGGGCTGGGCTAAGTGAGAGGAAGGTGAACGCATTCCCCCTCCCTGCTGGAGGTTATCACAGAGATTGTTTCCTGCCCTCTTGGGTGGGTTATGCCTGGAGTTTGTCAACTCAAATTAAGTCTCAGTTGGGTGCTCCGTGGGAGGCCGGGGCAGCGGGGTAAGCGGCTGCAGGTGGGGGCAGGCAATGAGGGGGCAAGGGGCAGGGACGGAGGGATGGACTGG
>JACDJE010000177.1:0-27421 GCA_016647715.1 Pavo muticus
TAGGCTTTAGTAGGCGCACGCAGGTACCTAGTAGGTTGTATTAGGCGACAGCGAGGATTCGGGATGTAACGGGATAGGTTTTAATAGCATGGGGAGGGGGAGAAGTTGTAATAGGCGAAGGCGGGGATTCGCGGTGTCACAGGATAGGGTAACCCCTCCCCTCCCCCCTTTGGGGGCGTACACACGGTAGAGGTTTAGTATATAAGGTGTTGCACCACATGAATAAACGGACCACTTTCTTACACCATATTGGTGCATGCTTGCGTGGTCCGGGCTGCAAACTGCAGGTGCATGGGAATCCACGAGAACTCAATAGTGAATACCAAGCACAGAATCCTGAGTTCAGAGCTTTCAGCTGGGAGAGATTTAGTTCAGTGTTAAACAGAAATTAATACTAGCCATTAAACATTTCAGCTGCTAATTAAATAGACTATTTGTTATACGTAAATCATTCATATTTTCACTTTGCAATCAGATGAAATTTCGTTAGGACACTTAAGTAACAGTGAAGGGATAGCAGCAGCTAGCTTTTTGGGGTATTTATGGTTTAGTGTATTGTGTTATATTGTGTTACTATCTTGTTCTGATTGCTAAATGGTTTAATGATGTGTCTGGTAGAATTTACTTTTATTTTGACAGGGACATTAGGATGATAAATAGCCCAGCAAAGAAAAGTAAATTACAGCTGAGCTCAGAGATGGAATTTGGATATTTAAGTCCATAGCTGCTGTAGTCATTACAGAGATATGTAAAAGAAACTAGATAACTTCATATACAAGTCTATTCGTCAAACTTAGTACATACCAAGCACACAAATATGAGCTGCAGTTCATTTATATGATCAATGCTGCAAAGCTCCCTTTTCCCAGCCTTTTTGCTTTTTACTTGGGAGCTGGCAACGTTTTGTGGTTTTCTGTTGTCGTTTGGTGGTTTTCTGTGTTTTGTTTAAACTTGAAGAGTGGATACTGCCTAGTAGTTGGGGCAGAGATGACATTTTGCCTCTTTCACATCTGTTTTGTGACCTTGAAATGAAGCATGCAGTAGTTTTTCCCCTCTGGTACGGAGGTACAATTAATTACACTGCAAAGCACTGAGGATGGGACAATTAACGTTTATCTGAGGGAATTGCACGATGATTAAGCCTTCATTTGCTATATGATTTCTTTCTTACTCATTAAACCTGCTGAAGCAGGAACTTTGAAATGAAAATCAAATGTGAACATCGTTCCTGGAAATGCAGAGGGCTGAACAAATCAGTTGAGACAAGGCTCTGCAGACACTGTCTATTAGAGGCATTGCCCAAACCACAGGAGTAGGCATACAGCTTGCTGCACTGCCTGCTCCCCTGGTTTTTCTGCTGATGCCCTTTGGGAAGGGGGGTGAGTGAAATAATGGGCTAAAAAAAAAACAAAAAAAACTCATACAGATGAAAAAAAGAAAAATGGAATAAACTGTAAATGCCATGCAGCAGAAAACACTGACATGAAATAAACAGAGCCTGCTAAGTTTTGAGATCTAATCTTTCAGCTCATGATTTTCCCCTGAACCTGGTATATGGGAAGTAGAGGTATGCGTACTTGGCTACTCTTTGCTACTGATGTTTTGTGTTTAGCTTGGATGTGGGTTTGATGGAGAGGATAGCTTGTCAACAGCAGCTGTGATGATGGGGAAGTTATCCTAGCAGGACACTTGGCTGAAGGACAGCAGCCAGAAACATCCACAAGTACACAGATGAGGTCTGTGATCTGCTTGGCCTTGAGAAGAGCAGGATCCTTTTGTCTGAGATGCTGCAAGGGCTGAGATCAACCAAAAGTGTGGGAAAGGCCAATCTACATACCATGCTTAATTTGATTAAATGAGTAATTGTTGGTAACGCCTTAGAGTTCAGCCAAGCCAATTTATAATTTTCCTTATGATTTGTTGAGTTGTTTTAATGCAGTCAGGACTAGATTTTATTCTGGTTTAAGCTGCGTTTATACTAATATGTACTGTTTACTTCTGGAAATGAGAAATGATTTAATGATGCCAGTAAAACTAGTTAAAAACAACTGATCTGAGATTGTTATAGGAGTTGATTTGCAGATAATATGAATAATAGCTATAATGTTTTCAGAGGAAAAGTGAGTTCAGCTGTCGTGGGGCTGGAGCTGGCATGTCCTTTTAAGAAACAATGCCGAAATGCAGTCTCAGACTCTGGAGGTCAGTCTGACAGTACCAATTCTTTCTGGTATTAAAAATTCATTTCTATATTCTACAACACTGCATCACGTTTGAATTGGGTATCCTGAAATCTAATAGATGATGCATTGCGCCTGATGTTTGTTAGCAAGCAGCTTGTGCAGTGGCTTCCCTTGCTCTTTGCTGTGTCTCTCTCTCCATTACCCTGTCATTGGGACACAGATTTGTTCTCAGATGTGGTCCTAAAACACTAATCATGAGAAATATGAGCCTGAGCTGGGAGCTGTCCCATGTCTGCCCTGTGCTGGGCTGGTTATGGGAATCTTTTTAGTGCTGACCTGGCGCGCAGTGGGCTACCTTCGCCTCTAGCTGAGGTACTACAATGTTACTGCTATGCCGGCAAAGAATAACATGCAAATACTTATTTCTTTTAACGGGAAGTGTAATAATTTCTTCATATGACTTATTTCTAATAATCACCTGATTAATCCAGCTATTAAGTCAGGGGAAGTAAAGGCATTCTGTTTTACACTCTCTATTCTGTTAACAATGGAGGATATAAATTAAAAGAGAAAAGTTGCACCAACAAGTCTGCAAAGCTGCAGGTGAGCAGTGAGAGCTCTGCAGTCACTTGTGCCCACAGCACCGTTGTGTTGCCTCCGGACTGATGGTCTGGCCTGTGGGGTGCCCTTCTGCCACAAAGTCCTGTGCAGTCCGGAGCACTGCTTGGGAAAGTCTGCAGAAGATGCTGGTAGCCAGCCAAACCCAGGGCAGTGCTCATCTGATGTTTATTTTTAGGTGCAAAATATGCTTGAGAGCCTAGTGATAGGAAACTGGGGCTGAGGAGTCTGAAGGAAGGAATGAAATGTGCTGGGATTCCTGTCCCCATCTTCTCTTGTCTCCCCTTTTGCCCTGTTGACTGTATCTGGCCAGTTCTGGATTGAGAGGGCGTCTGGAGCACCAGTGACTCAGTAGATTAATATTGTGGGAATAGTGCTAAACAATGAGAAGTCCAATTTCCAGATTAAGATTTATTCACCCTAAAATGTAAAGGAGAGCCAAAAAAACCTCTTTTTATTACAACATTAAGACTTAGCATGGGCAAGCTGCCATAACATCAATTACTATACTTTAGTGTCCTTAAGGCTCTCTATTAGACAGAACGAAGAGGGTGAAACCATTTGTTATTTCCTCTACTATCCAAATATTGAATGTTACAGGACTTATCATTTATAAGTCTAGATTCTTCAAAGAGATCAGAAAATCTCAATTATTCATGCTCTATATTAACATTAATATTTCATGGTGAAGAAGCTTTTGTGAGCCTGAGATTTTTTTAAGCCTCCCTTATTTTGTCTTAATGTAAGGAGAGAATTTAACTCTGGAAACAGATCTGTAGACTGAGAGTGGACTTGATTTATGTGAAGTTGTTCTGCACAGTTAGAGCTTTGAAAGAGATGATGGGGTGGTGCTGTTCTGGATCTTCATCATGGATTGAAGATTCCTTGTATGTGACATTCTATAACATGGGACCTGAATTTATGAAACATGATGCTTCTTCACAACAGGAAGTCCTGCTCTTGGCTTAACAAGAAGCTGGGGCAGATCTTTTCCTGGGTGTTGCTCGATCCAGCGCCTCAGCCATTGTCACTAATGTCACACACCTGCATGTGACATAGGTGCTAAGAGGGTAGGTTCCTGAAACACAGGTCATTCAGTCCAGCAGTGCTGTTCAGGAGCCTTGTCTTGTTAGCCTTTAGAGTCAAACCTTGGAAAATGGTGTAATCCCATCTGACAAATGAGGCAAAGGTGGCTGCTATGTCTGTGTACTAAAGGTGGGTAACCAGTGGTCACCACCATCATGGCTCTAATTTGTTCAAATTTGCATGCTTACAGCTCCAGCTGTGAGGGGGGGAACTTATATCCCTGGAACAACCTGAATTCCTCTGCTGGTGAGTGCCATAATCAAATGTAGATAAAGGGGAAAAGCTTTTCACTGAAGGCAGGATGAAATGAAATGTGGTAACTTCTACAGGGCAAGTTCACGTGGGTAGGCAAGAAACTTTCACTGAAGCAATTGCATTCTTTCTAGCCCCACAGTGTTATTGAGTATGGCCCTAACTGGGATTTTGGACAGAGGGCTGGTGGGAAGAGGAATGTGCACCAAAACACTGAGATCCACTGAAACACTGCAGCCTTGCTATTCAGCTACATACTTCTGTTTTGTACTCTTCTTCCACACTGTAGTAAGGAGAAAAGGAGATAATATATATTTTTGCTTATCTGATTCTAGTCAGGTCACAGCTACTTTCAAAAACCAAAGCAAAAAAAACCACCATTGATTCCCTGCCTGAAATTTCCCCATCATGCTATGGTTCAACTTAGATTTTGATGAGTTATTAGAGCTGCAGTGTTCACACTGCTGTAATCAAAGGCCAATTGCTACTTCCATTGCAAACTCAGTTCCTAAGAGTCTTTTAACTTCTTGTAAAAACAAGTAAATAATTGTTGTCACACTAAACTGAGCAATTGTATTAAAAAGAATTACAACTTCTCAGTCTTTCCTCCCCTGCCTTTCCCCCTACCCCAGGAGGGAAAGGGGGGGAGAAAACGCTCCTAAAACAGATGACATTTTGAGCAAGGAAGCTGCTGATGCTAGCAGGAAGAACATGTAAGGGACCACTCTGTGGAGAATCTTTGTGTGTCTCCACCACCCATAACTGCAGCCAGTGAGGTCACATGCTCTATCATAAGCAGAACAAACTGCATCTTTAAACAGAAATGGTGGTGTTCCTTTTCCTACTCCTACATGGCTTTTAGTGTCTCTGCTAGTTTCCAGTCAAAATGGAAAGTTGCCTGTGTATGACAATATTTTTTTGCAGTGTTCATCTTAAATTGTTTTTCCTCTTTCCAATGTGTTTTTTCCCACCATTTCAGTAAAGCTGCTAAGAACTGAGGTTCTTTTCCAAGGGTTGGAGACATCCCATGAAAAAACCTCAGTGTTTTATGCAGTGACACTTTGCAGTGCTGCTAGAGCTGTGCAAATTGCGCTGGTAATGTTACTTCTCAGTATTAGGGAAGGCACTAAACAAATTTGTGTTTGCATATGGTTGCTGCACACTTTGTCTGTAAGCCTGCATTAAATAGGTTAAAAAAATGATGTCAGTTTGCTTCAGTCAATTGAAATATCTAATATGTATAAAGTTTTTTTAAAAAAGATGCTTGTATTTCCATTGATGTCCGTGAAGGTATATCTGTTTGTAATAATGATTGACTGCAGCAGTAGATATGAACCAAATTTGCTCCAGAGAGTCTGTACTTGTGTTGGTTTTCCATTCATTAGCTGCAGACGATAATGCTTCCTTTGCATTTTTATCTTGAGTTGCTACATTTCTTCTATTTGCAAGAACACAGCAAAAATCAATCCTTCTTGCAAATACATCTAGTATTATTAGTCTTGAATTTAGCTGCAGGTTTTGGGCTCTCTTCCATTGCTAGTACTAATTGATGTCACTTTTCATTTATGAATCCCTTACAGTTTGGATGTGTTTGTATATATCCACTTGTACATAATGCCTGTCTAAAACATCATGTCACTGGTGTCTGTGGGAAGCACTGTGATCTCCTGTGAAGCATCTTAATTAGTTTTGCCTTTCATGTTGACATCCTCAATTCTAGGCTTGAGTTATTTACTAGACTTTCCTCCTTGTTTGTCAAAACAGAGCAGTTTCTTCAGAGCAGAACATAATGCAAATGCTAATTAAAACTGACAAGTCAAATTGACACCCATTTCAATTACAGGAGAAAAAAACTACTAAGAAAAGTCCATTCTGCTCTTACTGAAGTCGACTGAAATTTGATTATGAGAATCTGAGGAGGCAGACAGAAGACCCTGTTTTGCTGTTTCCAGAGGCAGGTGACTGCTACCCCATGGGGCAAGGGCAGCAATCTTGCTCCCTGACTTCAAAGCTGCTGCGCTGCACCTGGCAAGAGATGTCTTGGAGGTGGTGACTGGCAGGCTGTCTTGGCTGGATGGAATCCCAGGAGCTGACCTGTCCAGATGTCAGGCAAGTATTGAGAATGGTGATCATCAGTGCTCTCTCCAAAGTGCTCTGTAGGAGCTCCTTGGTTTAAGCCATGTAGTTCTTAATCAACATAAGCCTTGCCCATGCCAGTACAGGCAGGCTGGTGATGCAGCCTCTTTCACTCTGTTTGGCAAGGGAATAAAACAGGCACTGCCCACAGAGTACTGGCTGCTGTCATAGCTGACAGGAGTGTGGGAGCCCTCTTTGTGTAGCAAGGAGTTTGGCTGGTTGATAATTACTACCTTCCCTCCCTTCCTGAGAGGCAGAAGGTGGTGCAGGCACCTAATTATCATATAAAGTTAAGGATTTTTACAGTTTGCGTCAGGTTTTCTTTCATCAGGGCTCTGCATCATTTACAGCGCATTCTGGTGTTGTGCTGATGGTGTTAATAGATCAATAAATACTTAACACTTATTTGGTGGGGTGTATGTGGGCCTGTCAAACTGGGCATATTTATTTGGTAGTAAGACATGTAGATATCAAAACTTTATATGGATAGACATTCTGTGTTGTGTAATTCTGACATGCATCTGCCCTTATAAGGATATGTTAGACTTCAATCATGTCTTAAAAAAAGAATTTGTGTATGATTATCAGTATCCTGCAACATTTTTCAGTCTGCATCCACTACTAATGATACTTTTAATCTATTTTTATCATCTCTTGGGAAGACTCTTCCACTTCCCTTCAAAAACCTGGCTCTTTCTCATGGCCATCACTCTTTTTCACTCTGGGACCTATTGCTGTGTCAGCTTCAGTGCCAACAAGGTGCTGGGTGCCAGGACAGTTCCCTGTGAGCACTTACTCTCCTTCCAACCCGTTTTGCCTGGTAAGTGAAGGCAGCTCGGAGAGAAAGACATTGCTTCCTGCTTCCTGCAGATCCAACCCTGTCTTACTGGCATGATAGAATATTCCTTGGGAAGTACTCATTGCTTTTCTTTAACTATTTGATCTTGTTATGGTGCTTAAAAAAATCCTTTTTTCTCTCCTAAACCCCTGTAGTTTATTACAGCAGCTTGAATGGGTTGGTTCTCTGTAGGTTGAAAACTGAACTTCAAATATCAGCTTAACTTCTTTTAACAGCACTTAACTCGTCGGCTATAAGTAAAGCACTTGTTTACAAGTCCTACAAGTGTGAAGCTCCGTGACATTTCAGGGAAGCAAGCTGGCGTAATTCCTCTTGAAGGATGGCTCATGGAGTGCATTACTACAGCAATCTGCTGGAGGTATTTAATGTCTCCCATTTTTGGGGTGTCTAAACTGCTGCTCTGTAAACAGAATCACTATGTTTTACATGTGGTGAATGAAGACCACACCAGAGCTGAATGAGACTGGTGCTGATCACAGTCTGAAAGTTTGGGTCTGTAAAAAAGTGAAATGCACTGCAGTGCAGAAAACCCTGTCTCGCACAGGAAGCCTCAAAAGGCTGAGCTGTGATCAGGAAGCTACCTGAAGTGAGTCTGTAGGAGGCATCTACAGCTCCTCTATCCGTGGAAGTCAGCAGCCTACACTGGAGGTCCAGGAGGAGCCCTCTGACTGTGATATGAGGCCTGTCTGCGCCATGGGTGCTATCCTGGAGCATATACAGGCTGCGTGCTGTTGGGTCAGTGCTGTTGCAGCCATCTAAGCCACCTTTGGTATGTACTCAGGGCAACATGTTTGAAAGAGGTAGTTGGTCTGACTGCTGTAAGTTTAGGGGAGCTTCTCACATGTCTGTCACATGGAGGTTGGAGAGATGAGAAGGCAGATTTCAGTTGGGAATAATCTAAATGCTGCTGGCTAGGATGAACTAGATCATGTCCACAGCTGCATCAGCCTGTAGGACTGTGCCAAAGACTCCCAGCTTGCAGTGAAATGTCATTTTTAACTCTATCATAACTAGAAGTCCTGGACTAGTCTGCCTCTCTGAAAGGATGGGGTCAGGGATGTCATCAAAGCAGGATCAGGGTTCATCTTTAGACATCAAATTTGGATGTTAAACACTTGTCTGGGAGCATGTGTCTCTTCAGGTAGCAAGACAGATCTTGGGCCAGGAAAAAGCAGGACTGAAGAAGGTCTTCCTCTCCAAGTGAGGTATGTGAAGTCAGTCAGCAGAATCCACACCCTCCCTTTACAAGAGTAAAATTCAGAAAGAGATGGCTGAGTGCTTAACAATGTACCTCAGAGCACAACTGCAATCCTACATCTGAGCCTCACTGAATAAGACAAATGCCTTGGAGAGAGGCACTGGAGAGCAGGAAGAAGAGCAAATGACTCTGAGCTCCAGAGCATGTATCAGCAAATTGATAGCTCTGTAAGGACCTTCCCCATGGCCTACATTCTCACCAAACCGCTGCTGCAGCAGATGGAGATCAGACTGGTGAGCTAAGGAGAAGCAGTCAGCAAGTCATGTTGAACATGTAGCCTTTTTTGACCCTTAGGGAGATAACTCAGCCCTAAGTAACATCATCAGTGACTTGGACCTGTTTCTGGAGGAGTGCAATAGTATCACAAGTGTACTGAGAACATTGGAGGGAAGCGTATCTTGGCTGATTCTGCTTCCATCCCTGCAGGATCTTTCTGGCCTCCAACCCAGAATGCTGAGCCAGGCTGGGAGACAGCTATATACAAGGTGAAGTCAAATACAAATCACATTGGAGCTCATAACAGTTATCTGTGAGAGATTTTGCCTGCAGTAAGCTCTTTGAAGCTCCAGAGTGGTTGTTAGCATGAAGATGGGGGTGGTACTTGGGGCTTTGTTTCCATACATGAAGGGAGGGCAGCAGGGAGGGATGTTGTTTCTGCATGATAGGGTTGTCTTTTACGGGAGAACTACTGTGGAGATAGGTGACAGACAGACAACCAATCTCCCTGTGGATCTGAAATGCAGGCAAAACTCAAGAGACTTGCAGCGACATGGTGTGGGTGGGCAGCCCTCAGCCATGCATGGAGTGCTGCATCATGTGGTGGGCAATTCCAACCCAGGTGGGACATGCCCCTTGAAATGTTTAACCGAGACTCTCAAATGAAAATGAGAACTACTGAATTAGGATTGGAACCTCTTATCACAAGGATTAATACTGCTATGTAGAAAAGAGGCAAAAACCATAGCATGAAAAGGTTTGATCCTCTTAGGGAAACTGCTACACATTTATGAATTACGGTTCACGTAGGGAACAGTAGATTTAATTAGGAAACAGGAACTGAAATCTTATCTCTGTCCTTCCAGATATATCACAGTCTAACACCACTCCTTAATCTTGATTTACTTACAGCCTGTTTGGGACAACACCTGTTACTCCATAGTGGCATATGGCACAAGAGAGTTCACGCAAGGAGCACCAACTACCAAGCGCCTACAGTGTCTATCATGTTATGTATTCCTATGATAACCGGAGGTTGTCTAAACTCTTCTGTCCTTCAGGTTTTGCTTCTTTCACTTGAAGTAACTTTGCTATGAAACAGGTATTTGAATGCTGAAATAAAACATCTTGTGGTTCAGCAGTGTAGGATGCCTGTGGCTGATGAGGGAGCTGCTTTATTTATGTTGCTGCAGAGCTGGACTTTAAAAATGGCTAGAAAGGCTAAATCCAGCAGAGAAGCAGTAGAAGATGGATTTTCTTAAGCCTGTGAAGTCAGTAGCAGTCTCCTGCCTGACTAATGCAGCCTTCAAGCACAACAGAGTACAGCTGGTAATATGGGCAATGTCTTGCATACAGCTCCCGTGAGCATTAATGAAATAGATGTACAGAAAGCCTCTGGAGACTGTGTAAATATATATTGATAGGCAGGGATATCTATCTGTAATCGTAGGTAAAGACCTAATCCTCACTTGGTGGAAAGCCTTATTTCTAGTGATAATGACATCACTATTTCATGCTTCAGAAATGCACAGGGGCAGAGCTGAAGGAGTTATCTGGGCACTTCCAGCATTCCCTCCATATTTTTCCAATTTCAGCAGTGGTGTGAGTGGGATATAAAGACTTTACACTTATTGTAAGCAACTCAGTGTGATGTGATCCTGAAACGCTATAACAATTACCACTGCATTAAAACCAACTGGCAAGAAGCCTGTTTTGAAGAAAATTGGAATCTCAGGTGAAACTCACCCTGGCAAAGCCTCTGCCCTTTTAGTACCACCCAGCTCGGAGCTGGGATGAGGGACACAGATGGAACCAGCTTCCATACATTGCATAAAGTTGGGATTTGTCTGGCCTGGGCAAGCAAATGATAAGCTGATCTGTGGGCAAGGGCAGCTGGCAGGGTAGAAGGAGGGAGATGCTGTGGCTGTGACCTTTGTGTCTGGCTCTCCTTCCCACCAGTTGCCTGCCCCAGCCTTGAGTCCAGCTGTGACCTGGGGCGAGCTGAGTGCTTCTGAGCTAAAAAACATAGCAATGTAAAAAAACAGATGTTAATCAGTAATGGCTTGTCAGCTGCAGGTCACTGCAAGTGTGTAGCTCTTCCCAAGGCTGCAGTGTCATCCTGGAGAATAACAGCAGTTTGCTTGTTCCATGGGTGCTCAGCTGCAAGAGGATGGCTGCAGTGCAAAGAGGGCTTCTGAGAGGAGGGCAGGGTATGCTGCCAGGGGCCTTGGTGACCCACTGCCCCTTGAATGGCTGGGTTTGCTGGATGTACTGCTTTGTTCTGAGACAAAGCTATTCTTTTTTCCTAGTCTCTTACCTTATGGTACTGCAATTCAGTTGAAAAGCTGAGCTAAGATGCAGACAGACATGCCTGAAGCTGCATTTGCTGACTGTTTTATTCTGAATGATGCTGGCAAGCATCCCATGGGCTGTAACATGGACAGCTCATGGCATGCCTGATGTGCTTCTTGACTTGGTAGCTTAAACAGTCTCAGTAAAGTAACTGAACAGTGCTTCTCAGGAGGAGCTACCCTTTTCCTGTAGGCTTTTAGATGAGAGCGTTATTTCTTGGGGCCCAATTTCCTAGGCTGAAGTTCTGAATTATTGTCGTCTGTAAAAACTATCTACAATTGCTGAAGCTGTCCTTTCTGCTGAGAGGAGCTCAGCCCTCCTTTTGGCTAGAGAAGTGCTAGTACCCTGGTTAGGGTCTTGGTTCACATCTGGGTGAAGTCAGGAATCTACCTACCAGATGTAGAAAAGGTCTGTTCTAACATCTGGCCAGCATTACCTGCCAGTAACACCAAGCAGATGGGAATCACAGAGCTTATTTTGCAAAAGCATGGAGTAAAATGCAATTCAATTGCTGAAATTCATGCTCAGTTTTCCACTTTGTGTAGTTTTTGAGGTTTTTATTTCTGCTGGTGTTGTTTGATTACTAAAGCTAGCGCAGCAAACGATGACAAATAATGTGTAGCAGGTTCAGTTGATATGCGAGTAATACAGTAATATACATTTGAACCAGTACAGTAATATATATTTGAACCCACTGAAAATGCTACTGTAATGAATCGTTGTTTTATAAACAGCTTTGCGTATGTAACCATGCTAATAACAGACACTAACATTATGTATACTGATGTCCTTTTGAGGTGGTGAGGTACTGCTGTGGGGAGGTATAGGCTCAAGGCAGATGCTGGAAGCTTGAAACTGGAAGACACAAGCAGAGACCGGCAGAACTTGAACCTGAAGCCTGGCAGCAGGTTAGGTTACAGCCCTGGTGACAGTAATTTGTCCTACATGTTCAATGAGCAAAGTTTCTCTTTCTCTTAAGAGGTGACAGAATTATCTGCAAATATAGAGCTTAAACCTTCAAGGCTGGTTCAAATGTAAGTTTTCAATGTGAAGTTCATTTAAGATTTTGATTTTATTTATTGACACAAGAACTACACAAGTAAATCCTACAGCACTGTATTCAATTGCTCCAGCAGCTTCTGCAGTGCATGCTGGGGCTCTCTGGCACTCAAGCAGAGCCAGCTGTGGGGTGAGGAGCTGCATTTCTCTTCTGAGCTGCTCAGCACACAGGCACTCCTTCCATTGCCCCTCCAGCTAGTCCGGCATCCTCTTGGCTTGGCCTCAGCTGGATTTTAAAGGTTTCTGGACTGAGATCAAGGGCAGGTTTTGTTTTGCCTTCTGAATGCCTGGATTACATCAGTGGCTTGGATTCAGCTGAAAATTTAGGAGGGAAATGGGGCAGTGGCAAGGGGGGAAGGCAGCTGAAAAATAGATACGACTGTGGCTCAGTGAGAAGTAGAAATAGTCAACACAATACTTTTTACTGATGTTATTATTACTGGAAAGCAGTATCTAAGTGGAAGCCACATTGACCTCCTGTACTTTAACCCTGAATCAGTCAGTGAAGTAGGATGATGCACCATCACTTGTGCTGCAAGAATTGTTCATAGATGCTTGATGTAGAAGTGGTGGTTTGAAGGCTGCTGTGGGCTCCTACTGGGATCAGCAGGGCCCTACTATAGCAAGAGGAAGCTGGTGTGCCAGAATTGACATATTTTGTTTCTCTGCTGTTATTTTTTCCACTTGTTTCTTCTTTTTTTTTTTTTTTTTAAGGAAACTTTCAGCACAAGCATTCCTATTGCAGAGGAAGGGAGAAGATAGAGTGATTTCAGGCAGCTCTGCACTGGAATATCACAAATGTCATACCTTCCTCTGGCACCTGGCATTTTGCAGGGTCTCTGAAAGAGTATGCTGAGAGCTGCAGAGTGCAAGCAGGAGGGCACCCATCCATGGAACTTGTCCAAAACAAACCCACTTTTCAAAGATGTACATCAGTGGTTACAAATGGAGCTGTCACAGCTCTCGGAAGGAGGTGCCTGGGATTCCCGGCCACACTTCACTGCACAGAGGTTCCCCTCCTCAGCAGGTGCTGTCTGGGTGCTCTGGGTTCCCTGCTGCTGCTCACAGCTCCTGAGCACTGCTTGCTACCAGCCCCAGTGCACCTTGCAGTAGGGGCTTGGCCTCGTGCCTCATGTTGCATGCTGCTCCCTGCAGGGCCACAGCAGCACATCCCTGTGTGATGCCATGGGCTTGTCGTGAGCTTGGGCTCTTGCAAGGACCACATCCAGGACCTCAAGGAGCAGGGGTTGACAGCACAGGTAACTTGCTGCAGACATGACTCTTTAGGAAAAAGTGACTGCCCACGGCCCCAGGATAAGATGTACGGGAATGCTACATGTGCACAGGGCATCCCTCAAGTTGTTCTCTTGTGCTTGATCCCACATGAAATTAAGTCTATCTGTAGATTGTATTGCGGTGCTAGTAAGTGAATTTTTTCAGCACCTATGTTCTCAGACAGCAACCTTAGGCTTGTGACAATCAGGAGTCACGTAGTTCTCTGCCATGCTGATCATGCAACTAACTGTGCAAAGCTAATTAAAATGCAAATAGCAATGCAAACTGTAAAGGTAAGGAGATGCTGTTGTGTTTCAGTAGTAGAAGTGGACATATGGTAATTTCCTTGCTTTTCTTTCCTCTTTGCTCTTTACTTTCTGTGTTTCTAATAGCAATCAACCAGAAATAAAGTAGTCAAAAGATGTTATTTATTTATTTATTTTGCAGCCTTTTCTGTGCCAGCTCCTGGAGTCAGTTCACAGCATTGCAGGTGACAATTAACTCTCCCGGATAAACTTTTAAAAAGAAAAAAAATAAATTATTTTCTGAGGAATTGAGACTAATTCAGATTCTTAGTTTTAAGATTCAACTGAATGCACAAACCCAGGTGTATTTGATATTGCTGAAAAACTCTTAATCTTTGGAAGGCAGCATGTTTGATAATTGCTGCTTGATGCAAAAGTACTCCCCCTTCTCCCTCATTAGATCTCACCTTTCCCATTTGCAGAAGCCTGCAGCTGTAAGCCCACCTCTCATTTGCCCTGTTATTTGGGGAATAAATGGGATGATGCAGGTGAGGGGATGGTCTGGGGCTGCCCCTAACCTGGGTGGGCACATGGGTGGGAGGAGTGAGGTGCTTGCAGTGCTGCAGTGTGTGGGAGCAGGTGGGCTTGGGGCACAGCACAAAATGAGGAAAAACAGCAAAATGGCTGTAAAAAGCAGAAATCAAACAAAACAGCAGGGTATACCTGGTGGCTGGGGCTGGAAATCCTTCCCCTTTGTATGCACAGAGATGCTTGGTGGGAGAGTTAGCATGGGGCAGGGGGCTGGCAGTACTGGGCTAAGCACTACAGGATGAGGGTTTCCTTGTAATGCTGAAATGGAACTTTGCTGGAATAGACAGTTGTGACATGCAAATTATTCTCACTCCCTCCTCTACTCTGCAGCTGAAGAAATGATTCACAGGAGCTTCCCTTGTAGCTGAGGTGAGAGAGTCTGTGTGATTACATCTGATGTTTCTTAACATTTTTTTTCCTGATGGTATTCAGCAGACAAAATAAAGGGTTTGTTTCGGTGGCAGGCCTAGGCAGGGGGCTTTTTTGCCCTCTGACACTTCTCACTGCTTAGCAAATGCCGTCTTTTCCTGGGAGAGGGATCCTGCCATCTGGTTTTTGTAAGAATCGCTGGAGCTTTGTAGAAGGAGAATTGCCTTGAGCACTTTCCATTTGGAAGGCAGCTTGATCAGGCAGAGAAATGTGGGTTTCTTAACTTCTTTGGAATGTAATTATATTCAGGGACAACTGTGCTTTGTCCAGGAGGATCTTATCAAGTCAGCTGCAGCCCTAACTCTGTTGTACAACAGTGCATGCAAGCCGTGAGAAACAATAAAGGATGTGATCCTCTCCTGGTTTCTCTTTTTCTGAGTTAAAAACTTCTGGCACCGTTGTAGTTCCAAATTACTGTTTGTGATTTTGCCCATTTGTAGTAGACCTGATGAAAAAGCAGCATAAAGCAGGTCTGGTGTGCTTTAGTTCATGCAGGCTGTTGCAGTAAGCTACTTCTCCAGCCTGGTCTCTCAGAGCAGTGCGCTTCCAGCAAGCAGACAGAGGCTCTGTTTGGGAAGCAGCACTGTTATCTGAGATTCAGGCTGAATTGCATGTCATCTCATCCCTCTTCTCTCCTGTGCTTGCAGTTCACTGTCTGTGCTGCTGGTGGGGGCACACAGCCCACCTGCAGTCCTCTTGTGGTTCCAGCCCTCCCCTGGGACACTGGGCAGGCACCTCCCAGCAGTCCCCTTGGCAGCACTGTCTTTGCAGAGAAGTGGTCTCTTTCAGCCTGAGCTCTGTGGGCTCTGGCAAAGGACAGCAGGGCTCCCAGGCAGTGACACTTGTCCCAGAGCATCCCCTTGGGTAACAGGGATGAAGGCCTTGGCACTGCCTACCTCCATTCCTGCAATGATTCTTTCTCACAGTGATTTAAACACTTGGTAGTGACACTGCCTGTGGAGTTTCCTCAAGCCCTCTTTGATGACAAATTGCCCTAGGGTGTTTAGTGTGTACTACTTTGTCACCTTAGGTAATCTGTGAGTTATGAAGAAATGCATACTACAGCAATTATTCTGCCATTAGGGTGATCAGAGCAAAGTAATGAAAAAGCTGAGGATCGTGCAACCATAAATTCTCTTAATCCATAGTCAGTATTTTAAATATTTAGAAATACAAAATTTCTCATATTACTCATATTAACATGATATCCTAAATGTCATGGTTTTGTGGGCCTGTATCTCCCATCTCAGCAGCAAGTTGTTACATTTTATTATTTAGGATAGAAGGGACTAATAAAGTAAAACATCCTCTTTCATAAATAGCTGGGTTGAATCATAATGCAATCAGCAGGGACTGACTTTGTGGCTAACCTTATGGAAAGTCACTGTTTCAAATGATGGCATGAATGATAAGCAGCGCCAGAACAAAGTGTGCTGAGGATGGAAAAATATCATAGCACAAAATGCTTCTTGGAATTAATTTACTGTCATTGTCTTCTCTCGCTGAAATAAAAATTAGACGTCTAAATCAAAACTAATTAAGCAAGGCATGCAGGTGATCATGAAATCTTAATCTTGCATTGTGACGCTCATTTGTTATACAGCTTAATGGGTCTGGGAAGTTTAACTAGGGCAGTTTATAGTGATGAACTTTATGGAAGTGCCAGCCTTTGCTGCTCCAGTGCTGAGATTTCCCTGTGAATAGTAGCTGAATTTACCACCTCAAATTAATTTTCCACCTGAAACATCATTTGCAGGTAACATTTAGGATGTTCTGTATGCTGGGAAGGCTTTCTTTCACACTGTTTTGCATGTAAACTTATTAAATAGATGATGTGTGGAAATGGTTCTGGTGACTCCAACCTTTCCTCTCACTGAATCTCTTCTCTCACACAGGATCAGTGCTCAGGGCAGGGTGGTCCTCCCTGTCTGGGTCGTGTGCTTTCTGGGCTTTTCCATGCTGACAATCAGACCTGGGGATCTGAGCATGAGCTTGGTTTTTGTCCCTATGACTTCACACCTCCTATCTTTGACTCAGAACTGACCACTCTGGGAGGGATTTCTGTATGCTATAGCATTGCACATGCTGTCACCTCCTCTCCCTGGTGTCTGTTGCTGCCTGAGCACACATGAGGCTGGCTCTGTGGGCTGAAGCGCAGGGCAGTTCCTGAGAGAAGTGCAGAAGAGCAGCCAACCTCCTTGCTGCACACAGCCTTCAGGTCCGCACAGCCTTCTGCTCTCCATTCCCAAAGGATGTGTTGTAGAGAGTGGATCTGTAAGGTGCGGAGCCTCCTAGCACCACTTGGCACTACACTGAGTGGAATGTGCCCAGCCCTGAGCTGTGGGATCTCCTTTAATTTGGTGCACGCGCACCCCAGGGTTAATGGAAGTGTTTTACATGAACTGTGCTGGTTTTGGTGTGTGCATCTCCTCAGGGTTTGCAAATTACCTTTCTCCAATGGATTCCAACATGTTGTACCACATCCAGGCTGACATTTTGATTATGTATTATTCACTTTGTTGAAGGAATTAACATTTGAAGCAGTCGAAGCTTTTGAGGATATTTTTTTCCCCAAATAACAATTCTATCTTTTGAGCGCCAGCCAGATTCTCCATATGGCTAAAATGTACTAGAACAGAAACACATTAGCATGGCTTAATAAACTTCATGCATGGTTTGCTATTGCAATATCAGAAAGAAAACAAATATAGCTAGTAGTTCTCCTTGGAATTACTCTGTTAAAATTACTGTTGTTGGGAATGAGCTTTTTTGATAGCTTACAGCTGATATAGTTTGCATTGTTATAAGTAAAGCACCCTTCTGTATGCTTAATGCTTCTGGATTTGACACAGGCCTGATTGGGTCTTGCATAAATCTTCTCTCCCACTGAGAGGGGAAAGGCAATACATTGACTTTTAGTGTGGAACAAAAAGCAAAAGCTCTCAGGGTTGCTAGGTCTCTAAGGCTGCAGTATGAAGCACAAGGTTTCTTAGAGGCTTTTTTGCCTGCTTTTAGTGTATCTATTTCATTCTAGCTGACTTAAATTGGTTTTGCGTAGCAGTGTATGACAGTTCAAAATGAAAACTTGTTTCATATTTGGCCACGCGTGATTTATACAGGCGTGTTGGTGTGCACATGGCTTGCAGCGCACAGACCACCATGCTGCCTGAATGTCTTTGCACGGGCTTTTTCCTAGCTGTCAGCCTCGGCCCAGTTTGGTTTTTGTTGCATTTTTGTCTGTCTGAAGTCCTCGGGGAAAAGTTTAAATTCCCAGCTTCCTCCTTGAGAGGGGAGACGCTGTGTCTGGTGCGTGTTTCAGCAGGCTTGCAGAGAGTTGTTCTGCTCACCAGCAGGTGTCTGCCCATCACCCAGCTCTCCATGGGCATCAGGAGCAGAGGGCTCTCTCCCCACAGCCTGACAATGTGCTTTGAAATTCTGCTGAGGGCCTTGCTAATTTGCTGAGCTCTGGTTCATTTCCCTGCCTGACTGAAACATTTAAAGCCTTTCTGCAAAGGGCTCCTGGCAACAGTCCCTGAAGGTACCGTGACAATAAGTTGTAAACTGTCCTCTGGGGCTACTGGTCATGCTGCAGAGGTGACCTGTGCATGGTAAGTGCTCAGATTGCCCTTTGGCAGCAAAGTCTGCCCCACTGGGTGCCGGGGCAATGCCAGGCATGGGTGATGCAGAAGGAGCTGCTAGTGACTGCCTTGCGGAGCTGCTGTGCTGCACTCAGTGCTTCCAAATCTCTGGATGCAGCAGGGTGGGCACTGGGCTGTCACAGGTCTGTGCTTCAAGGAGTAGCAAATCCATTGGTTCCTGAACTGCTGTGCTGAGGATGGCCAAAAGCTAGAGAGATAAATATCCAGAAACTCTAATTTCAGTCTTCTGTTCCAGGCCAAACATTGCCTTGTTTAATGTTTTAATGTATTTACTGCCTTGTTACTGATGCAGTCTGTTTTGCAAGTTTTTGTGAATGAGTGCCTACAAAAAATATGTTTTTACAGGGCACTGATTTGGAAGCATGTGATGTTTTAATTAACTTCTAGGGGCTCTGGTCTGAGCTGTTTGCACAGCTGTTTGACCTTGCTCTGGATCTGTGGTTTCAGAGCACATCCATCCTAATGCCTTCAAAGTGTATGAGTGAGTTCAGATATTACAGATGGTCCCAGGATGAATGTCTCTATTTCTACATCATCATTATCACCATTTTATTCCTCACTAGTGGAGTGACAGGATGGATATAATCAGTATTGATTGTGCACGACCGTAGGCGTAACAGAGATGATGTTATGCAGGGACAGGCTGCAAGTCCCTGTCCACATCCCTTCCACGACTACTGCTGGGAGTCTGTGGGTGCAGTGTTCTCTGTTAGTTCTTTGGATTGTTTAGCAACAAAATGCTGCTGGAAAGCAGCCTGCCTGGGAATGCTTGTTGCCAGCCTTCTGAGTTAGGTTCCAGGGCTGAATCCTAGAACGATGTGGGTCCCTGCACTTCCCTCTGCACCACAGCATGTGGCACTGCTGCAGGCAGCAGATGGTTTGCGTGCTTAGGAGGGACATCTCCCTGCTGATCTGTTCTATCAAGAAAAACACCGTAGGTAGCATGAAGTTCAGTAACACTGCAGATAAGCCTATAAGGTTTCTTACTTCACTCTGATGGATCCCTCTCCCAGGCTGGTTTCCATGGGTAGCTCCACATCCTGCCAGTGCTGTGCCTGTCCACATTCCTTACCCATGGGAGGGGTGGTCTGTGTTCCCTGCAGTATTTGTATTCCACTGTTTTCCCCTTGATTTTGTTGATTCATCACCTCTGCCAGAGACGATTAACAAAACTGACAACAGCGAAGAGTTTTCTTGTGGCTTACAGTACTGGGAGCAAGACCCATGTCTGACAGTATCTGCTTTTCCCTGCTACCCCTCTGCAGCTGGCCCAGCTCTCTTGAAAATGCTGCTCTGGCACCCAAAGCAAGCCTGTTCAGAGTGTGTCTGTGCCACACAGACAAACCTACAGAGTCCTGAGCTGTGTCTCCTGGTCCTTGTCCTTGAAGAGTCCTTTAGAGATGTCAGGGAAAGATCCAACTTCATGCAAAGGTGGTGGGGAAGTGAGATGCTTGGCCCACAAAGCTTGTGGGGCAGGCAGTGTGCCACTATGGTCCTCGTGATAATACTGGGCTGAAATCTGCCTTGTCATGGTTCAGCAGAGCCATTGCATCAGCACTGGTATAGAACTGAGAGCAAAGCATGGTTGTGTTTGTTGACTGTCTCTATAAGCCACAAAGCTGCCCAGTTTGAAGCATCTGAGATGAATGATGTGCCTAAACACAGAGCAGAAATAATTAAATGGGAAGTGCAGTGGTCCCATGCCAGCGTGTATAAATATTCATGTTATTCCATGAATCTGTCATTATGTACAAGTGTTTCATCTTTCCAGACTTCACTCCTGCCAAAAGGTTTCACTCACAGAAGTGTTCAGTGAAGGCAATCAGATGATCGACAAGACCAAAGGGCTGCAGGAGCTCTTGTAACAGCCAGACTTACAGCGGTAGTTTATTTATCATTGCTGCACGCAAGGGGGAAAAGAAAAAAGAAAAAAAAAAAATTGCCTCAGCTGCTTTGGAGACACTTTCCTGCTGTAGGTTTCCTTCTTCTTGAGGGCTGAATGAAACCACAGAGCTTTCCCCAGCTGCTAATTGTGTCTACTCGTTATGATCAGCAATGGCAGTGAGGTAAGCGTATAGGGCTGCGTCAGTCTCTGCTTCCTGAGCTGCTGCTTCCAAGGTTACCTGCCGGGGGATCTACACTGATGGTTGCCCATGAAAATGGCTCCCCCGCTCAATGTTATCGCATCTGCTAGTGCAGAGGCAAGATGGTGGTGGGAGAGCAGAACATGTGCCAAGCTCTGATATCTTTGGAGTGTTTAGATGCTGAAGGACTCTGTCAGGGCAGGAGCGCATCATCAGCCATCCTGGGTAAATGAGTTGTTCTTTGAAGGAGTAAATCCTGGCTAAGTCTATGGTAGAATAATAGAATTGTAGGTTGGAAGGGATCTTAAGAGATCATTGACCTCTAACCCCCTGCTGTGGGCTGGCTGCCCCCCCAGCTCAGGCTGCCCAGGGCTCACCCAGCCTGACCTTGGGCACCTCCAAGGGTGGGGCACCCACAGCTCTGGGCAGCAGTGCCAAGGTCTCACCACCCTCTGCATAAAGAATTTCTTCCCAACATCTAACCTAAATTTCCTCTCTTCCAGGTTAAAGCCATTCCCCACTGTCCTATCACTATCAGACTGTGTAAAAAGTTGGTTCCCCTCCTGCTTATAAGGCCTCTCCGAGGGCTCCCTATAGCCTTCTCTTCTCCATGTTAAACAAACCCATTTCCCTCAGCTTTTCTTCACAGGAGAAGTTCTCCACTTTTTTGACCCTCCTCTGGACCCGCTCCAACAGCCCCACATCCTTCTTGTGCTGGGGGCCCCAGGCCTGACACAGTACTCCAGATGGGGCCTCACAAGGGCAGAGCAGAGGGGAACAGTCCCCTCCCTCCCTGCTGCCACCCCTCTGTTGATGCAGCCCGGGACATTGTTTGCCTCCTGGGCTGCGAGCACATGCTGCTGGCTCATGTTGGGCTTTTCACCCACCAGGACCGATGGATCCTTCTCTGCAGGGCTGCTCTCCAGTTCTTCTCCCAGTCTGCACACATCTGGGATTGCACTGACCCAAGTGCACTAGCTTGCTCTTGGCCTTGTTGAACCTCATTAGCTTCTCATGGGCTGGCTTTTAGAGCCTGTCCATGTCCCTCTGAATGACATCCCTTCTTTCTGTTGTTTCAGCTGCACCACTCAGCTTGATGTCATCACCAAACATGCTGAGGGTGCACTTGATCTCACTATCTATGTCACTGATAAAGGTATTGAAGAGCACCAGTACCAAGATGGACCCCTGAGGGAAACCACTCAACACCGGCCTCCACCTGGACATAGAAAGTAGAATACATCTTGCTGGACTTCCACCTTGAACACCTCAATATATAGTTTGTACTTTATTTTTTCCTGCAATAAGTTATCCTTGTTTACATAGCTACGTGCAAGGATGTATTCAGGCCTAATTAAGGAGTCTGCTGTGCCCACAGACAAGCAAACAGCCTCCCTGTCTGTGGGCAGCACCACCTGGGGCAGGGGAATGCTGAGGTGGAGCACAGGCACACTTACCAATCTTGCTTTTATATATCCAGCAGATTCTAATAGCTATAATCCTTAAATGTGCATTTAATCAAACTGTATGTGAAATTTCATCAATATTGTTTACTGGGTAAGCAGGACAGTTAGTTTTACACTGCAGCTTTATTCCAGTGCATTTATTTTTCCCTTGGAAAACAGCAAAACTCACTGGACTGCAAAATGGACTATCTGCTTGCAAAGTACCTTTTTGCTATCAAAACAAATTTAAATCGTGAACGCAATTACCCACCTTTACTTGACATATTTGCTTTTATCTTTTTTTTTTATTTCCCTGTTTATTTATATATTCTTAACAAAAAATAATCTCACAGTTATCTCACAGAAACCTTAACAGTTTCATGATGCCTACAGTTTCTGCTTAGCTAAAAGCTGCACTGAAATAGCTGTGTATTGCAGTGAATAGGGTCTTCTCCTGGTGTGGCTGATGGGCCCAGAGGCTGTGGACACCGTCGTCCCCCCCTAAGCCTAGTGAAGGGAGAAGGACCGGATATTTTGGTCTCCTGCAAAGGACTACTGTCTCTTGCTGGCATCAGTGCTTCAGTAGGCATCTATCTGTGGCCCTGGACATGGCGCTTTGAGCAGAACCTCATGTAGCCATACTCCAAATGACAGCCTTGGTGTAAGTGGATGCTACTGCCCATTGCTGAGATGTAGCAGCTGACCATCTGGGTGCGCCTAATAGGCTGCACCCTGAGTTTGCATAAACGAGTTGTAAACAGACACTGCAATAAATACAGGCTGATACTAGAGAGAAGGAATCAGCACTTTCGCATATGGCTTTCACAGTCATGTAGCTCATCTGTGCTGTTTCTACGCCTTCTCGCACTTACATACCAGTGTTGAGTGTAAAAGAGTGTAGATCAATATGAACAGAAATGTTGGTGCCAATTTAAACTCCCGTTGGAGAGAGAGTGTTGGCAATTTTCCCAAAAGTATCTTTCCTTCCATTTTCATGTTTGTGTAGGATTGCTAATTTCTCCATGATGAGTCACTGAAAGCAGTCACAGAGGTAAGACAGGAGTTTCATGCCCTAAATATATCCCCACATCAGCCCACACGGCCCAACCATGGGAGCTGGTGCTGAGCCAGTGAATATAGCTCAGAATTGGTCAGATCCTACTGGCTGGGGGTTTGAGAGGGAAACATGGAGCTACAGAGCAGGAAAAAACTGGCACGTGTGTCCTGGGGCCACAAGGCCTGGGATCGCACACAAAATGATGCATCACAAGTGCCAATGGATGCAAGCTGAAGAAGAGCACAGTGGTGATGGGCAGAGAAGGGTCAGACTTTCCCCCACTTGTGTGAGGCACTGTGGGCAGGGCAGTGCTGGGCTGGATGGGGTGGCTGTTCAGCAATGCTGACCCATTGAGGTGTTGCAGGTGGTTCTTTCCCGGGTGGGCATCCAGTTGAAGCTTTACTTAAAGGTACAAATAGCTGTGGAGAAGCTTCAAATGAAACAGAAACAACAAATATTAAGCAAAAACAAACAACAACAACAACAACAACAACAACAACAAAAAACCAGCAAGCAAAACCAACCTACAGATGTGGAATGTGAAGCTGATACTGCTTGTACAGCAGCTGAACAAGAGACACTTTCTCCTCGATTGATATGCAAATGTAGCTTGGTTAATTGGCTTTCTCAGCTGTCTGCAAAGAGTCCATGTATAATTTATAAAGGACGGGATAGTCTGCCCTGAGAACATAACAGCTATTAACTTTGAATATTCATGAATTCCGCCAACTAATAGGGAGGCAAGCCCATAAGTAGTTTTGACACATTGGAGTGAACCACCACAATCTGTTTTTGTTTGACCAAAACATTCTACAGCCCTTTGGGTCTTCAAAAAACATTCAGTTCTCTTCTAATCCAGAATGCTTAAAGACTTTGTAGATATCAGCTTGAAGTGGCCTGTAGTGACTGAAAGGCGTACTGTGGTTGTGCAGTGGGTGCCCGAGACACAGATCTTGCCAAGGCATAAAACATTACAGATTTTCCTGGCAGAGCTGGGTTATGTCTTTATAATCCCCCATCAGGTTTGCAGTTCTGTTTTATTGAAGCATACTAGAAAATAGATGTTTGGGGAGAAACAAACAAACTGGGTTACTGAAATGGTTTCAATTATAGAGAAAAACATTTACTTAAAGTGGAAATTTTAAGTTCTAGTGTACAAAATGTATAATTGATGATGCAAAGATAAAGGATATAGAAAAGCATTGCAGTTAGAAAGAAATGGGCTCAACGTTTTTAGGCTATGGATCTGGAAAACTTGAATGTTCAAATATACATGATTTGTTATGCTTGTATTTAAAGCTAAAACCCAGAAGCTGGAGGGAGAGGTATCAACTGCTCTGTAACTACAATGAGGGCTGTAACACTAATCAGACTTTGGTGTTTTGGAGCATCTGCAGTCTCATGAGGATTAGAGGCTACTCCTTAACTCAGAGATGAGGTTTTTGACCAGCAGCTCTTTCTGCACCTGCTGAAGTCAATAGGAGAGCATTCAGTGCACTCCGTGAGAAGATACATCCAACGAAGCCCATGAGTGGAGTGGCCAGTAAGGAAGGAAAAGAAGATTTGAGAATGCCATAAAGACTATATTTACCTCTAGAAAATCAGCAATATTTCAGAGGGGGCTATCTGCATGTCCAGACTTCAGATACCTGTTCCACTTCTGGTTAATCCCATGCCCAGTGCCTTGGGATGCAACATTCATGCCATAGATACGAATCTGGCAAGGCTTTTTTCTTGATTCAGGAATGTGAAAAAGGGAAGACTAATACTTAGGTGAATTCTGTAATTCAAAATAGCCTCAGCTAGCTTTACCTCCACTTTCCTTGGCTTTTTTTTTAATTCTGCTCAAAGTAGACTTCTACCAGTTGAGATGAAGCAAGGTTCAGGGTTATGGGCGTGGAACCTCTGCTGGTGGATCTCATCTTCATCTGACAGCTTTCTCATTTTTCTGCAGTAAAAGAATGAGCATAGTTTACTTCAAGTGCTGTCCACTCAGTTTCTCAGGGGAGAATGAATATCACAAGGGAGGCTTTGGTTTTCTTGGTTGTTTTTCTGTGTGTTTTTGCCTCGCAATCAGTGTCTCTGCATGATGTGATGATTTAATGCAGGTGGCTGCATGAGCTGGATGTGGAACAGAAGGTTGAAGCTGCCCTGGTTCCACGCAAGGAGTCTTTAAGCACTGCAGAAATCTGACCTGTGCCTGACACGTGCCCAGATTTCAAATGAAGGACATCAGAACCAATGCCGGACCCTCAGTGACAGGGGCGTGAAGTCTCCTGGGATTTAATATGCAGTGTGTACTTTGCTTGATGTGATCAGAGGGCAAAAAGCAGGCTTGTGTGAAATAGGAACTGGATCTGATATCAGTATCACTAACTATCCAATTTTCTTTAAAAGGGATAAAAATCCTCCATCTGTGTAGAAAACAAGCCAGTAGCAGCCTCTTCTTTGCTCCTTAATGGAAAATTGCTTGTTTTCACTTACAGGCACATGATATAGCAATAAATCCCAGAAGAAAGAGCAAAATGGAAGAAATTCAGGGGGGAAAAAAGGTATTCACGGAGTTGAATCAATTAGTGTCATCAACTACAAGGAAAGCTTTACCCTGATGGAGAGAACTGCTCCACAACTTGGTTAGATGTAAAAAGTCTGAGGACTGGTTTCTTCTAAGGGGATTGCCAAGGCGAAATGACAATGCACTGTATCCGAGCATCTATTCTCTGCCTCTCCTTGCTAACAGCAGTAGGTAGCTTTGTCTGTTACTGCCTGGTCACTTAGTTATTGCCTCTGAGAGTGTGTATTCCATTATCATACTAGCTGTCTCTTCTTGGATGCCAAGCATCCATCTGCCTGTTTTCTGCCAGTGTCCACACCGTGTGCTAGGGGTGGCAGTGTCTTTGGGCAGAGTTCTGATGCCTCTGGAGCAGTCTGGTATTTATCTGTTATCTGCAGGGCGCTTGCCAGAGGATCTGCGGTCATGCTCAGGCTGAGATGATTCCTTGTGATGTGCTACATCTCGATGGGATTGAAAGATGCTTGCAGTATCCTTGGATTTTTGGAGCTGTATGCCAAGGAGGAACTCCAGGGCTTTTTATCAAAGGGCTCCCATAGAGCTGTTTAAGGGTTTGGCTTGTAGGAGCTGCAGAGTTTAGATCCCAGGCTGTGGGAAGGAGGGCCCATGCGTAGTCTGTCTCCTCTGGAGCTTCAGCCCACTGTGTGCTCAGCCACGGAAACGTTTCAGAAACTCATGCTTAATTGCAAGTACTGAAGTTCTTTGTGACTTTAAATGGTATCCTCGGCACTGAGAGCTTGGTCCAGTGCAAGTGTGCGTGGCTTTCTGCGTAACCTTTCTAACCTAAATTAGTAGATCTAACTTAACAAAAGTGTCTGTCTTCATTATAGAATCATAGAATCATAGAATTGCTCAGGTTTTTAAAAGACCTTAAAGATCATCAAGTCCAACCGCAACCTAACCATACTACCTAACTGTAACAACCCTTCGCGAAATCATGACCCTGAGCACCACATCCAAACGGTTTTTAAACACATTCAGGGATGGTGACTCAACCACCTCCCTGGGGAGCCTATTCTAGTGCTTAACAATATGTCCCGGAGTGCTGTAACACTGCACATCTGGTGGGATTGCCAGAGAATTTGAAGGTGCCATCAGTTCACAAGCAGTGTTTGGTACATGTAAACAGGCTGCTGCACTGCAGGGCAGGAGGCACTAAGGTGAACCTGGATGGGATCAAGGGAGCTGGATTCAGGCCTGGTGCAAAGCCTGGCTCACGCACTGGCTGCACTGTGCTCTGTAACTACCACACGGCTCCTGTCTCTTTTGTTTGCTAGAGACATTACTCTAAATTTGGTGGAGGCATTATTCAGTAATGGATATAATTTTATTGTTTTTGGTTTGGTTTGGTTTTTTTTTGGGGGGGTGGTCTGAGAAACCTTTTTTTTGTGTGGATTTGAGTCATGAAGATGAATGTGGCTGCAGATTCTCTGGTGTCTAACAGGATTTATGTAGCACAGAGATTACAAACAGGCTGAGCCATATAGTTCAGAAGATGACATTTCTTTTAAGTTCATTTTTTGTGTCTTTGCTTTCCAGCAGATTAATGTTTTTGTTTTGAACAATAGCCAGTCAGGGCTGTGCCAGAAATATCTTCAGTGAGAAATGGCTGGAGGGCATTAGAGCATTAGGGTGAGCTGTATCTCTGATAAGATCACTGAAATGCTCCTTTAGGTTTAGTGGAGTTACAGTGAAGTGCAGGAATGAAGCAGGGGATATCAGCCAAGTCTATGTAATAGTTTTTGCTGTGACATGGACTGGCCTGTTAAACTCTAGAGCTGTCTGGTAGATCTCTTAGATCTCTGTCTTGCACCAGGTAGCTGGTGTGTGCCTGAGTGTTTCTGAGAAGCCTGGGCACAAGGCACAGACAGCCCAGCACCTGGAGAATCTTCCTGACTTCCTTACGTTTCCATTTTGCACAGAGCTTGACCTGTCAGTCACAGAATCACAGAATCACAGAATCGTAGGGGTTGGAAGGGACCTCCAGAGATCATCGAGTCCAACCCCCCTGCCAAAGCAGGTTCCCTACACCAGGTCGCACAGGTGGG
>JACDJE010000177.1:33089-279399 GCA_016647715.1 Pavo muticus
CTCGCGTTTTGGATACTCTTTTCTCTCTCATTTTGTTTGATTTAGTTAAATTTAGTAAATTACCGTTCCTTCTCAGATCTAGTGCTGGTGCATTCCTTTTTTGTTAAAACCATCCACTAGCTCCCTGCCCTTCCCCCTCTCCCGGAGCGCGTGGCCCGGGGCCGGCCGGATCGCGCGGCAAACCGTTCGTACCCCTTTCTTTTTTTTTTCCTCGCTCTTCCGTTTTTTTTTTTTCCGGGGCCTGTGCCCCCCTGTCACGGACTTGTATCCAGAGATAACCCGTGACAAGAGGGTCCCAAGACAGGCCCCTGGGGGACAGCACTCATTACCAGCCTCCACCTGGACATAGAACCATTAATCACCGCGCTTTGTCTGTGGCCTTTCAACCAATTCCTTATCCATTGGGTGGTCCACCCATCAAATCCACATCCCTCCAATTTGGAGATAAGGATGTGGTGGGGGACCATGTCAAAGGCCTTGCTCAAATCCAAGTAAATGACATTGGTCGCCTTCCCTTTGTCCACCAATGCCATCACTCCATCATAGAAGGCCACCAGATTGGTTAGGCATGACCTTCCCCTGGTGAAGCCGTGCTGGCTGTCTCGGATCACACGCTCATTCCTCATGTGATCAAACATGTCATCCAGGAGGATCTGTTCCATGATCTTCCGAGGTACAGAGGTGAGACTCACCAGCCTGTAGTTCTCCGGGTCCTCCTTGCTCCCTTTCTTATAAATGGTAGTGATGTGACCCTTCCTCCAGTCATCCGGGACCTCACCTGACAGCCATGACTTTTCAAATATGATGGAGAGCGGCTCAGCAACCACCTCAGCCAGCTCCTTCAGAACCCTGGGATGCATGTCATCTGGCCCCATAGACTTGTACGCATTCAGTCTCATGAGGCGGTCTCAGACTTGCTCTGCCCTTACAGAGGGGAGTAAAACATACAGCCAGCCTACAGACAGAGTTGAATTAGTAGGGGCTGACTCACCTGGCATGGCTCAGGGCAAAGCTGAGATTATGTCCGGAAAATGAAGTGGTACTTCAAGTTTGTAGAATGAAGGTGTGCAGCCTGCATAGGGAGATTCTCCTGGGCTTAAAAATCAACTTGCTTCAGGTTCAGCTGGGTGAAGTATTCACTCAGGTCCAATGAGAACAGGAAAACACTGAATTTAAAATGTCCTGTTTGAAGCTATGGAAATTAAATTGGGATAGACATGGATCCACGTTAATTTGGACTTTCAGTTTTAAATAATTACCAATATTTGATATTCTTGCTCTTGTTTCTAAGTGAAAATAAATAAATTAATAAAATATCACAGGATGAGAAAATGCATAACTTTTACTCTATGGGCTACCAGTCATTTGAAAGTGAGACGTCAGAGCTATGATGGCTCTGTCTTCCAGTGGTGAGAATTACCTGAGACTTAGAGTAGTTACTGCTGTAGCTGTTACATTTCTTAGCAAATAACCCGAAATTGGAAGCAGCTTATGTTCATTTCTTGCTTTGCATTTTGCAAATGTGATGCAAGTGAGTTTGTAAGTAGAACACGAAAGGAAATCCAGTGCTAGCTCTTGCCATTCACTCAGTAATGGTGTAAGCAAATGCACGTGGCTGTGTGCTGGAGCTGCTGGAGCTGCCCTGCTGGCTGCCAGCACACGACACAGACTGAGCACATCCACAAGGAACATCATCTCTGAGAGGATTAAAGAGGCCTGTGGTGGTTTTG
Organism: Pavo muticus; assembly: GCA_016647715.1. NCBI lineage: Eukaryota > Metazoa > Chordata > Aves > Galliformes > Phasianidae > Pavo > Pavo muticus. Next base: position 34,820 of record JACDJE010000177.1, read on the forward strand.
CTGTGCACTCTGAGTCCTCCAGCGTGTCAGGGCTGCACATGCAACCTTTGGTCCAATGCTAATACATTCACTTGCTGCTCAGGAAACCTCCCAGAGCCCCACTTGCTCTCGACAAGCTAACATCAGCACGTGTGTGTAGGAGCGAGTGCTGACCTCTGCCCAGGGCTGCAGGGAGAACCACTGGGGGACTGCAGAACAATCAGCAGGAAACACCGAATTTACAAAAAAATGAATATCTCTGTCCTTTTGTCTAAAAAATGAGCACAGATTTGAATGATACTCTTGCATGTGGTTGTTTTTATTTTAAGGATGACTTAAAGAAAGACCAAGTTAAATTCTCTGAATTCAAGAAAGCTGCCAGGGCATCTAGTTTTCTCTTAACACATTCTGATTTCTGTTTAGGTTTTCAATGTGTCATTTGAGCAGTATGATTAAGAAACAAATGAAGAATGCACAGGTCGCAGGGTTACCATTCTTCCACAAGAGGACTCTTCACATCAGTGCGCTTTGGTCTGTTGCATGCAACCGTGCCAGGCACTGGCTTGCTCTTAGCACGCAACAGTTGTACCTTCCAGGAAATGAGTTTCTCTGCTGTCATAAAGCACACGACCCAGCTTTGCCAGGGCAGGGACTGTGCTCTGCTGCTCAGTGGGGCTGGGAGAGCTGCAGCATCCCTGCAGCCCGCTGCACCTAGCCCCTGGCACAGCTCCGCCAGGTGCCAACCCATCTTCTGGGGGTGGCTGTGAAAGGAGGTACTGCAGGAAAATGACTTCACATCCTGTTAGTCAATACCAATTCTTGACTTCAAATTTTCCACTTTGAGTCCTGAGTGAAATCCACCCGACTGGGCTGTGTACAAATAGTGCTGTTATGGTGTTACTACTTTTCTTTTTAAATTAAATTACTTAAAAATGGTGACCTACTGCCTCAACCCACATCTTTTGAAGTTACTTGAAGAATTTTTTGGCTTTTGGCAGCAGCACTTCCTAAATATTTCTTTTCCTCCAAGTATTCCACTTTAATAGCTCTCACAAAGTGTAGCAAGACACTGTCTGCAGTCCCAGGCCTAATTAGCACAAATTAGTCAAGTGGATGGTTGGAATGTTTTTGTGCTGATTTGTGCAATAGTTTTAGTGATACAGCATGGGTTGGACAGCGGGAGAACTGCTGGCACTCCCCACACAGCCAAGGGGTGCCCGCAGTGCTGCTGGGTGCTGCTACATGCCAAACTGGTCCCTGAAGGACCCCAGGACTGGGAAACATACTTTCATCAGAAAGGGAAGCAAAAGACTCTGCTTTCCCAACACTGGAATATATTTAGGAACAGATCATTTCAATTATTTTTGCCCTCTAGTTCCTTGGTAAATATATCATTGTGTTTATTATTGGATTTATGCTCTGCTCTGTGAGGGAGACAGAGTATTTAGCAGCAGATCTCTTTTTAATGCAGGAGAGTCAATTCAGCTTAAAAGAATTTCCCCCTGCCAAATGAGACTGATGTTGACAGTCTCCTGAGAAATTTGCTCAAGTAATTTCATTAGTAAAAGATTTCAGGGATAGCTAAGCTCAGAAAAATTATTTAAAAAAGGGGGGGGGGGNGCTCCAGGCCCTTCACCATCTTTGTGGCCCTCCGCTGGACTCTTTCCAAGAGATGCCTGTCTTTTTTGTACTGGGGAGCCCAGAACTGGACACAGTACTCCAGATGAGGCCTTACCAGGGCAGAGCAGAGGGGGAGGATCACCTCCCTCGACCTGCTGGCCACGCTCTTTTTAATGCGGCCCAGAATGCCATTGGCCTTTTTGGCCACAAGGGCACACTGCTGGCTCATGGCCAACCTGTCGTCCGCCAGGACACCCAGGTCCCTCTCTGCAGAGCTCATCTCCAGCAGGTCATCCCCCAACCTGTACCGCTGCATGCAATTATTCCTCCCTAGGTGCAAGACTCTACACTTGCTTTTGTTAAACCTCATCTGGTTTCTTACCACCCAGCTCTCCAGCCTGTGCAGGTCTCGCTGAATGGCAGCACAGCCTTCAGGCGTGTCAGCCAATCCTCCCAACTTCGTATCATCAGCAAACTTGCTGAGGATGGCCACTATCCCCTCATCAAGGTCAATGATGAAGATGTTGAACAAGACCAGACCCAGCACCGACCCCTGGGGAACACCGCTAGCTACAGGTCTCCAACCAGACTCTGCACCGCCAACGACAACCCTCTGTGCTCTGCCAGTCAGCCAGTTCTCAACCCACCTCACTGTACACTCATCTATCCCACACTTCCTTCAGCTTTGTTATAAGGATGTAGTGGGAGACAGTATCAAACGCCTTGCTGAAATCAAGGTAGACTACATCCACTGCTCTCCCCCCATCCACCCAGCCAGTGATGACATCATAGAAGGCTACCAGGTTGGTCAAGCATGACCTCCCCCTGGTGAACCCCTTCTGGCTACTCCTGATAACCTCCTTTTCTTCCAATTGTCTGGAGATGGCATCCAGCACAAGCTGTTCCATCACCTTTCCAGGAACAGAGGTGAGGCTGACTGGCCCGTAATTACCTGGATCTTCCTTCTTGCCCTTTTTGAAGACCGGAGTGACATTGGCTATCCTCCAGTCTTCAGGCACCTCCCCCATTCTCCAAGACCTCTCAAAGATGATAGCGATTCAGCAGTCACCTCAGCCAGCTCCCTCAGCACCCATGGATGCACCCCATCGGGTCCCATGGATTTAGAACATTGGTGTTGCCTAAGCGCTCTCAGACCGCCTCTTCCCTGACTAAAGGGAAGTCTTCCATTCCCCAGACCCTCTCAGAAACCTCCAGGGTCTGGGATTCCTGAGGGAGAGCTTTTTCACTGAAGACAGAAGCAAAGAAAGCGTTCAGTATCTCCGCCTTCTCAGCATCTCCCGTTACCAGAACACCCCCCTCACTTAGCAGGGGACCCACATTCTCCCTAGTCTTCCTTTTACTGTTAACATACTTAAAAAAGCCTTTTTTATTATCCTTTATCTCCTTTGCCAGGTTCAATTCCAGGCAGGCTTTAGCCTTCCTCGTTGCATCCCTGCAAGTCCTTGCTTGCAAGTAGCCCTAATGCACCTGGATATCCACTAATCACAGAGCAGAGGCAGCATCTTGTTTGTATGGAGGAGTACAGATCTGTATTTGTGTAGCACCCAGGACTTGTGTTGTAACAGGGACAGTGTAGGCCACAACCAAACCTGATGTCTCAGAACGTGACTGACACACCTTGGAGTTAGCAAAACAGCCCTGTTGTGTATGTGAGCCAGCTGGTCATGTCACTTCCAGAAAGTGTTCATGCAAATGCCAAGCAGGGCTCCATGAGACCACATGCAGAGCAGATCCATTAATGCTTCCTAGAGCTGGAGGCATTTGTCATGAACAATGCTGTAGTTATGACTTGTTTTGTGGGTGATTTAAAAAGTAGGAAATAATGACTTATTCAACTGATTTCCCAGTTTTCAGTACTTCTGTGTATTGAGTTTTCTATGGTCTTTCTCAGTGACATTCAGACTTCTGTCTGTCTCAAACTTAATGTAAAGGTTTGTTTGTTGGTTTTCCCTGAAATTATGAAGGATTATTATGAGAGACTTTTGGAACCACCAAGAAAACTTTCCCTCGTTAGTTACTGACAGGCTATCACTTACCTTGTTTGTTTCTATGACTTCTACATCCATTTAGGCAAAAGAAAAACAAATACAACTGCTCTCCTAACTTTGTGAACCAAGACTGAGCTTTGGAGCTGCAAAAACAATGTGGCCTCTGGGAAAGCGCAGAATGTGTAAAAATAACAACCACTTAAGTTCAGCCAAAAAAAAGTAATTATTAATTTGATATTGTTTGTTGGTAGAGAACTTGTGCCTCCTTCTTTTTCACACTTAAATAAACTGGCAAAGGCCAGGGAATTTGGAGTCAAGAAAGACTCCAAATTCCCAGAGAGTTTCCCAAGAAAAACTCTCTGAGGCGGGGGATCAGGCAGGTCTGTCTGGAACCAGGCCAGTCTAAGCTACATTTTAAGGTGTGTGTTTTCTTGCATCCTCATGATCAGGAATTATTTTTTATCCAACCACATAAGGCTGGGATTTTGATGAAGAAAAACAGGTGGGATGTACAGGCACTTGTCATTTCTGGCATTTAGACTCTATGGGTCCACCTCATGGAGCAATGAAGAACTCCAGGGGTGAGGTCCATCATCAGTTGAGAGTGTGGTTGGGAGGGGAAATGAAGAGTTTGTTTTAAGCCACCATTTTTCCTGCCCTGAGGTAGATGAACATTTAGTAAAGAGGCACACTAAGACCTGGGCCAGATGCCTCTGGGCTGGACCTGCATACAGGTATGCAATCCTGCTTGCATTGACTCAGTGGGGACTGAGTCATAATTTGGGGTAGAAATATATAGGGTTGTGTGGGATAAGAAATTTTCTGTGGGACTGGAAAGACAGGCAAATGGGTCAACTTGTTCTTTGGACAGTGGCGATACACTGACGTGCAAATTCATCACTGGCAGACCTTCACCATCCAGAGGCCATAGGTGTGTGCTCGCTTAAAGGATGGATGGTTTGTACAGCTCTTTATTTGACCAAGACTGGTTTACCAAAGAGACTACCTTTCTTTGCTAGGCTGTTCTCAGTTCCTCCTTCAAGCACTTGTCAGTTTCCAGGTGTCCCCATCTTCTTTTGGCACTAGCTGTTATCTATGGTTACTTCAATGCAAGGAGCAAGGGGATCCCTCACCAGTTAATGCAATACCTGCTTGAATCTCACTTTTGGCAATGCAAAGCTTCTCCCAGGTGTTTGTATTTGCAATGTCTTGGATAAGCAGCCTATATACAGGACTACTTCCTTGAAAGAAAATCAAAGAAACTACAATAAAACTGGAGTTGTACCCAGCTTGCTCCATGTGAAGTGTCTTAACTGAACCAGCTGAAGCCATGTGCAAGCACTTTGGTGTTGCACAGGAAGCAGTGGGATTGCTGACGCTTGGTAGAGCATCTCCAACACCACTGTGTTGTATGTATCATCGGTGGCCCTCTGTTCATCAGCCAAGCAATATCAGTGATCACATCTTTACAACTGTATTTGGCCACAATATTGCTTCTTTATTGGCAGCAGTAGATGAATTGAATCCACTGCCAAACAAATTGCAAAAGAAGAACCATGTCCAGGCAGCCTTCTTCCACCAATTTTAGGTTCTTAATGGCTTTTACAGCTTTATGACAGTCACACCTTGTTTCTCTGCTGTATGTGGGAGGGCACATGAGGTCCTGATGGGATAGGAGTGCTGGATGTGAAGCACCCAGCACTGCCACGATGCTTACTACAAAGTAGGTGATGAGTATCACACAGAATCACAGAATGGCCCAGGTTGGAAGGGACCTCGAGGATCATGAATCTCCAACCCCCCTGCCAAGCAGGGCCACCAACCTCCCCATTTAATACTAGACCAGGCTGCCTGGGGCCCCATCCAACCTGGCCTTGAACACCTCCAGGGACGGGGCATCCACAACCTCTCTGGGCAGCCTGTTCCAGCACCTAACCACTCTCATAGTAAAGAACATCCCCCTGACATCCAACCTAAATCTTCCCTCCCTCAACTTAAAACCATTTCCCCTTGTCCTGCTGTTATCTACCCTTTCAAAGAGTTGACTCCCCTCCTGTTTATAGGCTCCCTTTAGGTACTGGAAGGCTGCAATGAGGTCGCCCCACAGCCTTCTTTTCTCCAGGCTGAACAAGCCCAGCTCCCTCAGCCTGTCTTCATATGGGAGGTGCTCCAGCACCCTGATCTTTGTGGCACTCCTCTGGACCCTCTCCAACAGCTCCCTGTCTTTCTTGTACTGGGGGCTCCAGACCTGGACACAGTACTCCAGATGGGGCCTCAAGAGGGCAGAGTAGAGAGGGACAATCACCTCCCTGTCACTGCTGGCCACCCCTCTTTTGATTGAGCCCAGGATACCATTTGCTTTCCGAGCTGCAAGAGCACACTGCTAGCTCATGTTAAGTTTTTTGTCCATCAGGACCCCCAGATCCTTCTCTGCAGGGCTACTCTCAAGGACTGCTCCTCCCAGTCTGTATATATGCTTGGGATTCCTCCAGCTCAAGTGCAAAACCTTGCACTTTGCTGTGTTGAACCTCATTAGATTCACCCGGGCCCACCTTTCAAGTCTGTTGAGGTCCCTCTGAATGGTATCCCTTCCTTCCACTGCGTCAACCGCACCACTCAGCTTGGTGTCATCAGCAAACTTGCTGAGGGTGCACTCGATTCCACTGTCGATGTCATTGATAAAGATGTTAAAGAGGTGTTGTGGTTTGGTGATTTTTCTTTTGTGATCAGTATTCCACATCAGAACATCATGTGAACCAGTAGGAGTTAAAGAGTTAATGTTCTGGTTCCGTTTACTGCCCCTTATGGGCATGTATCCTGATGGGAGGAGAGGTGCGGCTTCCCTGGGAAGGACTTGGCGCGAAGAGGAAGCGGGGGTGGAGCTCCGGACCGGACCGAGCGCCTGGCTTACCCCGCTGCCCGGCTCAGCCTTCTCAGCTCGCCGCGGAGAACAGCACGTGGTTCCCTCGCGGTATTGTGTTTTGAGCTCGCGTTTTGGATACTCTTTTCTCTCTCATTTTGTTTGATTTAGTTAAATTTAGTAAATTACCGTTCCTTCTCAGATCTACTGTTGGTGCATTCCTTCTGTTAAAACCATCCACTANGTGTTTTGAGCTCGCGTTTTGGATACTCTTTTCTCTCTCATTTTGTTTGATTTAGTTAAATTTAGTAAATTACCGTTCCTTCTCAGATCTAGTGCTGGTGCATTCCTTTTTTGTTAAAACCATCCACTAGCTCCCTGCCCTTCCCCCTCTCCCGGAGCGCGTGGCCCGGGGCCGGCCGGATCGCGCGGCAAACCGTTCGTACCCCTTTCTTTTTTTTTTCCTCGCTCTTCCGTTTTTTTTTTTCCGGGGCCTGTGCCCCCCTGTCACGGACTTGTATCCAGAGATAACCCGTGACAAGAGGGTCCCAAGACAGGCCCCTGGGGGACAGCACTCATTACCAGCCTCCACCTGGACATAGAACCATTAATCACCGCGCTTTGTCTGTGGCCTTTCAACCAATTCCTTATCCATTGGGTGGTCCACCCATCAAATCCACATCCCTCCAATTTGGAGATAAGGATGTGGTGGGGGACCATGTCAAAGGCCTTGCTCAAATCCAAGTAAATGACATTGGTCGCCTTCCCTTTGTCCACCAATGCCATCACTCCATCATAGAAGGCCACCAGATTGGTTAGGCATGACCTTCCCCTGGTGAAGCCGTGCTGGCTGTCTCGGATCACACGCTCATTCCTCATGTGATCAAACATGTCATCCAGGAGGATCTGTTCCATGATCTTCCGAGGTACAGAGGTGAGACTCACCAGCCTGTAGTTCTCCGGGTCCTCCTTGCTCCCTTTCTTATAAATGGTAGTGATGTGACCCTTCCTCCAGTCATCCGGGACCTCACCTGACAGCCATGACTTTTCAAATATGATGGAGAGCGGCTCAGCAACCACCTCAGCCAGCTCCTTCAGAACCCTGGGATGCATGTCATCTGGCCCCATAGACTTGTACGCATTCAGTCTCATGAGGCGGTCTCAGACTTGCTCTGCCCTTACAGAGGGGAGTAAAACATACAGCCAGCCTACAGACAGAGTTGAATTAGTAGGGGCTGACTCACCTGGCATGGCTCAGGGCAAAGCTGAGATTATGTCCGGAAAATGAAGTGGTACTTCAAGTTTGTAGAATGAAGGTGTGCAGCCTGCATAGGGAGATTCTCCTGGGCTTAAAAATCAACTTGCTTCAGGTTCAGCTGGGTGAAGTATTCACTCAGGTCCAATGAGAACAGGAAAACACTGAATTTAAAATGTCCTGTTTGAAGCTATGGAAATTAAATTGGGATAGACATGGATCCACGTTAATTTGGACTTTCAGTTTTAAATAATTACCAATATTTGATATTCTTGCTCTTGTTTCTAAGTGAAAATAAATAAATTAATAAAATATCACAGGATGAGAAAATGCATAACTTTTACTCTATGGGCTACCAGTCATTTGAAAGTGAGACGTCAGAGCTATGATGGCTCTGTCTTCCAGTGGTGAGAATTACCTGAGACTTAGAGTAGTTACTGCTGTAGCTGTTACATTTCTTAGCAAATAACCCGAAATTGGAAGCAGCTTATGTTCATTTCTTGCTTTGCATTTTGCAAATGTGATGCAAGTGAGTTTGTAAGTAGAACACGAAAGGAAATCCCGTGCTAGCTCTTGCCATTCACTCAGTAATGGTGTAAGCAAATGCACGTGGCTGTGTGCTGGAGCTGCTGGAGCTGCCCTGCTGGCTGCCAGCACACGACACAGACTGAGCACATCCACAAGGAACATCATCTCTGAGAGGATTAAAGAGGCCTGTGGTGGTTTTGCTGTGCACTCTGAGTCCTCCAGCGTGTCAGGGCTGCACATGCAACCTTTGGTCCAATGCTAATACATTCACTTGCTGCTCAGGAAACCTCCCAGAGCCCCACTTGCTCTCGACAAGCTAACATCAGCACGTGTGTGTAGGAGCGAGTGCTGACCTCTGCCCAGGGCTGCAGGGAGAACCACTGGGGGACTGCAGAACAATCAGCAGGAAACACCGAATTTACAAAAAAATGAATATCTCTGTCCTTTTGTCTAAAAAATGAGCACAGATTTGAATGATACTCTTGCATGTGGTTGTTTTTATTTTAAGGATGACTTAAAGAAAGACCAAGTTAAATTCTCTGAATTCAAGAAAGCTGCCAGGGCATCTAGTTTTCTCTTAACACATTCTGATTTCTGTTTAGGTTTTCAATGTGTCATTTGAGCAGTATGATTAAGAAACAAATGAAGAATGCACAGGTCGCAGGGTTACCATTCTTCCACAAGAGGACTCTTCACATCAGTGCGCTTTGGTCTGTTGCATGCAACCGTGCCAGGCACTGGCTTGCTCTTAGCACGCAACAGTTGTACCTTCCAGGAAATGAGTTTCTCTGCTGTCATAAAGCACACGACCCAGCTTTGCCAGGGCAGGGACTGTGCTCTGCTGCTCAGTGGGGCTGGGAGAGCTGCAGCATCCCTGCAGCCCGCTGCACCTAGCCCCTGGCACAGCTCCGCCAGGTGCCAACCCATCTTCTGGGGGTGGCTGTGAAAGGAGGTACTGCAGGAAAATGACTTCACATCCTGTTAGTCAATACCAATTCTTGACTTCAAATTTTCCACTTTGAGTCCTGAGTGAAATCCACCCGACTGGGCTGTGTACAAATAGTGCTGTTATGGTGTTACTACTTTTCTTTTTAAATTAAATTACTTAAAAATGGTGACCTACTGCCTCAACCCACATCTTTTGAAGTTACTTGAAGAATTTTTTGGCTTTTGGCAGCAGCACTTCCTAAATATTTCTTTTCCTCCAAGTATTCCACTTTAATAGCTCTCACAAAGTGTAGCAAGACACTGTCTGCAGTCCCAGGCCTAATTAGCACAAATTAGTCAAGTGGATGGTTGGAATGTTTTTGTGCTGATTTGTGCAATAGTTTTAGTGATACAGCATGGGTTGGACAGCGGGAGAACTGCTGGCACTCCCCACACAGCCAAGGGGTGCCCGCAGTGCTGCTGGGTGCTGCTACATGCCAAACTGGTCCCTGAAGGACCCCAGGACTGGGAAACATACTTTCATCAGAAAGGGAAGCAAAAGACTCTGCTTTCCCAACACTGGAATATATTTAGGAACAGATCATTTCAATTATTTTTGCCCTCTAGTTCCTTGGTAAATATATCATTGTGTTTATTATTGGATTTATGCTCTGCTCTGTGAGGGAGACAGAGTATTTAGCAGCAGATCTCTTTTTAATGCAGGAGAGTCAATTCAGCTTAAAAGAATTTCCCCCTGCCAAATGAGACTGATGTTGACAGTCTCCTGAGAAATTTGCTCAAGTAATTTCATTAGTAAAAGATTTCAGGGATAGCTAAGCTCAGAAAAATTATTTAAAAAAGGGGGGGGGGGAGTAATTTGCTGCTGCCTCAGCTTAGCACAGTTTGTATTTATTTTCTTCATCACAGTTTGATCTCTGAGGCCAATTTTTAAAGGTGAGGACTGAGTTTCTGGGAGGTGCTAAGCTGATGTGCCTGCTTGCCAAAAGGTGCTGACATCGGGCAGGCAGGCCCAGCACCCCAAAATGGGACAAGGGCTCGCCAGGCACTGCTTGGTGCTTTGGAGCATCAGTGCAACACCCCACTAACCAGGTGGGTCTCGACATGGAGCTGGCTGAGCAGCAGGTGCCCAGCTCCTGGCAGTGGTGTGGAGGAGAATCCCCTGGCTCTTGGCTGCCTCCTCTCTGGGTCCCTGGGAGTAGTGATGCAGGGTCGGGGTGACAGCAGCCATCCTGGAGCTCAGTGCTGGGCTGGGACAGCCAGTGAGGGGCTAGGTAGGAGCACCCTGGCACAGGGTGATGAAATCTCTGTTGTCAGTACTCAGTGCAGAGTTGATTAAAAACATGAAGGAGCTGTTTCTTCATCAGCCCTGCACCCAGAAAGGTTTTGCAGCCTCCCTTTAATTCACCATATTTGGTGGTGAATTAAAAATGGAAATGGAAAGAATTTGCCAGGGCTCTCTCAAGAAGATAGATGATTGCTTGATGTGGTACATCTCCTCTCACAGTCATGCTCTTCTCACCATTGTTCTGTGGTGCTGGAGCCCAGCAGGGGGAATCCTCTGCTGGAGGGGAGTCCATTGGCTGCAGGGTCAGCCTGGTGCTGGGGATGGTGGCAGACACTGGGGCTTCTGCGTGTGCATCTCTGCAACTTGCTGCTGCCTTTACTGTAGGTGATTTTCATGGCTCTCTGTTCTCCCTGTGCAAAGATATTTTGGGAATAAAAGTCATGAAATGTTTTTTTCCTTAGTAATTGATAGATAAATATCGCAGGCATCTGAGCAAATAACTTCTCCCCTCCCGCTTCCCCTGTTCTGCAATTACCCAGGGGATTCTTGCTGCTGCATTAATCTGTATGCAAGCAATCAGGTTGGTAATCTGTGCCAATAAAGGGATTTATCATTTCACTGTGGACGCAGAGTGTGTTCAATCTTGCTGTCAGTGCTCGGGCATGTCCCATTTAGATGCTGGAGTAGATGGCAGTTCTTTTTCTTGCTGACTTTAAGCTGATCTCTGCAACCTGAAGGGCTGGAGCTTGAGGAGGGCTGGGGGCTTTAGAGGCCGATCTGCACAGCAACTGCTTCACGTTTCAGAAGAAATCTCTAAAACCAGCACCAAGCCAATAACTGCAAGAGTCCAATGATCCCTCACATCCCTGAACTAACCCTAAATCAGACAGATGCCTGCACTCACTGTGCCCTCAGGGTTCTGTGGGAGCACAGGAAGGAGCTGGGTCAGACAGTGAGGCCTGGGTGCAGGTCTCCATTACCAGACATGGCGGTTTTATGACACTTTAATTTGTGCATCTCATCAACAGACTTAATTGGCGATGTGTTAGCAGGATTCCCTGCTTGGTGACCTCTGCCCCTGTCCTGCAGAAAGGTCTGTCACTGGATCACAGTGGTTTCGTTGGGCACGATGTGTCAGAGGGGAGAAGCAGGTGGGTGCTGATTATCCCCATCATCAAGAGATCAGCAGCAGTTGCTCTTTCTTGGTCTTGAACAACACAGTGCTTGCTGAAATCATGCCTGAGTGCAAGTGCTTCCTCACCAGGAACAGCAAATCAAGAGCCCGCCATTGCTTATCTGGCTTTACACCACCACTGAAATGCTCGTTTTCTGAATGAGGCACAAAACATGACTGAGAAGCGGACTCAGCCTGAGGCTGCAATGCAGCAGCATTTCCCTTTCTATAAAGGCTGTGAGAAAGCCTGGGGAGCATTGCCCACAGCAGGTCCCACAGCTGCCTGCCCCTCTGCTGCACTCACCGGGGCTGTGCTGTGCCTCTGCCCATAGGTGGGCTGGCAACTGGGGCAGGGTACCAGGGACAGCCACGTGTGGTGTGCCCGAAAGCGTGGTCCTTTCCAGACATGGCCAGCCTGACAATACTCCTTTTCTTTCTTTTTAGAGAGACGATTAGGTATTTCTCAAGCTTTTACCATAGAAGCTTCCTCATGACAAGTAAAGGGCCCTCTTCCCATGGTTTCCACTGCCAGTTCTGCAGGCTCAGCTATGAATCCATGAAGCCAAGGTTTCATCCCTCCCTCCATGTGATAACCCTGTGGGCCAGAAGCCTTGCTGTCTCCCTAAATACCAAATAAGTGTTGTATTTAGGAGGTGAGGGAGGCAGACATAAACTACAGGAAAGAAGTGAATGCAAGCTGGGGGAATGCTGTGATCACTGAGTTCTCAGATAGCAGAAGGGCATCCATTTTTCCTCCAGCAGCACTTTGCAATAGCTTCATCTGAACTTGATTGCTGGAAGCTGGAAGAAGGCACAGAAAGCAGAGTTTCTTGGGCTGCTCAGAGTGCAGCTCAGGCAGCAGTGTCCAACCTGTGGGTCACAGGTCCACGAGGAGCCGCTGTCCAGAGGGCCAAGGGAAGGTGCTGAGCAGGACGAGCCTCATGTGCAGCCAGACTGTGCTGCTGGGAGTGTCCAAGAGGAAGCAGCTCTCAGAGCAGACTTGCTTACATTTGCTTCACCCGCCTCTGGTGACTCTGTTTCCAGCTTCAGACTTCTGTGGGTGTCACTTTGTGGGACTTAATTATTCCTCAGGATTCCACTGAGGGAACTCAACTGCTCAGCCTGAATGCTGAATGCCACAGTTCCTTGTGGCCCTGGAGGGTTTGCAGCAGAATTGATTCACCAACGAGTCCAGATCACGTTCACCTACAGGTTACGGGTAGAAGACTCTCTTCTTTGTGCTATTACAGAAGAGGAGATGTCTGCTGTTTTGGCTGCCCTAGAAATGGAATTTTACCTGGAGTAAAAGCTCAAGCCCAAGCAATTTGTTTTCCCCATGTGCACCAAGTAAGCATTTAAACTGTGGCAGTTTTATCCTACAGCTGCTCCATGGTCTCCGGTAGCACTAAGAACAAGATCTCCAGAATTTCGTCCACAACACTCTGCCCTGTGCAGCCTGTGAAGGAGTGCTATTCTTGCAAGCTCCACCGGTGGTTTGAAATGCACAATCACTCTTTTCCCAGTTTGACCTTTTTATTAAAATTACCAGGGTGCCCTGAGGCTCTGGTTGGAATGGAGCCCTTCTGTGTATACAAACTATTTAAGAAAAATGAAATTAAAAGGTTAGAAAGAGGCGTACAGAGCCTTTGCTAAGCAGGTGGCCATGTCAGATTTCCTATTTAATAAACAGAGCTAGCCTGGACATCATCCAAGAGGTCGTTGTCGTTTTCACTGTTGCATTTAGAGATTTAACTCTTTCTTGGCACTATAAAACAGGACAAGGAGCTTTCTGAGCATCACTTGCAGCACAGTGCCATTGAAACAGACCTTCTCCCTCAGCACCTCCTGGGGGTGGGACCCAACTGAGTACCAGCCTGTGCCGCTGCCAGAACACTGCCTGCTGTTGGCTGGGCTCAGCAGGGATGCGCGGTGCCTGCAGGCTGACCTGGCCACATGGAGGAGGCTCAGCTTCTCTGCTGTCCTGTCCAGCTGCAGAAGGGGTGGCAGCTTGTGGTGTTACGAACAGAAATGAAAGACCAAGGTCCTGAAGATGACTGCCAAAGGCTTGGAGCTCTCAGCAGTTTGGCAGAGGGGTTTTTCCTCCAGAACTTGCTGGTAACATACAAACCCAGCACAGAAAAGCAGTACCTCACACAACAGCTTTGCCAGTGGAGTGGGGACAAGCACTGAAATGAAAATATGCAGCTCCATAGAGGCAGAGTCATGGCAAATGGTCCAAAACTAAAACAGCAATTAATGCAGCATTCATTTTACTTGCATTTTGTTTCATTCTTTTTTATTATTATTATTGTCTTAGAGCTATAGGAGGAAAGAAAAACTTCTGGGGTCAGAATGAGGCACAGATTTTCAGTACTGTGCTTAGCAGAACAGATGCATAAATCCCATTAGCAGTAATGGAAATGGGTTGCCTAACCCAAGTAATTGAAATTGTGTGCTGACTTTGCTCCCTTCTACTGTAGTAGATTTGAATCCTGCCTCAAGTAGCTGTTGGTAAATAAATGGGAGTTTGTTTCTACCAGGACAGAAAAAAGTATTGTCTTCCCGAGTTTTGAAGACAGTGCAGATCTGCAGTTGCAGAGCCACAGGGCTCAGCCTGGGGCCTCCTGGGAAAGGTGTTCCTTTGCTGGAAGGGTACACCAAGGAATATTAATGTGATGGAGGTGCCTGGCCTGCATCTGGACAGATGCATGGGACACTGGATGGTATCCAAGCGATTGCGTTTATATACTCATCTTCGTGTCATGCTGATTACATGTTTCAGAGCATTTTCAAAAACTAAAAAAAAAATCCTATGTGTTCCACTGTGTCTGAAGATGTGAGCCTCCAGGCTAAGAATAAAGTTGCTCCTCTTTTTTCTTTTTTCTTCCCTTTAACTATATTTAACAAGTCACCTTTTTCTTTTGGGCAAAACTGTTTCTTCCTTAAGGGCTATTTGAATTTACTCTCTGCTCCCACTGATTTTAATGGGGACAAGATGTACACTAGGAAGTGAGGACAGCAGTGAGGTATCACTAGAGCCTTTACTGGCCCAAAATGTTTTACCACAGTAAAGCCATGTGCCTCTGAAGTTTGAATCTATTACTGATGGGCCTGCCCCTTCAGTCTGCTTGGTGCTTCTTCCAGCCACGCTGCCTCATCCTGGGGGAAGGGACAATAGCAATTAGTAGTGCATATCATTATCATGCTGTCATATTTTGCAGAGGCATGTAGGGTAAGAAGGTTTGCTTGGGGTTCATGCATGTTTTTCAAGCTAGGAGGAAGGCAATGCCAGTACGCCAGTGATCCATCCATGAAACAGCCATCTGAATGATAAGTTTGGTTAGGCGGAGATAGAGGAAAGCCTGTGCATTAAGGGAGATTGTGCTGAAAGTTTGTGGGACTCAGGCTCAGTCTGAATATGAGAACCAGAAAAAAAGCATGAAATGGTAAATTATGGCTGGTTATGAGGCTGACAGTTCCAGTGCTCCTTTGTATCTTCAGGGAAAAGGAAAGGATGCATCTGAGCAGACTCAACAAGGAAAGACTCTGCACAGAACTTTTCCCAACACATCTCTAGGAAGAGAAATGCTAGGAAGAGAGCCAGGCAGTGCTCTAGGAAAGCTCCTTCCTTGGCAGCACAACTGGCAGCAAGAGAAGAATGAGCACCCACTGCTGTGAAGAAGGGTTGCGTTAAGTACCAAGCTATGTAGACATATCCTCATTTCAGATCACACATGATCTTGCAGTCTTGTCCTGAGGATCCCAGACCTGGCAAGGTTACTGCCGCTTGCCAACTGACTGGTGGTCCATCTCTGTGTAGTCTCATTATCTCTATGGGAAATCAAGAGTGATTAGCCTGAGCTTAGCTTGCAGAGGTTTCATGATGAATGGTGTTACCATTGCTTCATGTGATTTATCAGTTAATGAACTTTTAATCAGCTTTGATCTACACTGATTTTTCTATGGTGCTGACTTTTGATGGTAACATCCTGCTACAGCAGGAGTCATAAAGGCCGGTAAGTGAAAAACAGTGGGGAAGTCTGTTGGAACAACATGATGATCCTTATTAGCCAGAGACAATAATTTAACAACAAAAAAAGAGTTAGCTAGATCAGCATTTAGTTATCTTCTTTTAATTCTTCCATGTTTGTGCCTTTCTGTGATTTTGCAAGATGAAGGCTTTTTGGCCATCTCTTTCTTCTGGAAGAGGATGTTCCTCTCCAGCCCTCTGGAACATGCAGAGAATTCCAAGTTTTGTCAGCATTCAGCACACATTATTCTGCTTAGAGACCCAGAAATGATCGGGCACAGAGAAGAACTGGCAAAGTCTCATTCTACAAACCCTGGTGCAAGACAGATCCCCTGAGGCTCGTGAATTTCAGAGCTGTCCCTTGATTTGGGGTGTTAGTGATCAGTGCCAGTATCTGCTTTCTTTAGCCAGTCTTTCTAAGCTTTTCTTTGCCCAACAACCAGCTTAACAATTTTATAAGGGTGTTTGTATTCCAAGTTTGAAGCTTATTTTCCATGAAAGAATCCCTGAATTGTGTTGTTGTTTGTTTGTTTGTTTGTTTTATCCCAGAGGCCTGTAGCTGAATTTGGAAGGCCTACTATGACTTTCAGGCAAGACCTTGACTCGAGTGGTGGCTGTGGAGATGATCACTGCCATTTGGTTGCCCACAACATTCTTTAGGCTGAGATACTGGCATAAAATTTGACTATTACAAGGGGTACCTCTGTGGTGTTAAAAGCCATGCACACTGTAGAGGAGCTACCATGAGGGAACCACATCCCCTGTTCAGGTTAATAGCTGCTTTGGACATGCTGGTCAAGCTCAAAAACCCAAGGCTAGCCTTGCATATGTGGCCATCAACATCACAAAACACTAGAAATGGATGGAGAAATAAGTTACAGCTTGGGGCTCATCCCAAGTATTCAAGACCTTTTATGCCCTTAGTGTTGTTTCAATATAGCTGCATTGAGAATAGAGAATGTGCAATGTTTGAGAATGGCTGAGCCCAAAGGACTCTCTGTACCTTGCTAAAAATAGTAATTAAAAAAAAAAACAACAACAAATAAACCACAAAACTTCTGCAGCTCTGCTAGGGGGCTGACAGGAGAACTTGTCTGTATATTTAAAAGATGAGTTTTGGATGGCACTGGAGAGACAGAAGAGATGTTGTTTCCAGCTACCATGTATTAAAACGAACATTTAGCATAAGTAACGTGAGATGTGTCTGCACCCTGGGTGCACATTCAACCTTCAGAGTAATTACTGCTGATTGCTGTCTTTTTTCTGATAGCACCTTGGCAGTGTGCTACAGGATATGTGTGAAACCTGGCATGAGTGCCGAGAAATGCGCACAACCATGGCAAGGCCCAAAGCCTGCTGGCAATATTCCTGCTAAAGGTACATGAAGGATTTGGCTCTGGTCTCCCAAGTAAATCTGCAGCTATTTGGTCTGGATGGTTTAAGCTGAATCACTGTTTGTTTCTAGGAAAATGGACTTACTTCAGAGAATCCAGTCTGGTAGAATTTGAAGGGTTATAGGAAGCTGAAGGCAGTGGAGCAAAGAGAAGACCTTTTGGACAGACAGATTAGGATAGGTATTACGCTGTGGCAAAGAAGGCGTGAGAACACTGATCAACCAGGGTTACAAATAAAACTAGGAGTCATTTCTCCAGCAAGTGAATGCAAAGGACAACAACTTGTGCAACCACTTAATGAGGGACAGAGCTGGAGAGTGACTGTGATTGATATGTGATTTATGACTGTGGGGGGGAGAAAAATAGCATTAGATATTAAAAGCCGAGAAATCTAGCACCAAAATACAGAGCTAAAATCAAACTGAATTATACCTTTCAGTACTTGAAACATCTTGGAGAGGCTTATCTCTATTTCCACGTTTGTTTAATTTGCATAGTGCAGCGTGAGCTAGAGTTTCTGAAGCCCTCAAATTTAGTAAATTATAAAACAGTTCCAATTTGTCTCGGTTAAATTGAGATGAAATCTAGGTGCACAAGACCAAAGGAAAGCAGTTCAGGGCTGCTGACAGTATTCTGTAATGTCCTGAGCTGAAGCCTCTCACCTGGCTGAAACACAGCCCTGAATGTTTCACGGATCTGTAGAAGGATGTTGTGCTTCCAGCCCCATTTAAATCTATGGCTTTCTATCTTAAGTTTGAATTTTAAAATACATGTAATATGTCTGCACTACTAGGGAAATTGCCCTTGTAAATTCTTATACATTAGGAAGAAGCTAATTGCATTTCCAGTTGCTTTCTTTCATCTTTCTCAAGGGATAAACATAGCTTGTTGTGGTTCATGCCTGAGAGTAGGTCAGGATTTTTATGAATATGAACAGGATATCTCCTCTGTCATTTAAGAGGGGTGGTTAGTGTCTGTTACTCTGACTGAAGAGTATGGGCATGTCTTCGAAGCTCAGAATACAGAAGCCACTATTAAAATATCATCTGCTGTGTCATTTTTTAATCTGACTTTTTTATCCTCCTTTCCTCTACTACAGAAAGAAGCAGAAAATAAAGCAACAGAGAGCACTTGTCCCTAATATTTACATGACTTAATCCTTATTCTTTCTTCTCTAACTTAATTCTTCAAACTTTTGGCATGTTCAAACTATCTGGAGCTGCTAGGGGCTCTGAGTTTAGTGCAGAATGTTGGTGTCTCACTGAAACACTGAAACAGTTGAGAGTTCCAGGAGTTCTGTTGTGTCTTTAAAGCAGTGTCTAGCTATGTGCATATAGAGGTTGTTTTGATGGTACTTCTCCACACTCCTGCCTACACGCTCGATTTAGTGCACTGCAAATAGGTGCTAATGGTACCGTGTCAGAATTTTTTGTGGTTTCCCAATGCTGCAGATTAATGAAGTGCCCCAGATTTATGTCATGGTTATTTTTCTGTAGAGGATAGGCAAGAAAACAAGCGGGGCTTTGCAGGTAACCTCCAGCTTCTACAGACACAGAGTCACTTTTAGAAGGATCCCCGTCTGAAGTTATTAAGGCAGTTCTTAATATGAGATTTGTTTTCTGCAGAATATAACTCCCATTTTAATGCAGAATTTTGGAAAAAATCTGAGTGTTTTGTAGTTAAGGTTACAGATAAGCATTTCAAGAGTGTCTAAATAAAGATGCTATGGATCTGATCTACCAAGGTATTTAGCTGGTTAAGGTTTTTGTATTTCTCTGTCATTTTGACTAACTACTGCTTTGCACTTTAGGTGTTTTAATGTTTTTTGAATAACCATCCCAAAGATAACAGAAATGTAGCCAGGTGGGCTGCTCCTCATAGGAACATCCTCCTACATCTTGTCTCAGCAGCACTGTTTGCTGAGAGATAGCTCAGAGGAGTTCTGCGCTTAGTCCCATACCTCTTACAGCTTGAGTGTCCCTGAAACTGTTTCCTCCTGATTGCTTGTTTCTTTGGGTTTTTTTGGATATATATTTTTTTCAACCAATGGGCAACCCCAGCTGCCATGGGAAATCTTCACTGCACAAAGACTTCATTGCAAATCAAAGTGCAGCACTCTCTACAGTTGGCTCTCACTTGAATAGTACTTTAGAGACTAAAAATCTTTGATGTTTCAATAAATTCTCTATATAGATGTTTTGTATCATCTGCTGAGAGCTAATTTCACCTGCTTCTCATCTAAAATTGCTGGTCTCCAGAATGCTGCTCACTAGCAAGTGAGCTGAGGTGGAGAGCAGCTTGAGATAGCAAGGTATATCCATGCCATCTACAGGTAGAAGAATGAAGCTGGGAACGTGCAACTTTGACATCTATGCTGTCCAGCTTTGCTCTCTCGAGCCAAACTATGGTGGCAATAGGCTCCACTTTGAGCAGCAGTGCCCAGGGTGAAGGGGTGAGGGCAGCGCTCTTGGACAGAACCCACCAGTCCGTGCAGGCAGTAGGACACACTGCAGCTGTGAGGTTTGTTCCTCTGTCACCTCTGCAGGACACAGGGGTCCCAGATGCAGATGCTACCCACCCTTCTTGCCTTACGGAGGGACGTAGACAAAGTCATCCAAGAGGCAGCTCTAATAGGCAGCTCATAAAATCCTTGTGATCTATGGGAGAAGAACACAAAGGTGTTTTATGAGATAGGAAGAGGGGTAAAAAGTCACTGGAGCCCAACAGTTTGTCAGGGAACAGAAAACTTTTTAATTGACTGTCAAACCATTACCTTGGAAACCCAAGAAAAGAGGCATCAGCATGTCTGTCAGCACAGATAGGCATCAATCCTCCCTGGCGAGACAGCAACATGATTACCGCTGGGATAATGTCAACAATTGGAAGCGCAGAAAGCTGAGTTGGCCTGTTAGGAAGGAGGGAAAAAAATGCATCCCCCTGGCACTTGTTTGGTCAAGCTGTGCTTCATTCAAATCAATTGTTTACAGCTATTTTGTAGTTAGGAGTGATGAAGCCATATAACTCCATTTCGGAACATGAATTTTCACTTTGTCATGACCTATTCCAAAATAATGCCAAGAGAAATGTAGTCTTAAACGTTTTCTCTCCATATTTCTGAACAGGTTTGTGATTTCTTTTGTCTTGGGCCAAATTATCCAGGCAAAACAAGTGCGAGGAAGTTGGTTCTAAGTAGCTTTAATTATAGTGAGAAAAATTCTTCATTATCATAGAAGTTCTACTCGTAATTTGTTTCCTGGAAAAAATAATTGGAACCTGATCTGCTAGGGAAGAAAACTGCCTGTCTCCTCTTCCTTCTAGAAGCACTTTTCCATTTGGTGGCTGCTGGGACAAAGTCAGCAGTCCTGCACAGTCCATGGTGGAAGCTCATCTCCTGCCCAACACTTGGAGCTACTGATGGAGCACTGGAGGCACTCACCTTTCTCACTGCACAGCAAAGATGTGTCACGGGAGCTCTCCTGTGATCCCGGTGGGGGGCGATTTCATTGTGCTGTGTTACTCTCAGCAATGAGATGAGACTCTGCTCCCACTCAGCTTTTCAGCTCTATGGAATGGTGGGCTTTGGCCAGCTTTTCTTACCCAAGGAAGTGCATGTCCAGAATGTGCTTCCCTCTGGGGGAAGCAGTAACCACCCGTCCATACCTGCCTCTCTTACCAGCTGCACATGCTGTGCTCTGAGAGGCACATCTTCCACAGAACAGCCTTCCCGGAGAGCTCTGCATGCCACAAGTCCAGCTGTGAGTGGGTCAGGAGTAGCTGTAAGCAAAGGGCAGACCCTCCTATCCCTGCTTTGGTCCCACAAACTGTCCTGGGGTTTGATGCCCTTTGCTTTGTTACAGCACAGGTCATGGGTGTGTGTGTTCAGTGAGTTTATCTCAAGGTACTGCGACTGATCACTGTAATACTGTGATCATGTTTCAACTTCTCTGCACTACTTGTCTTAATGTCATCTGCTGTTATCTGGGAGGATAAAAGGGAGCTCAACTTACAGCTCAATTTGTATTACTTGCATCTCCCTTTAGCATGACCGGACCAATGTTTTGCTTGTTGCTTTGCAAAAGTTTAGGGGAGGTAATCAACAATACCACGGTCCTTTGTACAGCACATTTCAAATAATCTGTATGACATTTTCTGAATTAAAAATAATTAGCAGTGTAAGAGATCAAAGTGGTTTGTCAAGGGGCAAAAATCTGTGCTGGCTGAAGGTTGCTTTGAAGGTGCCAGCCCATTAACACCCATTAAATTGGTGATACATGGGCTGTGCAAGGGAGCAGGTGCAGTGGGTGTTCTCTACATCACTTGAGGTACATTAATCCTCTCCCTGCAGCACTGACAATCAGTTGAAAAGCCCTTCAGTGTCTCTGGCATACTTTATCCCCACCCATTCCACTGCTCTTCACTGTCTGGAGGTCCCTGCACACACAGCAACCATCACCAGCAGATCTCCAGTCTTGGCCTTACATTGTTCGCTGTTCACCTGCAGACCAAGCGTGAGTTAATACAGGCTCAAGTCCGCATGCATGTTGATAGGTCCATCCAAGATGGCACAGAGACAGTATGGTATGATGTGGCACCAGGAGAGTGATGCTGCTGATGATTCCAGGCATGTCAAAGGCCTGGGGCTTTGTGTGAGCACATGCTTTGTGCTTGTGCGGCTCCTCAGGATGAAAGCCCTCAGGTCTGGGTTTTATTATCCTGAGCACACAAAGTGATGCATTTTCTGCCGAGCCGTGCAGCTCATGGGAGAACATGTCTAGAGAGTGTCCTGGTGGCTTTGTTACGTATGCATGTTGAGCAGCTCCTCATTCATTCTGGGGCTATCTAGCACTGGTGGAAATCTAATCGGAAATTGTATACGGATTTTGAAGGGAAGGCAAAAGGGACTCCTGACACAGCTGGGAGCAAAAGGTGTGTTAAGAGCTTCCACCTGGGCTGGTGAGGAGAACCCAGATGGTGAGGCAAAAGGCAGCTGAAGTTAGAAGGCAGCTCACCTCCTGCATTTGAGCATTGCCCCATGGCTGTGTTTCTATGAAAAAAAAATGAAATTAAGACTTTCGTCATTATTTTTTTTCAAAACTCGTAGCTGACTTTTTCCCCATCTGGGAAGCACTTGCCCTTGCAGCAGCCCCTGGGGTGGGCTACAGGTCTGCTGG
The DNA here is from genome assembly GCA_016647715.1 of Pavo muticus. Lineage (NCBI taxonomy): Eukaryota > Metazoa > Chordata > Aves > Galliformes > Phasianidae > Pavo > Pavo muticus. The sequence continues at coordinate 57,073 of JACDJE010000177.1, forward strand.
AGCCCTGTACGAGCTGTGGGACACAAGGAGTCCACGGGGCTCTGTGAGCATGTTCGGCTGCAGAGGAGAGACGTGAGCCTGAGTGTTGAAGCCAAGGCCAGTTCCTTAGCCCCAGAACAGCCTCCCTGCCTGACATTGATTTATGAGTAGGACTTCACTTCTTCACCACAGTGCATTCCATAAGTAGTGCAGACATGTCCTGTATTAACAGTACATGCAGAAAATACAAGTTCTCCCTTCTGGAGAATGGGGCTCTGTAGCCCAGCAATTCAGATACGCTACACCATCACAGCAGTTTTATTCTATCTACTCAACATCTTTTCTACTCTGCATAAAAATTCCTACCAGCCCTTTAAATTTAAGCAAATTAAGGGCACATAGTGAACTAGTAGTTATTAATATCTCAGCACTATTTTCTAATTCCCAGTTCATGCTTGAAGTGGATTAAAACTGCTAATCCTTGACAAGGCAGCAAAAACTGCTGCTAATTTATTGATGTGCTCTTTTAGGAAACTTTGGGTTTCTTGTCTATGACTTAAACAGCTTTCAAGGTCCTTCCCTGTTTAGAGGACAGAGAGTAGAGATCTTGGGCTCACAGCACGGCCCCATTGGTCTCCTTGGCCACCAGGGCACTCTGCTGGCTCGCAGCCACCCTGTTGTCCATCTGTTATCAGTAAGTCCTGTAAGGTTCTGGGAATCCAGAGGAAAGCAAAGCCTGCCATCCTCAAACAGTGAGGCAGTGCTGGAGGTAATAACCAATAGGTGACTTAAGGAACAGTGCTTGCCCAGCATGACACATCTCATGGATTTGGTGGAATTTCCTTGCTGAGGTTTCCCATCTTGAGACCAAACCCCTCCTCGTCTCCCACACATCCTGCACGCAGTGCTGGCCTTCCTGAAGGCCTTTGTCCTCTTAGAGGCAACGGCTTTCAGATGGAAAAAGCAAGCGGTGTTTTTGAGCCTGGATAGTACAAGGAAGTGAGGGAATACTGAGAGGTGATCCCTAAGCATGGGCTTCAGCCTGGAAAGCTCTGAGCACACTGAGTGTGCTCCGCTGCAACTGGAGCTGCACAGAAGGAAGAGGGCAGGGCGGCGCTGGAGCCCACTTTCCAGAGGGGCTGGGCTCGCCCTGCGCTGCTGGGAGCTCCCTGGGAAAAGGCGGTGGCGGCGGCTGAGAAGTGTAATATTTGTTAATTACAGATAATGTTGACTGGAGTACCTGGAGGAGACAGGTAGTAGCTGCAGTCTGTAGAATCCAAAGGGGATTGTCTGCATGGCATTAATTTTTAATGCTTTAATCGTGATAAAATCCCCCTACAAAGTCTTAAGAGGAGTGGCAGAAGTCTGTTTAATTTTTGGAATATAACCTGAAGGAGAAAGCAGTAATTTCAGGAATCTCCAGTGATGATAGAATTCTCAATTAGGCAACAGGAAAAACAAACTCCTACTTTTTTATCCAATCCATTTCAAATTCAGCTGAAGCCAGACAGAGCAGCAGCTACTTTATCTTTATAAACCAGTCTGTAATTTTGCACACTCTTTATGTTTGCTGTGAGGCTTCCCGCTGCCCTGGCAGACACAGCACTGCTGGAGCCAAAGGGCCGTGTGGTGCTGGGGCTCAGGGAGGAGCAGGGAGCAGTGCTGAGGACCTGTGCATCCCCTCTGTGCCCCAGGAGCGCCTCATGCTTGTGCTGAAAAGGCCCTTTCTCCCCAGAAAGCAACAGTGTGCTAATAACCTTTGAAAGCCCAGAGCTGTGTTCTACAGGTGTGCGAGGCATATGGCTTCCCCCTGATTAGCAATGCAAATTTAATCAACCAGAATAATATTCCGACGGTTGGCTCAGCAAGAACCCACAGCCAACAAGCCATTGTCATTTCTCCCGTATTTGACAAACCTAAGAACTTTGATTAAAGCTTCAATTCTTCTTAAAACACAGATCTTTCTTTGAATGAAAGGGAGCAACAACCTCTAGAAGACCTCTTTCATTTTCACCGTCACTTCCCAGGCATCCAGATCTCAGCAACACCGTATAGAAAAGTCTATTGCTTTCCCATTTAAAACAAGCCCTGTTGCTAAACACACTTTAATTCAGCAAAGTGACAAAGTTCATGTTGATCTGCATATTTTCTTGTTTTGGATTTTATTGCATTTCCATCTAATTTCATAGCAGCTGCTGTTTGGTATTGCCTGACTTGCTAACAGCCTCAATATGCTGCCTGTCTGCTGTTCCCACAGCCCCACACCATTGGGTTGCTGGGCTTTGCTGCAGGACATACGTCTGGAGGCCTCCTCATTGGTAACATGGTGCTTGAGGAGAGGTGAACGTGGCACCTGGCAAGGGCACCTGAGGGCTCCCGGGGCAGCAGCTGACTGCAGCACCGTGCCTGTGCCAGCAGAGCAGGGTTGCTTTCTGGTGAGTTCCAGCCGCTGCAGGGAATGAGGTTCTGCTTGGATCTGGTGGGGATGATGAGAGAAACCCAGCGGTGGAAGGTAGAAGCAAGGGTCTGGATGTAGATCACTCCCCAAAAAGCCACAGGTTAAAATATATAGGGGACTGTTCAGGGATGCTGTATAGATCTGTGAGATACCCTACAGGCTAAAATATGCTAAAATAGGCTAAAATGCTGGGCATTTTCACGGAATCATAGGGGCTGGAAGAAATGTCTAGGGATCATCAAGTCAAGTCCAGTTTTTCTCTGTGATATGTTTTTGCACTGGGCCCTATGGAGGTGTTGCTTTGAGGCAGCTCCAGCTGAAGGAAAGCCTGGTGCCAGGGCTTCTCCAGAGACCAGACCAGGGTGCTGTCACCAGAAAATTACTGGTTGGGTGGAGGTTCACCCCAGCATGCAGTCCAGGTGCAGGTACCACAGCAGCATAGGAGCCCCTTCACTGAAGCTTTTCAGTGGGACAAGACCTGACTTCATGTTACCAGTGAAGCTGCAGCTTAAATACTGCTGTTGGTCAGACTGGTACCAGCTGAGATCCTGATGGTGGCTCACTCATGCTGGGAAGGCAACATCAGAGCCCACAGCCTACCTTCAAAATAGAAATCTTCAACTCCTGACTTAGGCAAAACTGCCTCTTTTTTTGTTTCCCTGTAAAATGCCCCAAGGCCTCTTCCCCTTGTCATCTGGGCAGTTGGATGGAAGCACAGCATCACCAAGTCAAGCAATTGTGGGAGTGCTGTGAGGCTCTATGTAAATACCTTGAGTAATTGTAGTCACTTTATTTTTCATTCACTCAGTGAAAGAAAATGTGAAATTACCACAGCAGCTAATTGTGGTTATAGTTTTCGTGTGTTCTTGTTCATTAAATGCTGATGGAGAACAGTTGTTGTCCCGGCAAGGTGACACACCTCAGCACCCTCCTGCTGGCTCTCCTTGCAGCCAGAGGAGGCAGCAGCAGCAAACACCTGTTGCAATGCTGTGGTTGAGGTTTGATTTGTTTGTTGTGGGGCTGATGGAACACATGCAGCACCGATGAGCAGTGAGCAAAGAAGCTTCGGGCATTCTGATTCTTTTGATTGCTAATTTTTGTTTGCCTCGTCCTCTTGAAAAGCAAAGTGCTTCTTATCTCTGAGTGGAGTGAAGCCACCTCTTTAGCTGCAGCACACTTCAGGATAAGGGTGCTTTTCTGGTGCTTGTGTTTTCTCCTGAGAGAACATGAAACACAATGGAAGGAGTTTAAGTAAAAAGCCGAAGTCCTTGGACTCCAAAGGCATCAAAGCCTCACGGCTTTCCTTTGAAAATATGCTTTGGATGGACTAGGTGATTATTCTTAGCATTTATAACACCACCCTGACCAGAGAGGTTTTATCCCAGCTAATTTTGTCTTTCTTTTCTTGACGCTTTTGTCTGCTTTTCACTTTGATGCACTTAGCTAAACAAGCTCAGAATGCACTCCCAGGAGAGGCCACAGCTTCAGGACGCGGTGCTGGACTGGGCTGTGCAGCCCCACACCTCCTCCCCTGAGCCCAGCGGGGGGAATTCCACACAGAGTGTATTGCCAGCAGGTCTGCGTATTCCTTCAGAGCCACCCCTGCGTGTCCCCCCTCCTCCATGCCCTACATCCACCCCCAGTGAGTTCTCACAGCAAACTTTGCTTCTGAGCTTGAGTGCCTGCAAAAACACATCCTTCTGATCAGTTCGCATCATGTTCTCATTATACCGGGTCAGGAAAGCTCAGTAAGGTCCTTAGATGTTTTATCTTTTTTGTTTGTTTTTAAACAAAGCCAGGAGAGTACTGGGTTGAAATATTCCTTGTGTTGGCATATGCTGGGTTTGTTTTGGTCCAGAAGGGAGCTGCTCAGATGGAGACTGCTGCTTCTGGGTCTGCAGAAGGGAGGAGTGAGAGGCCGGCAGGTCCTGCTGCTCTGCTCAGCTGCTGTCCGTCTGTCTGTGTGGTGAAGTGGTCTCTGCCAGTGTGCAGAAGCTGCAGCGTGGGCTGAGTCTGTGTCCTGTGGAGGTTTGAGCCCTGCAAAGCCAGCTGCTGAAAGGATGAGCATGGCACATGGTGATGCTGCTGCATGAAGAGCCACAGCCTTGGGGTCTGTGATGGCCAGAATGGCTCAGAGACTGAGCCCACAGGGATATACAGAACCGGATGCCTTTAATGAAACACAATTGTCATTGATTTCTCCAGGTAATGAGGGAAAGCCACAAGTCGAGCTTGAGCTGAGCTGTGAGCAGCAGCGAGCATCATTGTCCCAATGTGCCAGGAGGCTGCAGGGAGGCCGGGGAGACAGAGGCATGGGGCTGGCTGGGTGCTGTTCCACTGCTCTCCCTCAGTTATCAAGGGATCTTTTCCTTTTATTGCACACATTCTTCTTATTCTCTCTCAATTTCTGCTATCTGCAGAGTATGCTTATTTGCCTATAGTTTCTTCATTACGCTTTTTCTGTGGTTCGGATTTGCTAGTCGTTAATTTTGATTTATTTGTGCATTTATTTAGATTTCATTTTAAATTTGGCTAACTGGCTGTTGTCAGGATAGCTGGAAGCCAAGAGAAGGTAGTAGGTTTCAGGACAGTAGTAATGAGATCAGAAGTAGAAAAGATGATCCCAGTGGGATGAACGGTGCCAAAAAAACAGGGGGCAGCTTTTTGTCCCCCCTTGCTGAGGGGGACATCCTCCTGATGAGGGATTGTATTCTGCAAGAATCCTCACTGATGTCAGTGTGGTGAGTACAGAGAGCACTACCTGTCTCACAGAAGAACATGCATTGAGTTCCTTTGAGTTCCTTGGCCTGAATTTTTCTTGTCCCCATAAGTGACAGCAGGGGCTCCAGTCCGCATTGCTTTGACAGCCATCAGTTCTGGATTTGTTCAAATCCACCTAAACCTGGAAACTGAAAGTAGTAATCCTTAACAAGAACAAGTCAAACCTGCTCAGAGCTCTGAGCATCACTGCACATTTCCCAGCAGGCAAGCCGACACTGCTCTGGCATCTGAGGAAGGAGGTGGGCTCCAAGAAAGGCATTTTGGAGAGAGATGTGATCTGGAGTCATCCCTTTGTGCCCACAAATCTCAATGTGGGAGAGGTGTTGTCCCACCAGCTCCCTACAAAAAGGTCAAACTGGGCTGTGAATCACCCATCACTTGGTTTCAATGCTCTGTGACAAAATGATGCATCGGCACATCTTTGACAGCCAGAAAAGGAAGCTAAGAGAAGGTTAAGCTATGGATGGGAATGTAGTAGGATTTTAGCTCCAAATGTAGGGAGCTTCTGAGGACCAAAACAACAAAGGGTGCAAAACAGTCACTTAGAGAGTATCTGCGTCTGCACTGACAGCCATCTGTTCCACACAGAAGGGAACACAGCAAACTGAGAACTGCCACACTGTTCTGCTGGCAGGTGACAGAGGTGCTGGGCTTAGTGACAGCCTGGGACTGCTAGCTGCACTGAATTACACGCAGCTGATTTGGGTGATGTATGGATACAACCAAAGTTGGAATGTTTCACAAGACAGTTTTTGAGGAGGAAATTGTTAGGAAGTGCCCTTTACACATCGCTAGCTCAGTGGTGCTCCATGCTGCTGTGCCAGTTGGATGCCTGCCAGGCCTATCATGCTGCTTGAAACAAGATCGCTTGCCATGCAAAGTTTTTGCATTTTCTGTTATCCAAACAGACTCCCTCGAATGTTAATTTGTTCCTGGCTGCCAAGGACCCAGCTCTGCAAAGAGCCGAATGCCCCTGCACCTGCCAGAGGGGCTGCTCCCATCCTCACTCGTTGAGGGCACACACCAGGGATGCTGGCTTGTTGCATGACATCAGGATGTAGAACATCCATCAGTAAGCTGCTTCCTCTTCTCCAAGCTGCTGCTCATGGCAGGGCACTCTGCAAAGCACTGGTCCTGGGGTGGACACGGTGCTCCTTGGGGTGAGGGCAGCGAGCTGGCAGGGGATGTGGGGCCACACTGGCACTTTCTGCAGGGCTTTGGGGCCATGGGGATAGATAGAAAAGACCCTTTGTGTGCACCTGTGCTGAATAAATCAAAGTCAAACAGCATCGGCCAATCCCACTGTTTGTCAGTGTGTGGCTTACAGCAGGCTGGGATGTGCACCAGGGCATTGCTGCTTTGACTAGGGGCACCCAGGCAGGTTCAAATCTGTTACTTCTTCCACCTTCTGCTTATTTTCTATATCAAGCCTTTTGGCAGCCTAAAGAAAAATGCAGGTTTTTGTGTCTGTTTTTAGCCAAAAAAAAATGGGAGATTGTTCAAAATATGATTAAATATCTAAAGCACAATTTCTATTTAGAAACTGGAGTTTCATCAAGTTAAACAACCCATTAAGTTCATAATCGCATTCCATCTTTTGGGGCACAATGCCTTTTGCACCTTTTGCAATGAGTATTCGTGTCATCTCTCAGCATGCTCTGAGCTGAAATTAATCTTTCATTGTATCGCTTCATTTTACTGCTGACTGAAATGAGCTTTTCAGCATCTTTCTCCCTGTTTATTTGTGGGTTTTGGTTTTTTTTTTGATGCATGACTTACAGAGGAAATTTGAAAACAAATCACACAACCGAGCTCCCTGATAAGCTTCTAATGCTCCTTACACATTCCACTCTGCTCTGCCGTCAGCGTGCCTCCAGTAATTGCTTTTTGCTCCTCACAGAGGCAGTCAATGTCGCACCAAGGATGTCGTGGTGTGGAGGCCCTTTTGGTGTCACGCACCTCACAGTGTGGCTTTGGCAGAGCCGCGACACTCGCTTCTGGGGATATGCTCCCAGCAGGCACAGGAAGGCCGGAGGAAGAACTGAGCCATGTGCGACACTCAGTGGGTTGGGGAGTGCCCTTACTGTGCACACCGCAATGTGGTTTCAAGCAGAACATTCCCCCCAAGCCTTACATCAAGAAATTTTTTCCTTTTTTAGTTTTCTAAAAATAAGCGGGGCTGGCTGCCACTTCTTTGCACAGTACGTCTGCTTCCTATGACAAGACTGACTTAGAAACACACTGTATTCATAGACTACCAGAAGTGGAAATGTTTTAAAGTCCTACATCTGTTTGCAAACTTAATCTTTTTTACAGGATGGCTGCAAGGTGTGGGTTACTTGCATTAAGAGGCTTTCAGAAAAGGCTGGCAGATCAATCCTGTGCTGTGTTACTGCTTCTATAAGGAACAACAGTTGCAGCAAGAGAGCCAACGGTGCACTTTATACATTAGAAGTGATGAGGTTCCATCAGCAGAGCGGGCAGCTGAGCAGAATCTATTGTTTGTGCATTGCAAGGAAGTTTGAGATCTAGACATAAATGTAACTTTAGACTGTATTCTTTGCTCCATGCCTCATATTAAGAACTAGTGCCCAGCTGTCTCACAGAGGTTTCCTGCCACTGCTGACAGTGCCTCTAATACTTGGAATCCAAGCATGTCCTGGATTCTTTATGTGGTGCAGAAATCTTTGAGGAGCAGGTTTTATCAAAAGGAACTTCTCAGAACACAGACTTCATTTCCCAAACTCTCTGCATGCCCATTCCCTCTGCCTTCAGTGGTTCCCGGGCTGCAGCCAAGTGCGTTACAGTGGTCGAGACGGATGGACTGTGTCTTCTTGGACGGTTGGACTAGATGATCTTGTCGGTCCTTTCCAACCTTGGAATATGATTCTATGATTCTGCAGCTCTCCCAGACCAGTGGGGGTCTGCTTCTCAGTGGTGGCTTAGCATTTGTCACAACCTTCAGACTCCTTCTATAGGAAAAGTCTGGCTTTCACTTGCTTGCTGGTGTAAGACGAGCACTGGAGAAGCACAGACATAAATGTGGGAAGACAGAGGTGAGCTGGATGATTAGCAGTAAATTTGCATAGGTGGGGAAATCAAAAGAGCATTATGAAATGGAAGCCAAAACCACAGGAATACGGGTGATAGGTTTAAATACACATTTATATTTTAAAACTCCATCATAGGATAATTTAAAACACTGACTGTGATATTGTGAAGTGGCCACGTGGCAAAAAAGAAAAGGCTTAGAGCCATCATTTTCACACCGCTCTTGGTCATACATCAATTGCTCACAATATACACACAGCTTTCAGGGAGGAATATTCTGCTTCTCTAGCAAATGTTTGTACAAGGGAGAAGACGACAGGTCAGGAGGTGCTTATTTACTCTCTGTCAGGAGACTGCAGTGTTTTCTGGGAGGAGAAGGCTGCAAAGAGCAGGCGGATACAGCACACAGTGATGTCTGTGTTCATAAAAAGAGGCCTGGCACTTCTCCCCAGTGCTGCAGCGGGCTGTGATTTGGGTAGTAAAGCAGGAGGTGTGCGTGCCCACACTACTGGGAGGGCTGTTTGCAGAGGTGGACTCACAGCCGTGATCTGTCTACACGGAGAGATCTTGTGGTGTCTCCCCCATACTCACCTCCCGCTACCTGTGCTCTTCTTCCAAGTAGATTTACATGCTAAATAAAGAACAGTGGGCAGTAAGTGTAAATTGCTGTACTAAAGTCATCTATTCAGTCCTGCTAAGTTTTACTATAGGCCTTGGGTAAAAATAGATGTGCATTTGGAAAGCCTGGTTTCCTCCTCAATCATGAGAGGGAGGAATTCTGTTCGACAGTAAATACTGCAAGCTAAAGCAGCATTTGTCATAACTGTTCAACAATTTTAGACTGAACCTAGATTTTTTTTTTTTTTCCCACTGATACCAAAGCAGGCCACTTGTGTAACAATACAACCTCTGCATTTGCCTGGTCTGGGCTGGAAACACTCACAGATTGGATGCTAAATCCAAATTTAGACCACTTTAAAAGTGGTGGACGCAGCTGTGTTTTGCTTCGTCAGAGGAAGGGACAAGTTCATGGATGAACAAGACTGCAGATGACACCAAGCTGTGTGGTGCAGTTAATACGCCCAAGGGACATGGTGCCATCCAGAGAGACCCAGGCAGGCTGAGCAGTGGGCCCAGGAAAACTTGGGAAGGACTTTTTTTACACTATGGATGGTCAGGCACTGGCACAGGTTGCCCAGAGAGGTGGTGATGCCCATCCCTGGAGACACCCAAGGTCAGGCTGGACCAGGTTCTGAGCACCTGATGGAGTTGTGGGTGTCCCTGCTCAATGCAGGACCAAAGGGCCTTTAAGGGTCCCTTCCAGCTCAAATGACTCTATGATAACCAGACCTTACTGGGCCAGCACTGATTCAAGGACCCATAACACCACATTTTGATGTAGTGGAAGGCTCTGACTCACAACAGTTTTGTGTTTCACTCCAGCTTCCCAGCAGGTCTGCTTGCAAGGAAAACATGCATGCAGGGTGCAGAACGGTTTGTTCCCTAATCTGCCCCACCGGTGTGCTGCATGAAGGTATGCTGCAATGCTAAACTGTGGTTGCTCTAGTGATGCGGGTGTATTTTAATCACCTGCTCTATTTTCATGTGTCTGTCACTAGATGGCTATTGCTGATGATTTATAGCAATACATTTCAGACCTCATTAACCACTGTAGGAGCATCTATGTGCTAATTTCATTCTGTCAAATATTATTGGTAATAAACATGCCGGCAGTTTCACCCAATGGGGTTTATTGACTGAAGTAGCAATGAGGCAGTGCCCACACGCTGATCGGTAGCTCTGCTGTTAGTGAGAGGCTGCATGGGGACGCCCCTGGAAGCCACTTTACCTGCTCAGCGCCTGTTGGTGAGGGAGCCCTGCTCAGCACTTCCCTCTAAAACCAATGAGATGGCTCCATGCAAAGCCCCTCCCTTTCCCTGGTAACCTGCAGCACCTTAAAAATGTATAACACAGTCCCCTGTGTGGGTATATTCTTATCCGAAGAGCTTGTGCCAGCACAAGAAAATCTCATTTTGCCATCTCACTGCACTGCAATAGAAATGTTGGAGTCAAAGCAAGCCCTGCTTTGTCCCCATCATTCCTAAACCCACACCAAAGATTGCTCAGCATCCTCCCACAAGTTCCAGCTCAGCGCTTGGCTTGCCCCCATTCCTGCAGAAGACCCTGGGCCCTCATCTTGCAGACCCAGCTACACCAAACCTTTTCCTACAGAGCCCAGTGAGGCTTTTATCAGGGCAGACTTTCCCAGAGCAGCCAGAGTTGCTGTGAAGTAGGTCAGGCAGGAAGATTTCTAGAGTCAGCTTCAGGGCCCTACCCACCGTGCTCCCCTGGAGATGATCACCAATATCTGTGCTTTTCCAAAGCTCACAAGCCTAAACTTATTCAGGATTTATTCTTGTTTATTCTTGTTGTGCAATTTGAATGCATAAGCCAAGCTTTGTCTACACATAAAACTCAAATACCAAAATAATGAAAATTAAGCATAAAAGGAATTGAAGCAAATAGGCTTTGCTTCCACAACAGTCTGCTAATAACAAGAGTACTGATATTTATTTTATAAACAGAAGGTTTGAACTTTGAAAACTTGGTAGAAGGATTTCATTTCTGTATTTCCTGTCTTAAAGCTTAATTTACCTCTGCAGCATCTTTAGCCTGTAGATGATCACAGCACTCATCCTTTGCTGGGAAATGCCTCCTGCTGTCTTTGTGCAGCAGCAGAGAGGCACACGGACTCCTCACAGGGGACTTGGGGCTCCTAAGCTGGCATCTGCAGCTGTGCTCTGCTCTGAGCTGGATGCTCAGCTAGCTGAGATACAGCCTGCCCACTCTGCACCCACTCCATGCCAGCTCCTGCCCATTAAAATCATTTCTTACACAGCTGAGCAGAAGACTCCTTTTTTTTTCAGTGTTTTTCCTGAAAAAGTTCGCTGAGCATCTGCAGGCAGAGCCCTGGCTGTTGGCACATCCCCTTCGCAGCCACAGTGACTGCTCTTTGCCCAGCACCATGCTGCAGTCAGGAGCACGAAGCCTCCACAGTGTTCACAGGTGGGAGACAACTTCAGAGAGCTGCAGGTGGGCTGCCCAAAAATGGCTGTGCAGGGGCCAGCACGTGTGTCAACAGCTACCTCCCCTGGCACCAGCCTGGTGGCACGGCTTTCCCTGCTGCAGCCCATTGCGAATGGGCAGCACCTGCTCGTGCCCACTCATGTTTCCAGAACATCCCCGTCACTTACACACAGCAACTGAGGGAATGCCACAGTAGGATGTTTCCTACTGCCATCTGTCTAAACATTGCTTTTGCTGAGAAGTCAATTAAGCTATGGTTTTCCTTTCAGAGAATGATAGCTGTGCTCTGATGAGAAACGCACTTGATAATTTAATAGGCATTTTGTCCTTTTTCTAACAAGCTGTGTTGATTTCTGAGTGGTCTGCTATTCACTAAGTGAGGAAAATGAATGAACCAAAGTAAAACATTAGAAGATCCATTAATGTGAAGGATGTTCAATCTCTGCAAAATAAAAATAAAGCATATGAGTTATTTGGATTATTATCATTTGAATGATAAAGAAATTTAGGAAAAAAATGGAGCACTGGGAAATGCCAAGTTTGTCAAAACCAAGACAGTGAGTGGAGGAAATGACAACTTTTCAAATGAAAAAGGTTTTAAAGTCATGGAAATAAACATATATTGAATTTGAAGTATGAACAATGTTTCCTTGGCAATATTTCTATCATCTCATAGAACACTTCCAAAGTCAAAATCAAAGTGTTCAGTCATTTTTCAGGGCTTCAATTGGAATGAATCAGGCTCAGACAGTGAGAGACTTCTTGACATTTTCTGAGGCAGAAGTTTTCGGCTGTCTTCTGTTCCAGAATATGGAAAATCTTCAGTGTCTCAGATGTGATGTGGTTGGAAAACTTCTTCCCACCTAACCCTGGCGCTGGAGCTGTCAGTGCCTGGCAGAGCTTCAGCTGAAGGAGGTGACCCCTCCTCATGCTGATAACCTTGAAGATCAGCTGGGAAGATAGATAGATTTTTTTTCCATTATTGGCCCCTAGGTAGGTTGAATTTTATGGAAAACCAGCAGCCAAGTCTGAAAATGAGTTAGTTTGGCAGTTAGAAAACAAATCGGATTTTATTTGTGTTTGTTTTAGATCGGCATCAGCACATCTGTGCGCTGGAGCAGCAAGGTTTGTTGGCAGATGGCAAGTCTGAGGCTGATAATTGCCCCCCGGAGAGTCTTTCGGGATGTGGGAGAGCAGAAAATAGCTGCTTGGTTCTGCTGCAGGAGAGGCTTCTTATCCAGGTGAGGAGCTCCCACCTCTAGCAGGATGGGACCAGCTCCTGCTCACAGTTTCACTGCAAATCCAGAGGCTGCAGAGCAGCTCCTTGAATTCTGGGGAGCATAGAGCAAGCAGGAGACAGCTGAGGTTTGCTTCTGTGCCCCTGTAAAGGCACAAGAGGCATGGGGTAGGGCTGCCTGAGAGGGGGTGCACACCCAGCTTTGTGAGATGGAGTTTGGCAGCAGGTGAGTGACGATCAGGGCATGGGTGTGCTGTGGAGAAAGGGAGAGGCCGCAAATGATCCAGACCAGGAAGAGAGTGAGGCGGGAATGGGACTAAGAACAAAAGAGCGGACCAGGATGAGGAAAGCCACAGGTTTACATCGCACAAGCCTTTCTTTCATCATGATGTTTTCATGGTAAATGTTAAATATGGCAAGCAGCAAGCCGTACATGTGAGGCCATGCTTTTCTATTTGCTGCAAGTGCAAATACGCAGCAGGGAAGCCTGTCCCAGGACAGCTGCGGCGCTGGAGCCACCTCATTTTGCTGTCTGAGACCTGCCTGAACTGACCAGAAATCCTGCAGAAAGTCTGTTCTCCCTTTGCTGCAGCATCCCAGTAGTCATCAGTTAGTGACTGACAGGGTGTTTTTATAAGCAGTCATCACTCAGCTGATTACACTGTATCTGCAGCGTGCTGGCAGAGGAGGCACACATCTCTGCTACATTGCAGTGAGAGCTTAAACCATATGCCATAAGGAACAGCTGCAAAGGTGCTCCCACCCCAGCAGGAAGGCACCGGAACACTGAGCAGGGCCCCTTAGCAGTTTGTTCCTCTTGTTGCCCTGCCTGCCTCACTAGCTTTTTTCCCCGATGATGCCTTGAATCTTCCTTCTTGCAGTTTAAGTTCTTAACTCTTGCAGTTTAAGTTCCTAACTACACTGAACAGATTTCTAGCCCATTGCCTTATATATGTTATAGATCCTCAAGCAAGAAATGCTGTGCATGCAGGATTGCTACCAGGTGAACTGTTCCTTTTGAACCAAATACGTGCAAGGAAAAGCAAGATGCACAGCATCCAGGGCTGCTTTAGGAGCAATGAAATGACATTTGCACATTTTGGGGAAAATGACTTGGAGGAACCTGATGTTTGGTGGACTTGACCAATGATTCTCTTGTAGATTACTCTCCACCTTGGAAATGTGGCTCTTCGCAGCTCAGGGGATGCTTAGGAAGATAGTCCCAGCTCACCGGTGATGTGAGGCTGAGGGCTGCATTCCAGGTGTCCCTGGAGGTGCGATGGGAGTGCCGATAGCAGCAGCATGGGGAAATTTGTCCCCAAGAAGATGGGAATGAGTAATTGGGCTCTCTTCTGCTGAGGCAAATAGGGACTCCAACCTTCAGGATGGCTCAGTTAACTTGAGGGCACTCTGTGTTTTATGTAGCAGTAACAGCGTCGTATCAGACAGATTTACTGTCTCTATATTCTTGAATTACTGTTGTTTCCACTGAGTTGAAGGCTGAACTATGGTGCTCTTAAAGTGAGTATATGTGAATGCCAGAGAAGAACAGTGCTTTTCAAAAAGCCATTCAGGTATAATTTTTTACATGAGATAAGGTGATAAGACTTAAAGCAGTCATCTGGAAACATTAAGTTTCCTCAACTGCAGCAAAAGAAATGCTTCCCATGGCTGGAATTATGCTTGAAATAAGGGAACACGACAGCAATCAGACTGATTTCATGTTTAGGACACTGAAGAAATGTGATAAAGCCATCAGCCAAAGGTTCCTTTTAGCTCTCAAACAATGCTGCAAGGTAAAACAATAACACAAGGTAATCAAACAGCGAGTGATCCTGCTGCTGGCAGCTGCACATAGGCTGGAAATGTTTGCACAGCCTCGTGGGATCCTGCCGGCCGTGCTCTTACAGAAAGGCCAGGTCCGGCTGCTGGGCTCTGGAGCTTTAAGGTCTGTTGGAGCTCTGTGTGTCAGAGATTGTTCTGCTACACCAGAGGCAGAAGCCCCTGGCCCCTGGCACAGCCCTAAATGCCCTTCTGGCAACCTCTAGTATATATATATTTTAAACCCATAGAAAGTTACTGCAATGATACAGGGAAGGACGCAGTGCCATGGAGCTGCCTTATTTAAATGAAAGCTGTATGTTAGACATTTGGACAGGACTGAGTCTTGTGGCTGGACTTGGGCTAGCAGAAGGGAAAAAAACTTTGCTGAAGTCATTTCCTGGGATGCACCATTGGGCACCAGAGAATTTGCTGCTGAGTTAAATTACATCATCTGGTTTTAGCAGTATTTATATGACAAGACCCCCTCCATGCTTCTCACCTTTCTGTCTGGGAAACAGAATCTTAAAGTTGAGGTAGGGACTCACCCTTTCAGAAAAGCCTTTCTAAAATGCATGCGTCATTCCAGCCCTGCTTTTAAATATTCCACTCAGAGCATGGAGTCAGAGCATGGAGCCAGAGTTTAAAGCTGACTTAGTGTTACTGTAATTTGGAGTGATTAAAATTTATGGAGACTAATCTGTTGGAAAGCATATGTCAGAGCAGTGTTCAGCTGATAAGTACAGTACCTGATATCTGCTAGCAGTTCTGCTCTGTGATCTATAGCATGGGCCGGGTGCTCTGGGGCATGTTGGGCCCCCTGGCTGCACTGGACTACTCCTGCGGCACCGAACTACCCAGGGCCCAGGCAGAAATTCAGCCCCAGGACAATGCACTCTGAGATTGCACTTTGCATTCCACCAGGCAATGTTTTCCAGTGGAAATGTTCTTGGCTTTGGAAAGTGTGCTGGAAAGCGTGGGGATTGCCAGGGGCATCCCAGGCACAGAGAGAGCGGGAAGATGTGAGGGATCGGCAGCCAGCCTGAGATAAGCCTATTTTTGGGTGCTTCCCATTCCACTGAACACACGTACAGGGTTGCTTTGACTCATATAAAGAATGTTTTAGAGATGATGCTGTAATTAAACTGCTCATAGCCTGGCCTTAGAGAAATATTAAAAGATTTATGCAGTTTTCCTTCTGCCTGCCTCTGTTTTATTGATGCTCTCATCACTGGTGCTGCAGCTGTAACAGAGTGCACAGAGCTCCGACCAGATGCGGGACGGGACGTGGTGCTGTGACCACACATGGGACAGGACATGGCAGCCTTCCCGTCCCTCCTGCCACCTCCCTGCTGGCACAGCACTGCTCTTGTGCTTCTCTGCGCAGGCATTTTCTATGTCAGGCTTCAATTTACTCCAATTCATTCAGTTAATGTTGCATGCAGTGCTAAGTTGGGCATGAGGAACTCACCACTTCTGTGCGATGAATCAAGTGACCCTTTGCCATCACTGCTGAACACATTCTGCTGAGGAGTACTGGGATAGCTTTGCTTTAGGAAGAGGAAAATATGCTGATGAATCAGGAGCAGTGGCAGACCCCCAGAAGGACTTGTCCTTTCTTTTTAATAAGGTGTTTTACATTGTAAACTTCTCATCATTTTTAATAAGCTCTTGTGCTGTCAAAGCTGTACTTGGCTATTTTTCTCATTTTCCATCTGCTTATGAAAAGAGCTCACAAGAGATGATGATGAAGACGGGATGCTGTTGAGTTTGGCTGCTCTCTGCAAGCAATCAAGTTTCCCATTTGGTCCACGTAGATGTGTCCTTTCTCTGTGGGTTATTTTTTTTTGTGTGCCTAGTGTTCCAAAATAAATTATTGACATGGGAAACATGCCCTGGTACACGTGTATGCCCAAGGTTCCTTTCCAAAGTGGGCTTGGAATGAAGCTTAGTGGCTGTCAGGGTGTCAGCAAAGCATGATTTACCCCAGACATTTAGTATCTTTCCTTGTATCTACTAGAATAGAATAGTACTGGTATTCCTAAGTGCCTGCTGGCTAGGTGTGAGCACATCGGTCAGCCATTTACACATGCCTTCCTCAAAAGGCTTAAGTGTGATATAAAAATGATTCATGTTTAAATTCAGTCTGAACATTTCATCACGCTGAACTGGAAACTCTTGTTCAAAACTATCCTGAACAGTTCTGTGAAAGAGAAATTACCCAGTAGATATTCCTTATCCTACCTACTGTGAAATGATTTGTTACAGCAAAATGAAACTGTCCAGCAGCAATAATTTCAAAAAAGAAATCCTCTTCATCAGTACAATGAGAAGGTACAATTTATTATGTCAGAGTAAAAGAAATCTATTCCGTGCACCTAAATCTTGGAGCTGGAGAGATTTCCTACAGCTTGATCCCTTCCCTCTTGCAAGGAATTAGCCTGGCCCCGAGATATCGGCATTGCTCCTCCACCCTTGGCCCCACTGACCAATAGGGGCTATGCTCTTGGCTTAGAGACACACAAAACCAATAAACAAATAAAAGAGATTATTTTTTGCATATTTATGGCAGCTGGCTCTAGAATTGTAGCAGTATCCATAAGTGCTCCCCAGTAAGGGTGAATCCCAGTAGAGCATTCAAAACTGGCCTCCAGAGAGCCTCTTCTGCCTTAAGTAGCTTGTTAAAGCATAAATCTCTTCCCAGATAGACTAGGGGGAACCTTGCAGTTTGTTTGTTGTGGATAGTTCATATCATAGTTCACAGTGATATTTTTGTTTGCCCATAGGGATGAGTGTATTGTTGCAATGCATTAGCTTGTACAGTGTGTTCAAAACAGAAAGGTCCTTCATGTATTTCTGCTTCATCGCGCTCATCAAATTAACAGTCATCTACCACAGGGGTGGGTCAGGCTGGACATTAGGAAAATGTTCTACCCCAGAGGGCAGTGGGCATGGCACAGCTCCCAGGGCAATGGGCACGGCCCAGAGCTGCCGGAGCTCAGGGAGCACTGCGACACTGCACTCAGCCATAAGATTTGGGTTTGGATTTGGGTTTGGATGGTGCAGTGTGGGGCCAGGGGCTGGGCTCGGTGATCCTTGTGTGTCCCTTCCAACTCGGGATATTCTGTAATTCTAAACATAATAAGCACACTAGCCAGTGGTATTTTTAAAAGCTTTTCTGGGTGAACTTATATATCTTCAATTACAGGAATGACTCAGAAAATAAAGCTTCATTAGTTGCTGGGTTTGATTCACAGGGTCTGAAACGTATTTTTGAGACCAACGAGCCTTATGAAGGGCAGCAGTGCATTCAAAACAATTCCTGGTAGCCTTTCCATTGTAATACTCTTCCTTCCCCTCATGATGTCAACATACAAAATCATCTATGTGACAGATTGCCCTTCATCTCACATGGATAAGGAAAGCTGATGTGCACCCCTTGAGCACAAACACAAAAGGGAAGGAGCTCTGTGCCTTAAAACAAACTTCTCTTGTATGTCCCCCTTTGGCCCAAACCTTTTAGAAATGTGTAAAGAAAGCTGTCCTGCTGCGAGGTCAGGGCAGCAGCACATGGGGACAATATCATGCGTCAGTGAGGGGGATGCCTGAAAAGTAAGCAAGCCCCACACTCCTTTCTCACTTGCTATGCTTTAGGTATGTTTTCTCAACAGCTCCTTGAGGCAGGAGAGAAAAGTCCCCCACCTGCCATTCTGGGATGGGTCCGTACAGCCGTACATGGGTAGTGCAGATGTGGAAGAACCAAAATCAAGGTAGAAATAATGCCACCTCCACCCATACTCTGTCCTTTAAATTGTAATTAGATTGTTACTGTGATGAAATGTGCTTTCTATTTTTTAATATGTTTATTAAGTTGGCAGTCTATGATTTATTATGTTTCTAATAATTAATTTTCTTGCTCGTAAGTAGCTGGATTTTTGCAAAGGATGAGATAGGGCAGCATATTACTGTCACTTAGGAACCTTAACTGAAATGAAGGGTTTGGCTTTTTAATGCAATTTATATTTATGAGAAACTAATGTAAAATGATTTTACATTATCAAAGTAATATAACTAGTATAAGATCATGGAAATGATGATAGAATCATAGAACTATAAAGGTTGGAAAAGACCTCTAAGATCATCTAGTCCAACCGTCAACCCATCACCACCATGGTGCCAATAGAAATGGTACAGCTGCAGGACTTGGGTCCTTTTCTAAACACCCAAGGGTACCTCATATGCTCTTGAGGATTTGATCTAGGGCAGAACTGCATTAATTCAAGCACCAGCTTCACTTGTATTCATTCTCAGGAAGCTCAGCCAACCTGCTGAGTGTTTCCAGAAGATGCACATGAAGAGTGAGGTCAGCATGGCAGCATTAAACTGTGTTTGAATTTGAGTTCTCAGTTAATGGGTATTTTTCTACCATTGTGCAAATAAAGGTCAAGTGGCTGGTCTGGTTGTAACAGCACCCTGAATGTCAGCGGCTGCCATCCAAATGAGGAAAAGAACCGGTTTTGTACGTCTGGAGATTATGAGCACAGGGCACAGACAACATTGTTAATACATTTGAGAAGTTCTGAATCTGCCATCATGAAACCTCAGAGCTCCTTAATCAGTACTGTGTCTGGGTGTGAAGTTTCATATGGAAGTCACTGAGAGCAAGAAAACAAATCCGTTTGAATTCTTCGTGTTAATTTCTTTAATTCATAACTATTTCAATTTCACAGTACTGTAGGCTCTGTATGTGTATTGCAATGCTTTCACTCTTTAACTCCAGTTTAAAGAAAAAAAATTCAACAATATTTGAATCCATTTTTCAAAGTACTCACTGGCAAATACACTTCCCCCAGTATAAATCAAGGTGTTGTCAGAAATCACTTCCCTCAAATGTCAAGGTCAGCTAAAGGTTTATGAATTTATTCATGCCAAGAGAAACTAATGGACCGGTTAAAAGAGTGATATAGAGGTTTGGCTCTGTGAACGTGTTGGTTAATCACCTGAGAGTCAACTAAATATGATTTTGATTACTTTCTTGACTTTTTTTCTGTGTTTGAGTAAATTTTAGTTGCACAAACTAATTTTGCTATGAAACACACAACTCCACTGATTCTTCTTGGAACCTTTTTAGTTTTATATTAAATAAATGTAAAGGCTCTATAAAACAGGAATACAAGCTGTGCTTTGATTTCAAGGAGTAATCCACTGAGATGAATGGATAGTTCCAGGTGGACTTGGCAGATGTTACGGGGTGATCATTTCCCAATGATTAATACTCAGAATACTGCCACAGCTATTAAAGCTTCACTCTATGCGTTGGAGCAGATAGGAATGTGGATTCAGTGAAGGGCATCCATGGCAAACTCATCTCAGAGCTTTGTAGATCCAACAGACCCCACTCAGGCAAAGAGCGGGCAGCATTCCTGGTGAGAGCAGGGCTCTCTCCAGAGCCTGGCATGCAGGAACGTCGGAGGCTTGGCCCACTCAGTCTTCCAGTTTTTGTAATGCTGTGTAATCACCTTGAAGTCTTTTCTTGGTTGTTTCAACCTCATTGACTCTTACTGGAAAGGTAACACAAGATCTGTTCCCCTGATGAAACTCTTCAAGAGCGGGCTGTTTCTCTTCTTCTTTACTGTACTTCATTCCTCTCCATTTTCACCAGCGCATGGAAAAATCACAGGCTCTCATTTCAGCTCCAAGCTCCCTTTGCCGGCTCATGAAAGAAGTTTTTTTTCTCCTTCCAAATCCAGCTTTCCTCCTTTCTCCTTGAGAAGGGGAAGCAACATTTTAAATCAATTGCTTTACTACATCTAATACAAATTGATGGTAGAGGCAAGCAAATTGATGCCGCTGGGAGCTCGAACACACTCCTCTCCAAGTGAGGCAGGCATTGCTCCTCTGGTGCTGTTCATATGCAGTCAGTCCCTTTTTCTGTGAATCTAGGAGGTGAAGAGCCCAGCTTAGGATGGCAGAAGCAAGCGACACAGCCTGGCTTTGCTGCAGCACATACTACAGCAACTCCAGCTGAAAGAGGAGGCCTGCAGGAATGCCACGAGAAACAGCCTTTTCTGTCTGCTACATTTCATTTTGAAGTTTTCCAGCGGCACTTCACATGGCACGTTTACACCTGGCCCAGACTCTCACTCGTCGATTTGTGTCTCATTCTCTCTTTCTTTTCCAAATCAAAATGTCCACTGGCCTCAGTAGCCCCAGCTGCTAGGCCATCCATTCAAAGCTTTGTAAAAGGAATGATTTAAATAAACACGCGATCTGACCTTGCAGAGGAGGGCTGATAATCAAGCACTAATTTGAGCAACATTTTAAAAGCCATTATCGATTTTATTTGCGGATCAGCAACTGCTTAAATGGATGGCTTTAGGGCACAAGAGTTGTGCTCATCTTTGCTAAATCTGTAAGGTGCTCTCTGCAGGCAGCTGTGCTTGGACATTCCTCAGTTGCATTTTTGAAAGCTAAGGGAGTGACAGGTTCAAGGCACGCCTGGTTTTCCAGCAAAGAATATTTTAATCAGAGCTAAATTGCTGATAGTGTAATGAAAGATGACAACTTGTCATTTGTTTCACTCATCAGATGCATAACTAGCAAAACTGAAACTAGTAATTAGAGCTTATAATAAAGAAACACATTTACAAGTGGGTACTAGAAGAGAATGTGGAGCCCATTTCTCATTGACGTTCAGGTCCCTCAAACCCACTGTGATCACAGGAATGATGGTCTCTTCCACATCCCTCATTAATTAAGGACAGTAGCCAAGCCCTTGGAATAGATCCCAAGACCATACCCAGTGATCTTCATCTCTCTTGGGTTTCCTTGCTGAAAATTTCTGTGTTGCTTCACAGGTTAAAAAAAGTTGATTATTTAATGTATTAGTAAAGATACTTCCCTGCCTTAAAAAAGTTTTTTTTAGAGGAGATTGGAAGAAAGCAGAAAATTTGGTGGCACAGCAAGAAAACAAAAGCTGAAGGGATNGAAAAGAAAAGAAGAAAAGAAAAGAAAAGAAAAGAAAAGAAAAGAAAAGAAAAGAAAAGAAAAGAAAAGAAAAAAAAAAAAAAGAAAAGAAAAGAAAAGGAAAAAAAGACGGGTACAGTTTTATTCCTCCATCAATGACCAGTAGGTAGGTGCTGATGTTCCCAGCAATCTGCGTGCAGTGAAGGAGCAGTGGGCTGGTGGCCACTGGGACCACCACCACAGTGCTGGAGCCTCCTCCCTGTCCCACATCCAGACCAGCATGGTCAGCTCACCCAGTGGCCAGGCTCACCTTTTTGACTCCTCAGCCCCCAAAATTAGAAGCAGATATTTATTTTGGAGCACAAGGCTTACAGTACTTTGAATGTTGTCAGAGGCAAAGCTGATGTTGTTCCCACTAGTTGGTGAAATGTTTCATCCTCTTCTGAAAGCCTCGCTCAGCTCTTCTCCCTGGTTAAGTCTCATGGCAATGATTTCCACTGGTTAACTGCATTAGTTTTCAATAGATGTCTTCTAGCTGCATGGCCAACAGTAAATTACCCGATTTCTCTCTGCTGTACCCGACACCTCTGCTTGGTGCCTTAGACATCAAAAAAATCACAGGGCCCAAAGAAATGTGGCAAATACCCTGGGAGCTCCAAGTACCATTGCCTCCGGGTGATGAACCACCTTATTTGTGCAGTGCTTGCAAGAATGCTCTGGGAAGAGTTAGCAGCCTGAGGAAAACACAATAACACCTTAAATCTTGGCCTTGGCTAAGAGGCAGCCTGCATTAATATATAATGGTATGGGCTAAATCCAGCACTATAAATATAGGGGACTAGCTCATTTTGGCTTCCACATGGATCCAGAGCAACAGAAATAATACATTTTCTGCTGAAAAGAAGCCCCAGACTGAAACCAGCCTTGTCCTGGAAGACATATCAAACCTGCTTACATTAATGGGAGTTGCTGGCTTTTACCTAGAATAAAATGTGCCTGGATTATTTTCAAATTACACCCTAGTTGTGATGGAAAAAATGAAGAGAAGTGAACCTACACAGAATATCTGCGAACTCTGGGTCAAGCAAGGTTACTGTTGGTGTTTAACCATCTTTTGAGGATACAAGTGCAGATCTTGGGTACCTCAGGTTTTTCAATTAGTGAGTTATCACCTTCCATTTCAGCACTTTTTGGTAGAGATGATGGCAGACTGAGCATGACACTGAGAGCGATGCGTGCTCATGTGTAAGACAGAAAGGCAGGAGTCTGGCCATGACTTGCATGTGATGTGTGCACCCAGCTGGGCCCAGGGCTCAGGGGAACCAGTGCAGAGGTCACAGGCTATGCTTCTCCTGGGTGAGAGCATGCACAGTCTAGGTTACATGCTTGGTGGCAGATGCAAGAACATGTGATGTTTTCTTACAGGTTGGAAGATGATGGAACAAACACTCTTCAGTGATGACCCACTGTGGAAAACACAAGGAAGAGGGATTACATGACAGAAAGCAAGTGCAAGATGGGACAGGCAAGCATTGCTGCAGGCATGGCTTGGTATGCAGTGTTATGCTGCATCTGCTGAGGAAAGGCCATGTTTACCAGGCAGCTTAACTCTGTGGGAAAGGCAGAGAATGTGCAAGACAACCAGATCCTCAGTAAACATTCAAGCATGATGTTGATGTTAACCTCTGTCACATTCCCAAATACATCCAAGCTGCCAGCCTCCCCTCTTCCTTGCTAGCATGGCAGGGAGTGGATCTAAATGGTCTATATGGTTCATTTCAGTCCAGGAAATTCTATGATTCTGTGATTCACACCATTACCCAGTTTACCCTATTCATGACCAAGCCAATTGCCCATTGCCTGTTGTTAAATCAGCGCTGCTCAGGTAGCTTCAGGCCTGGGTGGCTGTGAGCTCTGCTTGCTGGCTGCAGTTGTTCTTTCCAGGGCACTCTGACCACTCCGGACTGCCCTGTTCTGGCCGTGCCTTAGGTACTCCTGGTTCTCTGAGCACTTTGGGTGCTGTTACCTTGCAAGCTGTCACCCTCAAGCAGTGCCACAGCTCCAGACCAGCTCAGCCAGCAGCATCCAGTGCATAGAGTGAAGGGAGGTGGAGGAAGAGGACAAGACCTGCCTCCAAAATTCCACGTAGCCCAAGGTGGGGAGTGACACAGAAACCAGCTCCTCCCCAGGGCAGCCAGGCTGGTGGACCCCACTGTTCCTCTATGCGACATGAGTCTTCATGTCCCCCCTGCCCAGCCTTGTATTGCCAGGAGGAGAGCAGAGCCCCTACAATCCTTCCTGCTTGTCACCGTCTGGGTAGTGTGCATCAGGAGAGATTTCAGCTGCAAAGGGATAGATCATGGAGATGTGGTAGTTTAATTTGAGACTGTCATCCAGAAGTAATGAGATAATTATCTTTCTAAATCTGTGTGTTTTGACGATGTAGAAAACAATTTAGAGTCAAATAGGGGTCATTGACTTGCTTTATTCTTGTTCTAGAATGCCAAAATATAAATGATTACACTAACAGTGTGTCAAGGTTGTCAGTGAGCCCAGAAACATGTCATGTATCTGTCTGCCTGGAATGAAGATTTTGTTCTGTGTGCTCTGGATTCAGTATGTTCAAACACAGAAGGCAGAACAAAAAGGAAACTGGAACTCCAGGGTTGCCCGGTGTCCTCTGGCTGAGAACAGCTCCCCCCACTATTGCTATCTGCAACCAAAGAAAGCTGTGCAGCTGCGTAGGTGTGCATCTGGCACCTGGTGTTGCACCAGCAGGAGAAGGGCCGCAGGCAAACAGCAGGGCCCAGGGCCCTGGTGACACTGCGAAGCTGTCCTCTGCAGAGCCCCAGGGAGAGTCCATGCAGGGGCTGGGTCCTGCTCCTAAGGCACCTCCTCTTGCCTGGTTATTCCTGCCAAAAAGAGAGAATTTTGGCTTTCCCTAACACATAGCTGCAGTGAGATAGCAGCTGTACAAATGCCAAGAGGAACCTGGGGAAAAATTGAAATGTGTGCTATTTTTTCCCCCCTAGTTTTGAATAGATGGAGGCATTCTTCATTTAGCACAATAAACCGTGAAGCCTCTAGGCCATAAACAAGACAAATAGTTCAAATAATGAAATGCTTAGGGCAGCAGCGCTAGGAGGGACAGACATGTCAGCACCTGGAAGCACGAGAGCCTGGCAACAGCTCTTTTCAATCAAACATCTCCGCCAAGCTCCCGCAGTGCACAAGTCACAGATCTGTGCTGACGGCAGAGTGATAAGCCTGGCCAGAAGCCAATGCCTGCCATCGCTGCTGCGAACGGATCAATTAGCATGGCTGACCCACGCTGGGGACAAGCAAGCCCTGCAGGCCGGCTGGCTGGGCTGTGTCTTGGTTTGCTGCTGCCATCTGCTCCTGTGGGCCCCCGCTTCTGGGGCACTTCCCAGCCATGGCACAGAGCAAGGCAGTGCCTGCCTTCCTGCTGCCTTCCTGTGCTCCTCCCAAGCGCTTCATTATCTCTGGAGTGACTTTTCCAAGGGAGGCTGATCTCATCTTTCTTCTGTGCCGTCTTTTAGACCCTGTCATTATTCTTGTTCTCATCTGTTCCATGTGCTTGTCTCGGTGAGGGCTGTGAAAACCTGTGTAAATATCCTTCAAATCAGCTAGGTAGGAAAATCATTTATCTGAAGCTTTTTGAGGTAGAACTTGTAGTGGAGAAAATATTAAACCCAATTATTAACTGATGGAAACAAAATTAGTAAGTCCTAGGGACTTATTATACATCTGGTATTCCAGCTGTTTCTTCCGTTTCTTGCAAGTTTGCTATGAGATTTCGCTTGCGGGAAACAAATGAGAAGCTACCTTGAGCATCAGCACAGCAAAGTGAGCTTTGTTTCAATGCAGAGCCCCTTGGGATGGGCCCAGCTGCATTGATCTGAGAGCTGATCCCTGGGCCGTGCAGCATGTGCCCATCAGTAGCACAGGGACACAGCAGTCTCAGCCCACAGTGCACCTAATAGCGCCAGCTGGCACCTATACCTCTGCATCAGCTCTCTCCTCTGTCCCCGCTCAGGCATCTATCTGAGCTGCAGAGGACTTGAAATCCAGTCTCTGCCATTTTATTTCCAAATGGCTTTATCTCTGCGTAGGCTGTGGTATCACCAGCAGATGCACTGATGTGAGCTATTGAGCTGTCAGATCTGTACAGTAGGACAGCTTAAAGAATAGCAAGAGTGCTTGGGAAGATGGAAGTGGTATTGCATTTCCTACTGAGCTGTTGCTCTTGTTTTAAAAGCAATTGTCCTCCTGACATCTAGAGCCTTTCCTCTGCTTTCAGCCAGAGCTGCTTTGGGGTGCAGGGAGACAAGACTGCAGCAATAACCTCAGGGTCAAGTCCATTGACAGGCAAGTTTTCAAGCTCCCTGTTCTCGAAAAACGCAGCATATACGTCCCTGTGGGACTTCATAGGCTAGGTGAGTGAGCAGATGAAAATAAGAGTGAGGCAGGTATTTTAGATGGTATCACAGCAGCACTGGAATCATAATTCTGTGCTGTGTTTTTCAGTGTATTTAGTGTGGCTTAGGGCTTCTGGCTCTGCCCCACACCCTAGGCTGGCAGGCTCCTCTAAGGCAGGTATGTGTGAGCAGTGGTGCTGTGGCTGGGGCAGGTGGCTTGGGGACCAGCTGGAGACAGCTGGTCTGGCTGAGGAAACTGCAGGCTGCTCCTGTGCTCTCTGATGATCAGGAACCGATTCACAGCTCAGTGCCAACCACAGCTGCTTTTCATGCTGGGATCAGAAGGAGAGAGTGGGCAGAGGCTCAGAGCTTTGCAACCAGGCTTTGCTTTGGAGACGCAGTCTTCTTATTTACACAAGGAACTAAGAACCAGAACCCCCACATAAACAGCTTTTATCCTTTCACATCTCTGTAGCTCTGTTTTTTTTTTTTCCTCCAAACAAACATCCTCTCCTGCACGTAAACACTGACATTTCTTTCAATAAGCTTCCAGCAGAGGATTGAAATAGTTGTGTCCTTCCAGAAAGTCAGGTTATTTGAATAACTCCTGCTTATGACAGGCATTTCAGAGGTACACTTGTCTGTGAGGAGAGTTCTCCCAGATCTGCAGTGAATGAAGCAGTTCTTTGAAGAATCAGAATCTCAGTAATTTATGATTTTTATTGCTCCACTTATACTCCAGTTCATATTTGTACCGCAAGTGACGATGTTGCATTTAAGGGATTGGTAAACTGGTTTTGTGTGGAACAAAGCGTGGACAACTGCAGGTTGTGCAGAGCACACAGGAGACAGAACCCTGAGCCACAGGGAAGCTGCCAGAGTTAGAACTTACGTTGTGGAGTGGGGGATATATGTTAAATAGAAGCTGCTCTGTGAATCAACATATCCAGAAAGGCTTCAGTTCTAAAGGGATCTGCTTTCTGATTGTCACATCAGCCACTTCTACCTAACGTGGTTCGGTTATAGCTTCACAGCAATGGGAAGCTTGTGGCTTTGCCCCCAGTACATGTGAGGGATGTGGCTGCTTCGGGTTTGGGACTAAGCTCCTCCTGGTCCCAGCTGGTACTCTGAGTTTTCTTTCTGGGGAATTTTGTGATGACCTGAAACCTCCCTGTGATCTAACACTGTGAAACACGCTGAGCTGCTGTTTGCTTTATAAGATTCAATATCTTCTGGGTCTGTTTCCACACCTCCTGCAAGGCAGGCTGGAATCCCCAGGCCTCCTCTTCCTGCTCTGTGGCTGCTGTAACCAGGAGGAACCACATTCTGGCCAGCCACGACCTTTTCAATCCCAAGTGCTTGTATTGAATTTCGTCTGAGCAAGAGACTTTTCTTTCAGCATCCTGAAAAATGTCCTTGCCCTACAAATAACTTTTGCAAACATGGAAGGCGGTCACTGAACGGAGAAATGCCTGCCGCTTGGAGACACGCGTTAAGCTGCAGCATTCCACAGAGGCACTAGGTGCAGTGACCACACATCTGGTGCTGGGCTCGGATAGAGGGTAGTACGAGCTCCTGTGGTGTGTGCCCATAGCCAGACTGCAGCAAGGTCTTCTGCAGAGTTTGGAGTGCACCAGGACAGGAGCGAGGGGTAGCTGAACGCAGTGCTACATCTGCAGGAGGACATGAGGGCAGCAGAGATGTTCCCTTCGTCCTACGTGGACTGGGATGCTCCATGTTTGTGTTTTTCATGGTTTCATAGCCTTCCACGGGAAAAAAAAAGACTAGTTAGTGCAAAAAGTGTGCCATATGTTGCTGCATATGGCTGAAACATCTGCATATGTACCCAGAGATCTGATACGTGTAGGGAGCTTCTGTTACAAATCTAGCAGTGGAAGAATTATCTTTGGGATTTGTATATATATACATACACACACACATACATTTTAATCTTCAAGGCCTTAACTATATAGTGGGTAAAGCTCATTGAGGGAATTCAGTCTCTTGGCTTTGCCTTGATGGTTTCATGAGCAAGCCATGTACATAGAAGATATTGACCAGAGTGCCAGATTCTTTCTTCAATGTCTGCTCATGCAGTACCCACAGGGAGGGAATCACTTATCCTTGCAAAGGGTACAAGGAAATACTACAAATCAGCGAGTAAAGTGATGATTCCATGGTTCCCAGCTGAGCTAGGTAGATGCAGCCCCTGAGGAGCCCCGTCATGGGGATCTGAAGCATGAAGTGCTTTTTCTAAGCACATGTGAATGCAAAGTATCCACCTCCTTCTGTTGTATTTGTGGTGCAAAATTCTCAATCACATGTAAATTCCCCCAAACGTTTTAGCAGATGGTAGCTTTAGGCAGATGGTGGAGGTGGATAGAGGGTGAAGAGATGGAAAATCATCTGACAAAATTAATGGAGGAACCAATTGAGCTAGTCCATAAATAATGTATTCCAGACTGCATTCTGCATACCTCGCTCTGTCACCATACAGAGGGTGGACTACTGATGGGGAAAGGCAGATGGAAGGTGGGGGAAGGTGAGTCAGCAGGCTTTGATCATGACTTGGGTTGCTCACTGAGAAAATTCTTCACCTGCATCTTCCCAGTTCCCCTGTGCAAGAAGAGATGTTAACGCACATGGGGTTGGTGGGAACACCTGAAGGTGGCTGCCTACAATGGGGCCACCTCCTACAGAGGTGGTGGTACACAGAGCAAGGCTGTGTTTCTGCTGCTCCAGCCACCTCCTTTAACAGCACTTCTGCAACAAGTGCCTAAGGCACATCTTTGTGCAACTCTAATGCTCTGGCAGAGTCACGCAGTGTTATGCTTGACAGGGAAATGACTGAATATATTTCAGTAGATCAGAGAGTTGACTATACATACACAGGCATCGCACACAAACCTCCCCAACTCACTGGGTTGTTTCAAGACAGCTATAATTAGGTGTAATAACTGCAATCAGAATTAAAGCTCTTTCTAATGGGGATACTTACTTCTTAATTCAGTATTAAAGGGGTCTATTTCAATATTGGATAAACACTTCAGAGAAATCAATGAAAACTAAATTGCACAAACAATTGATTTGGTCTTGGGTGAAAACTGTTGGGGGGGAAAAAAAAGAGAGAAAGGAGCTCAGATTGAAGTCCTGAGCTTCAAAACAACGGGAGCTAAGGAATTACGTGTCATCTACTTGTTCCATACTGCATGTAAGAAAACAAATGATTCCTAAGGAAGGTTTCTTGGATGGCAGAAATTCCTAGATACTATTTTAATTATCATGTGCCAATAGTGAAGCATTTGTGGAAGGTGTCATCTAATTAAACTAGAATTTTTAAGTACCAGCCAGCAAGAAGGGCAGTAATAAGGGACCGAGATCTGTCTGTAATGCAGATGGGATGTGCAACTGTAATAGTATGGCTTTAGGCAATATTTAATTGAGTAGTTAAATTATCTTTTCCAGACAGGAAAATAAATTACTGCTCATCTCTCCAATTTATTTTAGCTTCTCCGCTTTCTGTTTCCTGAGGGAGTGGTGAGGGAGTGTAGGACATCCCTAAATATGTCCAGGATGATTTATTCTCCCTATATACCACAAACCCCCTGCTTTAAGGAGAATGGTGTATATGCACGTGCAAGGTGGAATATATGTGACTCAGCTGTGCTCTCACTCTCTTGAAGGATACTGTGCTGGTCAGTGTGGTGGGGTCACCAAGGTCTGGCTGTGCTGGAGGGCTGCTGGGCTGGCAGACGGAGCATCCCTATACAGTCACCTGGTCTCTGGCTCACTGCTATTTCTCCTTGGCAGAGACCCCAGGCAGCTGTGACACCTCTAGCCTGGCCCAGCTGAGCTGCTGTGATCTTACAGGTCCCACTGTACATATATGCATTTAAAAGATATATATATATTTTAAAAATACATCTATATTCTGCAGCCAAATCCAGAGCACGTGTTCTGCCAGCACTGTGCTGTGTGCCTGGGAAGATTTTCCAAGCCCTGGGACAGCCTGAAGATCTTCCCTTTGGCTCACAGCTTTTTGTAGCTCATGATTATCCAGGGAAATTTTCAGCTTTCATTTTATAATTCCTCAGGTTGCCCCAAATCAGCCAAACAAGCACACAGAAATACACAGCACTGTCTGGTGCGTGGGAGCAGAACGTGAAACATTAGTGGAAAGTTTCAGTTACTTATATTGGCTCCACATGATTTCAGATCTCCAGGCTGGATGAACTTTTTCCACAACCAAGTGTCCCCATCCAATCATCTCTACGTAATGCTGCATTAGCTGCTTTCTGCAGGCTGCAGGAGCACGGCCGCTGCCTGAGCTGCCAGTGCGTCTTCTGGAACAGTCCCTCCCAGGAGCAGAGCTGGCTGCCCAGGTCGGAAGCAGGCTGGAGTGCTGTGTGCAGGGCTGGGGTGGTTTTGACAGAGTGCTCTGAGCCTAAAAATGGATTTCTCCTATCTGCTGCGTGATTTGCAGCCTGCCTGAACACCCGTGCTTTTTGATATTAGGGACATAGCATGTCTGTTTATGGCAGAGTGCTGGATTCAGTCTGTCAGCTTCCAGACACATTCACAACTGCCTTTGCACTTGGGCAGTTCTCCTTCCTGCCACAGACAGATGGAAGTAACCACATTCTCAGTAAAATTCTGCCGAAATTCCGGTGGGGAAAGGAGGGTGAGGTGCTTGGAGGTACACATGCAGCTTTTTGGGCCTTCCCTCCCAAAGAGCTTTGTGCCACTGCAGGATGATCTCCTTGTTACTGGAGTATTATGGCTCCTGAGAGTAACATCAGGGATTGGAGAAAATGGCTTTTAAACTTGGAGGTGGTCTATTTTTCCCCTAGGTAAAAGTACTTTGTTAAAAAGCTAATCAAAGATTGCTTTAATGAATATGGATGCTTTCATCACATTGCCCAGAAACTCCATGGGCTGTTGGAGATGTATTTGGTGGAAAACACTGACTGGAATAGCAGACGGTACAGAGCTTACGTCTCTGAAATGTTTCTCTCCAGACACACTAACCAGAGTGCTTCCAAGATGCAGAACCGCAGTGAAGCTGGCATGAGACCAGGAGAGCTGCACTCAATCTGGTCTCTCATCTGTGCGGATCCTTGGAGCAACCACAGGTATGGGCTGGGTGACAGCTGAGCTGCTTCGCACTCACCTGGAGGTGTTGAGCCTGGTGCAGAGACAGCTTCATGTCTGGGGGTAAGGAAATCTGTTCATCTTCTGCAGGGTCACGGTCAGGACGTGACCAAAGTCCCAGCGGGGTCTGTAAAGGTGCAGACCTGCTCTGCAAGCGAGAGTTATCCCCTCCATCCTCATGTGCCCTGGCTGCCAGCCCTCCTGCCCATCACCTCAATCTTGCTTCTAACCAGAGCAGCTTCAGCAGCCCTGTGGGGCTACAGTGGGAAGAGGTTCACTTCTCCTAATCATGTCCTCTCTCGCAGCCCTGCAGGTGCCTGACCACAGCGGAGGCAGGCAGGCAGTGCAGCCACGGCTGCTCCCTGCAGTGAGACCTAGGCTGCTCAGCAGGAAGGGCTGCGAAAGAGGCCTCTCCCAGCAGCGGGTTTCAGACCCGTGGCTTCATCATCCTTTCAGAGCCCAACTGAGAAAAGTGGGTTAATCTGCTATGGATATCTGCTATCCTCTCTCCCAGTGCCACCACATCTGGAGCTGGGAGCTAGTGCCTTCCTAAGCCCAAAATGAAGGTGTGATGGAAAGGAGGCATGTTCCTACATTGGCAGTTTTATTTTTAAAATGAGCAAGCACAGATGCTTTCTAAGCTGCCTGGAACATTAATTTAGTACACACCACTTCTGAAAGCATTTTACTTTCCTTTTCAATGAGTCTCTCTCCCTTAGCCTGGTTGAAGTCTTCCATGCAGCCAGCCCCTAAACACTGAAGTGGGGCAGGAGCAGCAGCAAGGAGCAGCTGCACAGTAAGGAGGTAAGGCTTGTTCTGCACCCACAACTATAAAGCAGCAGTAAATTCAATCTCCAAATATATTTTATTGCGTGTCCCTGCACATCCATAAATGATGTTCCATATTGGCATTGCAGAAACAGTAAGTACTTACAATTTCTACATTTTCTTTAATTAAAATGTATTTAAAGCCCAAGTATGAATCAAGATTGGATTCCAGTGGTTTGTTGCTCTCAGTGGTGAGTATTTATTCCCATTCAGCTCTTGTCATACTCCCTGACTGCAACATGAGAACAGTTCAAACTTCCTGAGTTTGGATCTTATGGTTGAAATGTTTCTTTGTAGAAAAGAATATTTTGCTAGCTAAGCCTCAGCTTCAAAGGTGCTTTTCTCTGCCTCTCAGATTGTTCCTGCTATCGACCGTAATAGACTGCTTATTAGAAAGACACCCTGACAGCGATGGGCACAAGTCTATTTCTTCTCCTGTGATGTCTGGCTAGGCTGTTCCAAAAGCTGATGGATCTGGGAGAAACGTAAGAGCAATTCAGTTCTTGTGGTGAGAAGGAAAGTTTGCTGGACAAGTGGCCTTTCTGACCCTCTATCAGCCACAGCCAGACTGGCTGACGGCAGGGGGGAGGCTGTGGCTAAGCAGGTGTGGGGTGGCTGCTCCCTCTAGAATCCTCACACCAAAGCAGGCAGCAGGAAGGAACGTAGAGAGGTAACTGATGGCAATTGTTCCCTCTGTGAGCAAGCCCTGCAGAATGGCCTCAGGTGTTAGGGCTCCCCTGGGCTACCTGGCTCCCCTGGGCACCAGGAGAAAGCCCCATGAAGCGCACGCTCACAGTGTTTGGCTAACAGGACTCCTTCCATCAAGTCCTCCATTGCCTGTGGAGCAGCAGCGTGCTGCTGTGGAGGAAATCACTTTAGAAATTCCATTTAGGAGCTGCACTGGAGACATTGGCTCACAGAAGTTGAGCTGAGTGGGTGGCTGCTCCTGCCAATAGAGCTCCATGCAGAAACACAGCTGTGCTGAACAGCTCCCAGTCAAACAACAGGAAAGTGTCATATAAACTCCAGCCTCTTATCTCTTGTGCACAAGAACATGAGAAAAGTAGCAATGTGTGGACTTTGCGTTACGTCATGTGGATCTTGTGAACCAAAAGCCTGCAGAACTGAAGGTGCTGATTGTGCAGGGCTGTGGCTATGAGGGGCACACAGGTTGGTCGTGCCAGCAGGCTTCTGTCTGCTGCTTTGATCCCCTAATCCTCTGCTGCTCCAGGACCTGCTCAGATGGATGTAAACCACTGACATGTTTCCATGGGTACCTGTTTGTAATGCTGCTCTTGAGTAGCATTCAGGGTTTGTCTCTCCCAAAGTCTGAAGCTTTGCAGTAACTATTGTGAAGGGTTTGTGCTGTTACCTGCCCACACCAGGGCAGGTGAGGTGTGCTGCTCGCTTTTATCTTTCCATTCAGAGAAGTGATGACATGGCACAGCAGGAGTCGTGTGAAGAAATCTGAGCTTCCACCAGCTGCCCGCTGAGCTCCGCAGTGGTTTGCGCTTTTTGAGAGGTTCATTTAACTCAGAAGGAGTACTGCATTTGCACTTACGCTGCTTCTGGTATCTAGGCTAGTTTCTGAGAAGTACCTACCTAAAGCATTCACACTTCTGCTGTGGTGTGATGCCTCTCCCAAGGCCAACATGATGCCTGAGCCTGAACACCTTGAAGCATGAAAAGCACATGTCTTTGAGAGAAAATAATTGCTATTTCCATCCAGACAGGATCTGCAGGAGCCATGGCTGAGCCAGGCTCCAGCTGCCCAGAGCCCTGCGTATCAAGCAGGCAGGGCACTGCCCTCGGGACAGGATGTTTGCTGCTCTCTGAGGGCAAACACCAGAGAGGCGACTGTGGAGAGACTCCTGCAAACCCACCTCCAGCTCCTCACAGCCAGGCTGCTCACAGCCACGCCATCCCCACTGCTGCAGGAATTTTTTTCCATGTGCAGCAACACAACTAGTCTCTGAGAGACTGTGTTTGCCTTTGGTTGTAGCCGGTACCCAAAAGAGTAGCTTCAGGCTGGGCGTGCTGTTCGGTGCTCAGCCATCCCATTCATCCATCAGTGGGGAGCTGCCCAGCTCTTATCTCTGAATTTGGGCTTAGATCTCCTTGAGAGAAAATAGGAAGGTTATTTCATATGTGGAGGAATTTATTAAGCCTGGACCTGGATCTCATTTTTATGCAATGCAAATGAGTAATAACAAGCCTTCTTCATTACCAGCTGAGTGCTTGGGCCATGGCTATTAAATCCCCGCCTCCCTTCAGTCTGTTTCTATCAGACTGCCACATTAAGCTGCAACCTCATCGGAATTCATAAAGCCAGCCCAGACTTGTGTTGAGCCTGCAAAATTAAAACTCAAGTAGCAGAACACAATACTTCTTTGGCTATTGAGAGGAGCAAGCCAGGATATTTTGGGGCATGGTGTGTTGAATGAGGCATGACATCACCTTGATTACTTGTGATAATGAAAAATTTCACAACAGCCATATGGTGAGGAAAAAAAGCAAGGGTTCATTTATCTTAGTGCTCTGGTCTGGTGACATAACATTGACATAATGGGCAGAACCATCCTGGGTTTTGTAGTCCATGAGTGATTTCCACCACACAGCTCCGACTGTATTCCCTGGAGGTGGCTGCAGAGGAGCACCCAGCTGTGTGCAGCGCCCGCTGAGCTGCCTGGGACATGCCTGGAAGGACAGCACTGCGTCCAGACCTTTGCACGTGTGAGACCAATGCTGATTCTTTGAAAATCTTTCAGCTAGTTGGAGTTCTGCTTGGTGGCTGAGTGTTACACTAGAACTTTAAAAATATTAATGACCTTTCCTTACATAAAATGAGAAGAGCAGGGAACTGCCTAAGAGAGTAGCGGTGATTCTGACCTCTTTTTTATATGGGAATCCCTTTCTACCAGGAGACGTGCCCTCAGCTCAGGCTTTCCAACAGCAGATTTGTTCCAAAACACAGCTTCTCCCTCAAGCAAGCTGACTGCATCTCTCCTGCAGGAGCCCTGGCTGCTCCAGCCAGGCAGAGCTGGCTCCAGATTAGAAGAGTCCCAAAGCTCCGTGCCCCAGTCCTGCTACTCCAGTGAGACCCCAAGCAGGGAAAGGCTTCTGGTCTCTTCCCCTTAAACTGTCCTGCTTTTTATGGGGAAAATAAGTACTTGGTAAAGCAATGAAAGGAAAAGATCCCATGACTCTCTGCTGTAGGTACTAACTCGCTTGGGAGTACTGAGTGTCAATGATGGTTCTGGATTTTATACTATACTCCCCCTTCAGTGATTTCACTCCTCGGAGACTCATTCTCACTGTTCCAACTAATTTGAGTTTAAACTTCAGAATTTTAAGACTTTGGAATTTAGATTCATATCATATGTGAATGAGTAGCTATCCCAGACTCACTCATTTCCGGATACTCAGAGCAGGGGGGGGATTTAAACTTTTGTCGTGTATTCCAGAAAGAGAACTTACTTCTTTCCAATCTGGGGTGACGACTCCAATCACTATAATGGGGTAAACGGGTTGGACAGGGTAGTCACTGCTCTGGCTTCTGTGAGCTCTGAAAATACCAGCTGAGTCAAGCCCTGAAGGTGAGAAAAGTAAGAGGAACACCTTATCTGTGGATTCGGATGGAATTTTGTGTAGGCTGAGCACCAACTGTTCAGCCTCTTGTGGATCCCGCTCTGCTGGTCTGCAGTGACATGTGCTGAGTGAAAAAATGCATATCCGAGGGAGCTCCTCAGAGATTTGGTGAAAGAAAGGGGAAAGCAAAAGGCTGTGAGCTGCCTTTTCTTTGCAGACGAAAGCTATCAGCACTCTTCCTGAAGCAATTCCAGAAACTGTAATTATGCTTTTGTGTATCAAAGGAGAAGCGTGTTTGTACCTGACCTGGTGTCTGGGGAGATGAGATGTTCTGTCTTGGGAAATGGTCACCCTGGGGCTGGCTGCCTGCACACAGCTATCGCAGGATACAGATTTCCCCTGCGGTGTGGTCACAGTAATCTGATAATATTCAGCCAAGGCAATGGCAGTCTTTTCTGCTTTCATTGCCTCTGGATCAGGCTCTGGCTGGTCAAACGGCGCTAATGCTAGTAGGACAGATTCTTCAGACCTCAGCCTGTAATTTCAGTACTATTGCATTACCTTTAAAAGAACCAAAAACTATCCCAGCAAGACACAGATTATTTAGATAGGAGGTAATGACCTGTACTAAAGTCTAGATCGGTACTACCTGCACCTCCTGCTGTTTCTGGACTCCTGTGCAACCTTTCACTGACATCCCTGGTGTTGACAGGCCATGAAGCAGAGATGGCCACGCAAAGCATCTCTGCCGTGGCCAGGTCCTCACCAAGCACCGTGGGCAGGGGCTGGGAGGTTGTACAACCAGGAATTGCAAATTGGCTACTAGATTATGACATGCGATGTGACTGAGCTAACTTCCCCCACCTTAACAGCCTGAAATAAACTGATTTGAAGAAACGCATAGCTCGCTTCCAGGACGGGCCTTAGAGCCGTGCGTGCACCCAAACGCGACGCAATGCCCCACCGCGGCCGCGGGCCATTCCCTGCTGCGCAGCGCCACCTAGAGGCTGCCGCGCCGCCGGGAGGGACCCACACATCGCCCAGCGCCGCATGGGGTTTTGCTGTTGCTTGCGTCTGGCAAGGTAAGTGCAGGAACGCAGTGCTGGCCGCTGGGGAGGCTTCGCGGGTAGTCTGAAGGAAAAAATCCTCTGTCCCATTATGCATTTGGCTTTATTAAAAAAAAAAAAAAAAAAAAAAGTAAGCGATGAAAGAATGTAATATTTGAATGTGTAACTTAGGAAAAGGGCTAAGGAAGTCAAAACGTGAATTCCAGGCTTCCTGAAGAGACTGGTGGAAGCTAATATGATCAAGCACCAATTGCCTTCAAGTAAGGCAAAAGCACCTCCAGCCCAGGTGCAGCTGACAGTATCTGCTGGTGCTGTGTCTTCAGACGCAGTTCAACAGCCATAGAATTCAAGTATGTGAATTTAAGACTCAGAGTTAACCTTTACTTCAACCAGGCTGCCTCTCCCTGAGCCATCACCCACTGCAGTTTTGTATGCTGTGCAGACAGTGTAGTTTTATATATGAAAATTTTCTTTGCAGTTACAGAGGATTTCCAGTGTGTCCGTTTCAGTTTTTCATGTGATACCTGACCTTAATCACAGATCCAGAGCAGTGCTGGCTGGAAGGGAGCTCTGGTCCCCACTCCAGCTCCAAGCAGGATCACCGCCACCACTAGCCCAGCTCAGCTGCAGCTTTACTGCGCTGAGTCTTGAAAACATCTGAGGGTAGAGATTTCACCGTTGCTCGTAGGGCAACCCATTCTCATGATGCATAACCGCTGCCAGTGAAGAATATTACACCCTGGAGCTGACTCAGTCTCCAGGGACGTTTAACAGCAGTTTTTATGTTGTAGCCAGCCAACAGATTTGAAATAAGTTATCAGCATTAACATCAGCTGTTGCTGTGTGACCCTCCACCTTTTCCTTTTTCACTTTGCTTCCATAAGCTGTTAGTCATTACTCCTCAGACCACTTCCAGAGGTGTCCTCCTGCTCCTCTTCAGCTGCAGCTCTTCAGTCCAAACACAGCAATGTTTGCTAGTTTGTGCTCTAATGGGAGAGATCATCGTTTTGCCAGAACACCATGATCCTTAATCGAGCTCCCTGATAACCAGAGGTACATCATAACGGTATCAATTTTTCAGTGTATCGGATTATTTTTAATGGGAACTTCTAAACTGAAGGAGAGCTGGCCAGAGAAAAGCATGCTTTTTTCCTCTGCGTGCAGCAGTTACCATGTCCTCATACAAGATTTCATGAAATGCTCATCGAAGACCAAATCCCTACTAACTTCAGCAGATACATTAACAAGCAAGTGAGGGAAACACCTCCCTGCAGCAAAGCAGCATAAGATTCAATGAAATGTGAGTATTATTTATTTAGAAAATAATTGCCCTATCATTGGTGGGCATCAGTGAAACAGAAGCATCTGTCATGTAGCCTTGGGCCACTGCTGAGCTAATGCTCACTCTGCTGTGTGCTGTACACGGTGTACTCTCATGCGTACTATTCATTTCAGCCCCTGCAGCCTCCAAGCATAACTGGCACACAGTGATTCTTCGTGGAAGCTTTTTGTATTTTACAATTTCTAATCTGTTTAATTCCTAACTTTAATGATTGCCTGTAATTTTTACCGAAAGGGGTTGAGAGAGATTTCACACCGACCAAGTGGAGAACTACTTGTGGGCTACTTCTGCTACTTCAAAAGTCAGTTCAGTTGCAGATCAGGGAGAAGGAGTAGCAATCTTATGCTAGATTGGTGAAGTGCTCGACGGAGGGAACAGGACGTTTTCTCATTTCGAGTTGCTCCTCCTTGCACCTAGCAGGAAAGCTGGGCAAAGAGCAAGGCCTGACTTGCACTTCTCCGTCCACACTGACGGAGAAACCAGGAGCTGTGCTCTCAGTGAGTTATATGCAGGCCATTGTGGCCTCCTTTGAGCAGCGTTCCTTCACCTGAAAGACAAACTCTGGCTGGACTCAAATATCTTGTGGGTGAGTACTGGATCAGAACAAATAACTCCTGTCACAGCGTAGCTGACCTTGGAGATTTTTATTAGCTAATTAAGATGCCACACGCAAAGGGCAGATTGAAGCTACAGTCTTGGTTAAAATTTAGCTCTCTCTTAATTGAGCTGAAGAAGTCTGGCTTACATCCTAAACTGTTGGCATCCTGTATTGCTACAAGAATGTTGCTGTTTGTTTTATTGGAGAGTGCAAATAACATCAGCGGCATACTGATAGATAGCTCAGAATGTAACAACATAGGGGAAAAGCTGGTCATTTTATAAATTTTAATACAATTGTATAAATTCTGTGATGGGGCTGGTGCAGCTTGCTGGATCTCTGCAGTGCTTTCCGGGACACAGGATGAACAGGGACTATTTGCTGTGTCAGTTCTAATGAAAATAAAATAGAGATTTTCAGGAACAGGGAGAAGGGAAAGTAATTCTCATGCAATTGCTGCGAAGCTCATCAGAAATCATGCACTTTTAAAGACTGTTTCAGCAGAGAAATGACAGATTTTAAAATCTTCCCACATGCTATATTTGTATAGTATTTCCAGTTGTTGTGATGGATCATTTACTCCTGAACACTGTTATTTTTTATTTCTCGTTTGAAGTACTTGTATATGTACTTCTCTGAATCTATTTATCTTTCCACAGGCAGCATTTCTGCTTAGCAGAAGTCTTGCGGTTCACCTGGAGTCAGACAATACTCTCGGAGTCTTAGAAGTATGCAGCTAAATATGGTGAGGTCTAACTGCTCCACTAAGACCTTCTCAGAATCTCTGCTCTCTACTGCCAATTGCTCACAGTGCTTGGGCAAAGATTTCCCAAGCTGTTTATAAAAGGACGTTAAGAGGTCTGCCAGGATCTGGCTGGAGTCTGAAACTTTTGAATTCTAAAACTCATTTTGAAGGAATTTTGGACTTTAAGAGCTTTTCCTAACCAAAATGAGCACTATATTTTATCAGCTGGATTATATTCAGAACGGAGAATTTGCATTCATGTCTCTCAGTGGGCTTTGGAAGTACTTTCACCCCAGTACTGTCCTTTCAAGGACTAAACATTAAAAGTACCCAAAGTAATTTATTATTAAAAACAAAACAAAACAAAAAACCAAAAAAAAAAGAAAACAAACAAAAAAAAGCACAGACCTGGGATGCGGAAGAGTTTTCAACCAGTGTGCATGCATGCATATGAGTGATGATAACATTATATTTTCACTCCCATTCTCAGCCATTCCAGATGGACCACAATCACAGCACTGAGCTGTGATTTTGGTTCTTTGTGTTATTTTCATAACCAACAGGTTTAACAGATAGCCTTACTAAGCATGTGGGGCTTTTTTGTTTGTTTCTGCTTCTGCAAGATGAGGGTAAAATGCAGATGGTTCTTTGATGAAATTACAGGACTAGATCCCTGTGACAAAGGCTGAAGGGCTGGGGAGCCATGAATCTCCCCAGACTGACAGTGGTAGCAGGGGAGACAATGCTAACAGTGCTGCCCTGTTGCCATATGACCACGTATACTGGGTAAGAAAGGTGTAACATAATAGTTTGGCCATCCTGATTGTCTGGTGGCAGAAATGCCTTCTATGACAGAAGGAAAGCGGTATGGCCATAATCCAGCCCTAATACAAAAGAGGTTTTCCCTCTTATTTTATGCTAACAGTATCAGTCTTGAAGCCAAAGGGGAATGATTTACACTTCTGAAGAAGTCACTGGAGATCTGGACTCTTCCTGCTGCTTCTGTGCTCCCCTGTAAGTAAGATGTGGCTGTAAGCCTACCACAGAAGCTATCTTTTGAAGGGAAAGGGCTGTCATCCCACAGCAACACAGTATGGGCAGAGCTAACTGGCATGAAGTCTTACAGTTCCCATTGCATAAAACAACATCCTTTTTATGAGAAGACATTATTCAAGCCATAAGCCACACACACATTTCCAACACTATAAAACACATCTCTAGAACTGGCCAGGAAACAGCTGCTTTTTCCGGTTTGTTTGCATTTGTAGAGTGGGGGACTCCATTTAATGTTTGTCACAAAACCCTCTGCTTTTCACGCTGACAGATCCCTCTTCCCCACCGCTCCCAGTGCGCTCCAGCCCTGGCCTCATCCTGCCCTGTCTAGAGGTGCACACGCCAACCTCAAAACTTGCTCTGCTGGTACAAGGAATTGCCTTGGATGTATTTGTTCCAGCCAGCATCTTGCTTCCAGTGGTGCTTGTGAACACTGCAAGAAAACACAGCCTTTTCTACGTCACCTGCTGGGAGCCAGTGCTGCTCAGCTGTGCATGCTGGGTGCCTGCAGAGTGCTGGCTGCTGCAGCCTAAACCCACTCCAGGGCCAGCTGGCAAGGAAATAACGGGGATGATGGCGGAGAGAGCTCTTGCCTGTGCCTCGCCACTAATTGGTTTTCTGGTACAGGGGCAGGGAAATTTCCTGGAGAATCAGACAGTGAAGATAAACTAACACAGGATAAACACAGACGGCTGGGTTGTTTCTTTATGCCTCTGAGGTTGGATATGGAGGTAAAGAAGTCTCCAGTTGTTGATGCTTTTTTTCTGGGCACTTAGAGCACCCCAGTTGTACTGTTCTGGCTGGAGATTCTTTTTTTTCTTGGAAATTATATGGATTACCTAGAAAAATAATCTCCTCTTTGTGATAAAACCCTTTTGGCAAAGGTGGAAAGCAGCTCGCAGCCCGCTAAACAATGCTGTGAATTTTTATCTAATAATCTACTGTGAAATTAGTTAGATGTGACTTTTTTTTCTTTTTTTGCTCCCATGATCAAGTTACTGTTGGTGAACAGATTTTCACCCAGCCCCAAGCTCCAAGGTAAGCCTGGTGCTCGCGGCAAACCCAGCCCTTCCAGGCTCTGCGGCAGAGCTTGGGTGCTGAATGTCACAGCAGCCCGCCCGAGGAACAAACCTGTCTGTCTGCAGCTCAGCGATTATCATGGTGAACTCTCTGAGGCTTTTCAAATTCTGAGGACTTTCCCATGCTGCCTGACACCCTGATTGGGCTGTTTGACTCTTGTTTTCTTCTTTTTTTTTTTTTAATTCTGTAGAAGAGAAACATCACCTCTATAACTCTCCATTTCCACAGAGACCCCTTCTGTTTTCTAAAGCTAGCGGTAAGCCAAAACGAAGTGGGAAGTTTGTGTGTATCTATTTCTTTGTGTGTGTCTGTGTGTATCTATTTTTTGTGTGTGTGTTTGTGCGTATCTAAGCACACCTCAAACCTGTGAGACAAATCTACAACTTCAATTGCATAGTCAATATTGCCTGGGCAGCCACTATAAAATGTCACATACTGGCCTAATTCCTGTAACATGTAAGTCCAATTCCATTTGCCAGAACAGACAAAAGGAATTTCTTCCTCTTCACTTAAGTTCATTATCTACAGTTTCACTTGTAATTGGTAAGTATGGGTTGATTTATATCAGCTGTGGGAATGGAGCCTTTCCCACTCTTAGTGTAGGTGCCTCAGGTATTTCACAATGTGTGTGGAAGGCAGCCATTTCTGTCAGTAGCCCTATGTTTTCTCTGAAAAATGACAGCAATTATAGCAGAAGGTGGAAATTAGGCTGGGAGACTTCTAACCTCCACTAGCTAATAAGAGTATCTTAGCTCTTTACTCTGACTTATCCTAGGAATGGGCAACAAGGTTGTAACAGAGACTATACTCCTATAAAGCCCATATAAATGGTTTCTTTGTTAAACCACAGCATTAGTGATAGTCTGGTATCCACAAAGCTGGTGCCCAAGTCTGCAACGTGCTCTATGCTTTCTTTTGAGAAGTTGGACTTTTGGGCTGGAGTATCAGGAAGAAACATCTCTTTCTTCCTGGGGTGCAAAAGTTCCAAAACAGATAGAGAGTATTTGCAGTACTGCTGGAACCATAATAACTTAAAGAAAATGAAAGGGTTTGGTAGAAAGAGTTAACATCTTCACATAGATCAACCGGCATCAC
The DNA here is from genome assembly GCA_016647715.1 of Pavo muticus. NCBI lineage: Eukaryota > Metazoa > Chordata > Aves > Galliformes > Phasianidae > Pavo > Pavo muticus. The sequence continues at coordinate 99,439 of JACDJE010000177.1, forward strand.
TGGAAAAAAGGGACAGTGTTCTGGCACAGAAGCCTTTATTATGTAGCCTTTTGCTGACTGACAGCCCCTAGGATAATCAGTTTGTTTTCTCAAGTCTATCAGATGCTGTTATAAAGATGTTATCGCACCTTACAAATGCCAGCTCTCTACATAGGAATTGTCCCTTTACACTTCAGATCCGGTCACAAACATCATGTATCTTTCCCCTGACCATGGCAAACCATGACCTGAAATAAAGCTGTGTCTCACACCTGCTCTTCTACATCAGCACCTCTGGGGCTACTCCATAACCGTGTAAAAACATTTGCTACATCTAAGTAAGTGGTTAACAGCCTCAAAGCAGGCTCTACTCAGCATTGCTTGCTTGCTGCTAGGAAATGTCATTTCAAAAGCTGGATCCTGGGGATCATTTGTCACTTCTGCAGGATCAGCCCTTCTAACTTTTCTGTTCTGGCTCCCATAACCATCATTCCTTCCCCATATCATCTCCTGTTCTGATCATCTGACTTATATCCTCTAGTTTGATAAATCATCAAGGAAAAAAAAACCTTGAATATTACATACATACATACATCCTCACAAGCAGGTGGTTCTGTTTTTCAAAACTATCTTTAAGATCTTCCCTTTTTCAGCTCTGCATGTGATGTGGGACTCTCTTTCTCCATCTGCCACTAGATGGTATTGCTCCAGCAGCGCTTCCCAGCTGCTCTGCACCCTCCCTGAGATGAAGCCTCTGGACACCAGCAAGTTCAGAGGGCTCAGTCTGCACAGGCTCCCTTCTCCATCCAATTTTCTAAATGCGCTCCCTGCTCCACATGGGCCCAAATGTACTGAGTTCTGCAGACACACGATGGTTTGCATTGTTGAGTTGCTTTTAATTTTGTGGTCAGACTGCGAGGTGATTCACAGGGAGCAGAGAGAGAGGCTGCAGCACAAACAAGGCTGAGAGAAAGGGAAATGCTCCATGCGCTTGGGAGCACGTGGCCAGAGTTAGCAGGCTAGCAGGCTTTCTCACTGCTTTGCCATTTGCTGGACAAATGGGAATCCCTTCACCATCAGGCAGTGCTCTCTGTAGAGCACCTTGCTAGGACCACATACCAGGAAAGACATCACTCTGTATGTGCTTTGTGTTTTATACTCTTCAAGCATCCACTGATGATTGTCATGGAGGACTGTGTGCTAGAATAAACCAATCTTTAGTAGCAGCTTCTTGTGCTTGCAGCACCATCTCTGCTTCAGGACAATTTTTTGTTTGCTCTATAATCCAAAAGTCTATGGTCTGCTAGCAATTTCAGAATACTCAATGTATGAAAACTGAAGAGCTCAGGCAGGACCTTGTAAGTTCTTGATCTTTTAAAAGAACTGAAAGAAAAAATGTAAACAAAAGGCTATTTTTTTCACAGTTGCAAAAATTTTGAATAGTGCTGCATTTCCCTTAAGTGCTCATGAAAGAAAAGTAGCTAAACATGCAGGAAATGATTCGGCAAAACTATTTTTCATCTAGTAAATGAGGGAATCAGTGTGCCGAGATGTGAGGTAACTCAGTATTAAAAATAAATGACTTGGGCTGTTAGGCCTTGAGTTACTTGCTGCCCTTTCATGATTGATAGCATCTCTGTGGTAAGTTTATGTGAAATCATTCTACTTTTTTATTTCCTTGTTTTCTTGCTAAATTATCTTACGTCACTGCTGTTCCAGGGAGACAAACAGGAAAGTCAAAGCGGAAGTGGAAAAAACACCACGTATCTACTGATTAAATGATCGTGGCACCTACATTCATATTTTTCAGTTGTCTGACATATCTTAACTACGCACGGATGTTTTTGCCAAATCATTTTTGTTCACTAGGAAATCTATAAACACATCCTGCTTCTACAATTAAGCTGGACTTTGCACATCACTGGGGTTTGCTCAAACACTGCTGAGCAGCCTGAAGGGGCAAGGGGCCTGGCTCCTGCTGCTTGCAAGGAGGACAGCCTTGAGAAGAGGATGAAGCTGCTGTGCCAGGCCATGAGCTGCGTGGCACCGGAATGAGGAGCAGCGCTGGGCTACAGAAATGAGGGCTGTGTGCAGGAAAACATTAGAAGAGTCACACATGGAGGTGGTGACTCACAGCATTCTCATCTGGCTTGGCTGGGCAGTAAGACAGCGGCACGGACTCACCATGAAAGGGACACACATCCTATTGCTGCTGTGTATGAGACTAGATTAGATAGCAGTGTTCAACTAAACAGCTTCCATAGACTATTGTCTGGAGGCTGCAGCACTCTGCCTTGCTGCCAGAGCTGTCAGTGAACACCAACAACTCTGTACCCGCACATCGGGCTGGTGCTACAGCACGTCGTGACACCCATCTGCTGCTGGGGGGCTGGGTGTGCATCCCCTCCTTGGCAGGGAGATAAAACAAGGAACCTGGCTGCACCAGACAGCTCATGGCTTACATGGGCTTTATCGTGGGAAGGCCTGGCTGTGTTGCAGCATTGAGACCTGCTGCTCCGTTTGCAGCAAGTCTCGGTTACACCAGGAGCTGCTTCCCTCTGGGCCAGACCAGAAGCTCCTCCTTTGGCTGCAGAAGGTATTTTTCCACAGTCTTTGGGCGCCGAATTCATATTTGAGGGCCGAAAGGAGGCAACGAGTCCCCTCCAAAACAGTTCTGAGCAACTTTACAGCGAGGAGAGGACACATCGAAGAGAACACGGCTCCTTCTCCACAGGACGACGCAGGGGACGCTGCGCTTCCCGCTCGGCGTCCCCAGCAGCAGCTCGGTGTCTCCGTCAGCAGGCCGCGCCCGCGGTTGCCAGGGAGACGGCGGCGCGAGGCGCCAGCTCTGCGCACGCGCATGTCCCTCCGGCAGTCAGGCGGTGCGCTGTCAGCTAACCGGAAACGGCGGAAGTGCGGTCAGGTGACCGGAAGCAGTGGCAGCGCGGGGCGTTGAGGGGTGGCGATGGAGCGCTACGACAAAGCGGCCCTGAACGCGGCCTTCGCTCCCGAGTTTCGGCAGTAAGGCCAGGGACTGGACAGGACCCTGGCGGGGTGGTGGGGCTGGGAGCCTGAACCGGGAGGGAGACGTTCCCCATGTCTGTGCCCCTGGGTTGGGGCGGCTGCCTCCGGGAGCGGGGTGTGGGGGGCCACGGACTCAGCGGGACCGTGCTGCGTGCCCCTGGCAGGCCCTGGACCTCGGATAGCGAGGCGGGTCTGCAGCAAGGAGCTCCGTGGTACGGGCAAACGTTTGCTTCTTGTGCATAGGGAGCAGCGAGCGTGTGGCACTGTGAGAAATGTGTTTGTCCGTGCCGCGGTCTTGGGGTGTAAGTTGCAGGTCGTACTGTCATGCATCCACGGTTAGGGGCTAAGCAGGGAGTCTAAATAGAGAGTAGGTTCTCATTTCCATTGGGAAGGCATGGGGAAGCTTCAGTGTGCTTATTCTTTTTACCCAGAGAAAACTAAGAGCAAGCTGTAGTAAGGGAAAAGATTCTGAGCATCTCTTCTTTAATCTACTTAACAAGCTGCTTGAGTGTATGTCAGTATAATGTGGCCTAATCAGCACAGGTGCTGCTGGTTTTAGTGCAGAAGCTGTGTGGCTACACATCACTGTCTTTTTATGACTGTCAGAGAATGAGGGTTTGCTTGATTTTTATTTCCACTTTTCCTAAGAAACATCGAGGATAAAACATTATTTCAGGCACTACTTTTGTCCCAGATGTCTGGAACCTTTGCAAATGTCTGGGGGTTATGAGAATTGTGTGTCCCTAACTTGAATTGGCTTTGGTAGGTATTTGTGCTTCAAAGTCTGCAGGACATTTGTCATTGTTTATGGTGGTCTTTGGAAGCCAGAAGGTACTGATTGGCTTACACGTTCACTGCTGCATAAAATAATCAAGTCAGTGAAGCAGAGTGATTAAAAACTGGTAGAAGCACACAAAGAGAGAAACAAATTCTGTGTGTTGCTTTGTAAATACAAAACCTGTTCTAGCAGGCAAAGTCCAGGGAGACCTTACCAACTACACAGTCCCTCCTGATTCTCCTGTTCAAGGTCTTTTAAGTTTAGGTCTGGGAAGGCCAAAAAAAAAAAAAAAAAAAAGCAATTAATGCTCTGGTTTACTAGCTCCATGTTCTAATTACTGCTACAGTTACTCCAAGGTTCTTAATGGAAACAGAGAAGTTATTTTAAACAGAGGGACAATACTTAATAAAGGAACTTCATTTCCAGCTTCAAACTGTGAAGTCATTCTGTGTCCTTCCCTTTGTGCCCTAGCCCGTGGTACTTATTGTTTTCCTGGAATTATAGTTATTTTTTCCAAAGAAATGGGGAACTTAGCAAGTTTTGATGTGAAATACCATCATGTATGTCATATACATGCATATCTAGTACTAGATATTCAATAACATGAAAATAACTCTCCTATGTTGTTAATACTAGCAAAGCAGTAATAGAAAAATCTAATACTGTTGCTCACCTTGCTAGTGAGCTTTAACTGCCATTCCTGCATCTTTTTGAGTACTGTGGTTTTCTGTTGCAGTTAGCAAATGCATACTCAGTCTTTGTCACTTCCAATGCCCTCAGTTCTTGAAAAGTACTTGGATTGCTTCTCCTGGTCAAGACAAGTTCTTGTCCTGTGTCAGGCATGCATATTGTGACTTCCTTCTGTCTGTAACTTTTCTTATTTATTTCAGAAATGAGGGTTCATTAACGTCAACTTTAAGAACACTTCTATTCTTCACAGCTCTAATGATCACATTACCTGTTGGGCTGTATTTTTCATCAAAGGCTTATATATTTGAAGGTAATTCCGTCTCTACCAATTAGCATTACTGTTACAAAAACAGGGAAACTTTTCTTTCCTCTTTTGAATGTTAGTTTATTTATACAAACTAAAAGCTCTGTTGTGACTAACTTGTATTCTGTGCATCTTTCCCTGCGTATGGTCTGCAATTTAACATTCACTGTTGTTATACAGTGGCTTATATTGAATACAGGTGCAGTATTCCCTTTACCTAAAGACTGTCTTAACACCACACTTCCTCAGAGCTCTATCAGGATTATCAGGGATGGGCTTCCTGCAGCTGTTGCCAATTAAATGTGTGTTCAAGACAGAGTAGTGTTACTTAATGATATTTTTTTCTGCATTTTAAATCATACCTGCATTTATAAATGTCAGCTGTTTAAGTCGGATGCTTTTAAGAGCGGTTTGTCAGTTTATAACTAAGTTGGAAGGTCTTCCTTTTGTGCTTACTGCTATACGTAGTTCTCAAGGCTGAGAAATTTGCTAAATTACTTTCAAATTTATTTGTAGTGTATTGAATTGTTGTTCTTTTTACCTAAAATGTTGTAAACGGAGCCTTAACTTTGCAGTGTCAGTTAATGGCAAAACTGTCAGCATGGATAGGATTGGCCTTGTTTGGAAGGGTGCATTATTGGTGTGTGTGCACTTGTCTCTTTTGTTATTTCTTGACAAAGAGAAATGATGTTTTGTCTTCTGGTGTTTGAAGGCTCATTTCTTGTGAGAAGTACCATCTTAAGTGATGGGGAGTTGTTTTACAATCTAAGTTAAGAAGGTAGAAGTTCTATAAATGTAATTATTTTTCCACTGATTTTTCCTTTTACAGTGGCAAATAAACTGTGTAGTTGTTTTCTTCCTCTATTTTCATGCCCTGCAAAGGTTTATGCTTTGGAAAAAAGGATGTTGAGGTTTATTTGATGCTGGAGGATAATAAAGAAAATGTGGATGTTGTAGAACACTGAATGGTGAACTTCAAAAGCAGAGTGTTTAATCTTAAATATTTTGCCGGGTTGCTTTATTCCAGAAATGCTTTCAAGGTCTGTAATTATTGCAGTGCGTTCTTTCTGTGTATCTTTTTGAGCTCCATCTTGAGATATAGCAGTATGTTGAACTTTGGTCTTTTGAGGAAAAAAAAAAAAGCAGTCTTTTGTTTCAGCATTCACAACTAATGTTCTTTCCTTCTTTTATTTTCTCAGGTACCTTAGGAATGTCCAACAGAGACAGCTATTTTTATGCTGCCATAGTTGCAGTAGTCACTGTTCATGTGGTGCTTGCTATGTTTGTATATGTAGCATGGAGTGAAGGCAGTCGACAGTGGCGGGAAGGCAAACAGGACTAAAATGAAAGCCATCATCATCTGATACCTACAGACTGTAAATATCATTGCTGCAAATGAAAAGCATTCTTCAAAATGTGTAATAGATGTATGCGAAGATCAGGCTGATATCTCAACCCCGTTCAGTTATGATAAGACCTGTGCTTGTCTTGGATGTGTAGCAGTATTTTCTGTAATGCTGATGGAAGTTGTATGTGGGTATAATCAGCTTCTACTAGGTTGAGGGGAGGAGGTATTCGCATGAAATCAGGATGAAATACTTCAGAAAAAAAAATACAAATCACATAGCTATTTTTGCAAATCTTACTATTTCTTCTGGCCTGCTCTGAAAATAACTTTGGCCTAAATCAAGCATTATGTTTTTAAATTAACTAAATTGCTATTTAAAAAGTAATATACTTGCTGTCCAAACAAAATGGAAAAGATGAGATTAGACCAGACGTGCATTCTCTTATGCTAATTCATCAGGTTACTACAAGTATAGTTTACTTTGTTGGAAGAAGAGGAATAAAGGCATTGGCCCAAACTGGCAGCTCTTTATGGCAGTGTGCTAGGAAGAAGGTTTGTACCTGTAGCAGCTGGAAGCTGTCAGAAAAAGCTGCGGATGATCTCTGGAAATCTCATTAAGGAGCATCCTCTGAAGTATTCTGACCTTCCTATCAAAACCAAACGTTGCTTTCTGACTTCAGTAATTTATTTTTTCAGGACATCTTAACTCAGTTACTTGTGCAGAATGAATAGGTTGTTTTAAGAGTAACACAAGGTAGATGTGTTTAGTGACCTTATCCTGCAGTTACAGTTTGAGTCCAAAACACTAGACAAGCTTTGTCTCCTATGAGGTGGAATTACTCCTTGAGGAGGTTGAGTAATTTAAAAATTAGAACTTGTTACCTAGAAGATCATGGGATGTCTTCCTAATGTGGAATACCCACCTTTCCTCATCTTCAGTTGTGATTTTTGTTACGGTACAAAATTTAATCTCTAATTTCCTTTTCTATTGTTTTGAGAGCATTTGTCTTAGTAGTGCAGTGTTTATCTTTCGGTTCTTCTACACTTACATCTCGATGAAGCAAAAGAAATGGCATAGTGGCACACTTTGTCCTTACTTCTGTGTATGTACTTGATAATTGCCGAAGGATGCAACTGCATTGCCTGTGGTGAACTACAGCAGTAACAGCTATAACCTGCACTAATGAGCACTGGAAGGACAAGTGAGATAGAAGGGAGAAAACAAGCTGTAGCCATCTGCAAATGTCCTTTATGAAGCAGAACACAAGAATGATCACATTATGGAAACTTTGCTTCTCTTCATGCATATGAAATTGTACACTGTGAAACGATACAATATGTTGAGCTCTTTTTCTTCCTCAGTTGTGTCTGGACACTCTTCTGTAGTACAACCATGGTGACGCTTTTGTGTTGTAGAATAACAGCCTAAATTTCATTTCTCTGTTGACCTGATGTTAGCAATCTATTTAGTCTGTAGAGAAAACTTCTCCCCTAAGTTCCAGCAGTGCACAGAACTTTTCCTAAAGCTGTTTCTTTTAAGTTATTGTACTTCAGGTCTTTCAGTTAATTTGAGCTTTCAGTTTGTTGTATTAGTTGAGTATTTTTTTGTGTGTTTTGCTTAATAGAGGACTTGGAATGATTTTGTTGCTACACTTGTCTTTTGTAAAACGTACCCATAAATGAAACAAAAATCAGGTATCCGTGCCCAGTAGTGAGAGGAATGTGTTCCCAGAACTCATTCCACTCCTCAGCCTGTGTGTGTGTGCAAACATACACACTGTGTGTGAGGACGTAGTTAAGCATTAGCGGTGAAACCTACACAGGAGTGTAAGGCTAATACAAATCACTTTTACGTTGTATTTCTGAAATGTTAGATTGCTGCCAGAAAACTGGAGAACAACTGATTGTGGATGAGAAAAGTTAACATCTCATAGCACTGAAATACAAATGTGGTTTGTATTATGGCATGTTGGGTCCCTGTTCTCCAGTGTGTGGAACGTGCACGTTGTAGAACAAGTACTTTAATAAGAAACTATTCTGCAATACACGATGCACTAAATAAATGCGTGTGCTGAACATTTTGAATAATATCTTTATTAATGCTCATGAATACTGCAGCTTACAAGTAGATCAGCCATGGCATTATTCAGTAGCTGTGTTAATTTAGAATGGTGTATGGATGAGAAAATGATGGTTGTGCTTTACTGCCTGGGTCTAGTGCTCGATCTGTTTTACTACAGGCACCAGAATTCTTAGATGCTAGACTAATTTCCTAGGAATAGTAAGGAAACAATAACAAAAATCTAAGAAGCTTGATTTATGTATAGAAATCATAATGTCTCAGCAGCTGGACATAGGAAGGTGTTTTCTCTTTGAAGACAGTGTTTTGATCAGAAATGTTCTCCCTGAGAAAAGAGAATTTGTGAGTTTCTGGATGTTAACACTCAAATACCCCTGGGTTTTTCCTTGCCTGTGCTTGGAAGCTGAAACAACCACTAAGGTAAGTGCTGCAATGAGAGCAGTCAAGTGGTGGAACTACACGGTGACTTGGGAGCTCAAAGAACAGAAACTACGATCGCATAATGTACAGCCTGCATGGAATAGGTACTCTGCTGGGAGTCGCATTGTGCCTTAAAAATGCCAAGATTTAGTATATTTCAAGAGCTTGATTGCAGTTTTCTTATTAAGTGTTTATATTCATATTCCCTCTTGTCCTTGTTAGTGCCTAGGCTAACTTAACTGGTGAGTCACGTTTTTATCGCGTAATGATCATTGTGATTGTTCTGTTGTTTAAATATTGATTATTCCACAACATTGATCAGTTTCCATATTTTGTTGCATTGCTTTTATTTTCTATAAAAGAACAATGTAATGTCTGTAATGATGAGGTACTTTTAAAGTGATACTGTAAGTTTGTTCATTATATTACTGAGAATGGATTTGAAACAACTGCTGTTAAAAAAACCAAACTGGGAGATGTGGCCTGAACAAGCCTTTCAATACTTGAACATTATTTTAGTAGTGGTCCATCATGTGTTTGTGTAGTTTTACTGTTAGCTAGTTTAGGTAAAACGAGTGATTGTAAGTGAATATTTTGAAACTGAGATTGTACCAGAAATTTAATGAAATGTTTCCTAAGATTATAAATAGTAAGAATAATGGAGGGAGGTGGGGTGGAATTGAGGACTGGAAAATTAGTACCTTCTCAAAATTAGTTTAATTTTCTTTACTTTTTCTCATTTCCCGTTATTTTGTGTCTGCAGAACACTGGTGGATATCCAGCCTATCCAGTATGCAGGTGGCTGACTTTAGCTTATGGTTAATGATGCCTGATTTAATTCATCCATGAACATCTGGCTAAGAAGGTGGTGATGTTGTTGATTGTATTGTTAACAGGAATTGCTTGTCAGACTAAAACATGCACTTCAAGCAGTCTTTACAGTATATAGAAAGCAAAATACCACTTACTTTGTTTTTCTGTATAAGGGAGGGCATAGTAATACACTGCTTAAACAACCTCCTGTGTAATTTGTACAATTATGTTCTTTGGACACTATCAAACTGATACAGATTTAAAGATGTGGTTTTGTCATGCTGCATTAGCAGTGTGACAAACTAGATGGCAGGCTTTTCTGTTAGATTCCCATGGGGGGGGGGGTGTGTGTTATGCTTGCTGGAAAACTATATTCTCACTTAGTGGTTAGCAGAAAAACATTTGTTACTGCAATTGTGATGGTTTTTAAAAAGCTGCAGAGTTATTGTAGTTAAATAAAGTGCGCTTAGGCTTTTCATGGCCCACACTATTGGATGGGGTGCACTCAAAGCCTACAGACAGGGGTGTTGTTAATGGTTCAGGTGAGTAAAGGACAGGGACTCTAAAATAGAGAAGGACTAAGCTATATGTGTATTATTGTGAAGGAACATAATGTGAGTGTGATGGAAATTGAGGTAGGTTGTTGCCCATAGATCAAGGGAAGTAAAGGTCCTGTGAAAGCCAGCGAGTGGCTTGGGGCAGGGTGAGGGCTGGGATGTGCTGGCACAGCTTGCTGCGTGGGGACTTAGGCACCATATGTTCTTGCTCAGAAGTGTTTATCCCGTTGTTCACTGGGGGATTATGCAGAATCATTTATCTGAAGTATTGAATGTAAATCATAAAAATACAAAGCCAGTTCTGGTTTTGTCTTTCAATTGAAGTTATTTGTAGGTTGACAGCTTTGCATCTCCTTTTGTGCAAATGTGGGGCACGTTTGTTCAGCTTTCTGTTACACAACGAGCATTGTTACTAGCTCTGACTCATCTCAGGGTTGGGTCAAGCCCTTGGAGTGTAAATATTTCTTAAACACAGACCAACTGCCTCTACTGTTCCATTAGATCTGATCAACTCTGTCTCTAAGGGAGACAAAAGCTGCTTGTTTAAAGTTCACAGGAAACAGTGCTTGATATTTCCCTGCAAAGGGGAGGTTCAGTTGTTCTTGAAAGGGTACAAGGAAATGCTATGTAGCTTGGGGCCCCCACAGTGATTTTCATATTTGAAGGTGTATGCTAGAGTGTGAATTTCTGAGGTGGTGGGATGCACCTTGAATTTCTTTGTTAGGAGGGATGAATTACAGTGCTGTGTAATACTGCTTATGAGTTATGGGTTAAGACAGACGACAGAGGTAAATTATTGGGACTCTAGTGCCCTTTAAGATGGCATGAAAAAATATAGGGAAGGTAAATGGAAATTTCACTAGAAGGCAGCTTTTTTGGGGTGCTAGTCTCCCAGTTTGTATTCTGGAAAGGGGCAGAGCCACTGGTGTTCCTGTTTCTGGAAGACAGGGATATTGACTACGAAGCCTTATGGTGAAGGATGGCTGTGGAGAAGATCCTGGAAAGTCACATAGCTCACTTGTTGACTGACTGGTGAATGTCCAGGGCTGAGCTTTTTTGGTGCAGGTTTGCTCTTGTGTTTCAGACACTGTCTTTGTCCTGCAGGCTTCTAGCTGGCACGTCCTTGCTGTCAATGAGAACCTGTGCATGCCCAGTGTTTCTTGGAGTGATCAGCTGAATGCTGTCTACTGTGAATTTAAAATAGCACAAACTGCTCATAGGCCTGGAAAAAAAGCTGGCGGTGCTTAGGGTTGGCAGGTGACACTGTATAATAGCTTTAGTGCAAACAGCCCCATGGCTTAGATGCCTTATGTGTGTTATTAAAAACAGTTTTAATTAATTGAAGGATGATTTACGAGTGAGGGTAACAGCAGTGAGAGTTAAGGAAGAAAAACTGGTGTGGGTATGTGTTGCAGGCACCACTGAGGAGCTGTTTAATAACTGCTGCTCTTCGTCCTCAAGATGCGGTTTCTCTCAACTTGTGTGCTTTCCTTCAGAAGTTTTTGTTACATCCTCAGTACAGTGTTGTTTTTTTCTCTCCGTATAAAGCATACTCTCACCCAAAAATCCAAGGCAAAGGTGCTTCTGATGATTTGAGTGTTCCAACTGTTCTGATGTCTGTTGTGTTAGGTACAGCTGTGCTTAAATGTGGAATGGCTGTAGCTGAGATGACAGGTTCTGCAGCATGCCCAGGGCTTGCTGTGTGGCTATCAAATGTGCTCTGTATGTACTGCTTGCTTTCCTGTTTCATGGTTCCAAAAATGTTGTTAGAAGTAATCTTGAGTAGCAGCTGTTTCACATCCCCTGGTTTTACTAACCGCACGCTGGATCTTTACTTGGTTTTTATGACTGAAATAAAATTATAATAGCACCACTCATCACAATAATAACTGACTGATCTGTTACACGCTAAGCCAGTTCCTTTATATTTAGCCGACATTGATTTCTCACCCATTATGCTTCTGCAAGCAGAAGCAAGTTCCTCACACTTTTTTAGCACTTCTTACTCTTTACCTGCCCTAGCTATTTGCTGCCACCTGAAGCACTTGATGGGTATTTTCTATCCACAACATCTGGTGTGATCGCCAGCTAAGATCGCATGGAGCTTTGCAGGGGGTAGGGCTTTCCAGCCTGTGTGTTTTCAGAATTGTTAGTACTAGTGATTGTAGGGATTTTTCTGGTCAGATCTTGAATCAGTGAGCATAGGAATGTTATCATCTGATTTTTTGTGTAGTCTCATGCTTTCTTCACAGTCTGTGCAGGTGGCTGTAGTGCATGCTTTCCTTCTTTATGGGTTCTGAGTATTCCATGACATCTGTCTCAGTGGATTTTTGCCTTTCTTTTTTCAGCTGGCTTTAGGCTTTGCTGGGCTTCTGTCTTGCATACCTTTTCTGTCTGGTGCTTTCCTCCCAGCTCCTCCTGAAATCTTCCGACAGTAAGCTAGGTGAAGTTTGCACACTCCTGGAGGATGATGTTGCGTCTTGCATATTTCCATTATTCTTTGAATACTATGAATGCTGTGTTTTTTGTCCTGCTTTGCTTTTCATCTCTTCATTTGCCCACGCAATTTTGCTAGGAATGAGTTCTGTGGTCAGGATGCAGAGTGTGCATATGGTGGTACCTGGGAGAAGGATTGGTGTGAAACTGGAAAAAAAAAAGGAACTGAGTAAAAGATCAAAGAATTAAACTAATTTATAGACTTATTTTTTCATGTGTGCCTTTGGGTACGTACATGTCTGTCTTAGCTCTACACACTTGGTTTGGGGAACTGCATTCAGGCATGACTAATCTGTGTTTGTCTCCCTCTTCAGCCTTTCACAAAACACTGTACCATTTGAAATGTTTTATTTTTCTGTATTTAAAGAACATTCTTTTATAATCCAAATGCTTTTTCATTTTTCTAGAACAATTGGTGGAAGTGTTTTTATTAATCTTTTTATTATTTATGCACTTCTATCTGCAATACACAATGAAAGCAAATGAATTGATTTTTTGAGACAAGCTTGCTTTTTATCTTACAGAAACGATGACTCATTAGATTCATCCAGCCCTCATCTGTATTCCTCCCCCAGCTAATAAGTTAAATGTGAGTTTTATGTTTATATTAAAAGGCAGCCTATGCTTGCTTCACCAGGGAGCTTGTTTGAATGTTTAGTTCACAAGAAGACGAAAAACTGCATTTTGAGGCATTATGGACCTTTTCAAAGTTTCTTCCCTGAATGAAGAAAACAGCATTACATTTGATTTGTTAACTCAAGTTTACAGTGGGCCTAGTCTGGTGTGCTTGTAACTCTTCATGGTGATGCCAGAAGGCCTGTGGCTCTGATAAGTAAATAAGTAGCAGAAGACAGAGACCTAGTATTTTGCCTTTGGGTCTGTTAATCCTGTAGATGGAGAGCGTCAAGGTGTACGAGATGCTCTGCTGATCTAGGACAAAAGTTATCTGCTACCGTTCTGATCGAAACAGTGCTGCAAATAGTCGTACTGATGGGACTTGGGAGGCAGCATGGAGGACAGAAGTGGGTGGGAGTACTTTAAGTCAGCATTGCTGCTGAAGCCCTGTGCTATGAGAAGATGCCCAACTTGGAGCTGACTCCCACACTAATGAAGCCAAGCTTGTTTAAAGCTAAATAGAATATGGTCCTACAGTCCCGCAGTGCAGATGTGCTGTCAAGAAATAACTATAAAGCTGACCTTCCTTACTGCTGTGCACGTGCATAGTTCTGACTTTACTTTAACATCAATTTTCAGGCTACCCGCTAACCAGTGCTGTGCCCTGGGAAAGTGGGAGCATTCAAGCAGTTGAGTATGGCTTCTGTTGTACTGCCTATTTTTATTTTTTTAATGTATTCATTAGATCGCTAGCATTAGGATAAATAATCCATCTCTTCACTTGCCATTGTAAGGAGTTTTCTCCTTTCTTCTGCTCCCAGGAGTTCTAGCGTTTACTGAAGCCTGTAATAACTTCTAAGTCCTTTTTCCAGTGCTTTATGCTTTTAGAGTGTTTTGCCAATCCTTGTTAGTTAATGAGAGACAGAGACTTATCCATATTCTCCTTTCTCCAGAGCTACAGGTGCCTTTCTGCATACCTCCAGCTAAGGCCAGACTGCAGATTCCTGTTAAAAGTGGTGCAAAACCTCCAAAAATCTTTTATTTTCCTTGCGTTCTCCGCAGCAAACATCCCTATGTGAATGGAGTTCTCAATAGAAGAAGTTGCAGAGATGCAAGTGATTGATTGGTTCCATCAATTATTTTGGGCAGAGCAGCTCATGGGAGGAAGAGGAGATTCCAATATGTCAGCAATGGAAGCTGAATTGTATGCTGAAGTTCAGTGACTGGGTGCTCTCATGGGTGATTCTTGTTCATAGCTTCCAGCTTCATTTAGGATTTTGGTTGTGAGGAGAGGCACCAAAAGCTTAGGTGAGACACTTCTGGGAAAAAAGTGACGCAGCTCTGCGCATAGATGATGACGCTGTTTCTCCTCTCCTTTGAAGATGACAGCATGTGGAGAAATGTTGCAGTTGACCGTAGGCTAATAGGTCAAGAGAGATTTGAGCATTCTCTTGCAAACAGAGAGTGGTTTTCATTGAGCGTGGCTGCGTGTATGCTTCAGTGTCAAGACAGACCTTAGTGTGCAGTAGGTCGTTTTTCCCAGGTGTATTCCTGTTAGCTGGTGTCAGTAGCTTTCCTTAGTTTGACTTTCACCAGTGGTCTACTGACTGTGCATGGACTGAAGGATATAAATCATTCCAAAAGTAAGCACAAGGTAAACCAATAAATATGATTTCCAAGCCTTCTCTTATGCTATAAGTAATTTAAAAGTACAATATAATGAAGATGATGCATGTGCCCAGAAAGTACCTCCTGCAGTGCCTATTTTGCAGTTTGGTGTTCCACATAATTGCTATTAGTTGCCTCATTTATTTGTATGTGTGCTCATTAAGATCTCTACAAAGTGGAGGGACTGTTCAAATGCTGTAGGGGGTGAGCATATTTATTATAAGCTGATAATCCTTGTAATTTGTTACATTAAAATATAAATGGATTACAGTGTAGTTGGAGCATGGTGAAAGTGGTTAATAAACTGCAGAAATAAATGCACTGAAACTCTAAATAATATCCTTTACAGCAGAATCACACTCCCGTTCATTTTAATGGTATTGTGACTGACTTTGTTCTAGTCCAACTTTGAGGCGATGCCTCCATGAAAATCTCATGACTTGCCTTCCAAAATGGCATCAAAGACAAAGAGAAAAACAGACTTGACAAAATGAGGTCAGTACATTAGCAAGAGCAGAGTGGGCTGAGCAGCTTTGTTTCCTGAATCAAAGCTTAATTTCAGGAGCATTTCTGTACTCCTGTTAGTGTGTCACTGCTGCTCTTCTCAGCAGCAAGGGACCAAAAAGTGCCTCAACGGTGGATAAAGGGCCGAAGGCCTTGACCAAAGCCTGCTGTCTCCTTTCAGAGTACCTGAGTTTAAGGGTATGGGGATGCACAAGACATCCCTTTGGGGTGGGGAGGGTGGGATGTCGTGGTCCCAGCTAGGATTGTAGCCAGCCCCTATACAAGACAGGGATCATAGAATCGCCAAGGTTGGAAAAGGCCTCCAAGATCATCCAGTCCAGCTGTCCCACCTACCACCAGTATTTCTCTCTAAACCATGTCCCTCAGTACAACATCTAAATATTTCTTGAACACCTCCAGGGACAGTGACTCCACCACCTCCCTGGGCAGCCCATTCCAGTGCCTGACTACTCTCTTTGAGAATGTTTTCCTAATGTCCAACCTGAACTTCCTATGGTGCAACTTGAAGTCATTCCCTCTAGCCCTGTCACTACTTACACTGGAGAAGAGGATGACCTCCTCCTCTCTAGAGGAACGGACAGTCCTTAGTGCCTAAATTGAGCAGACCCCAGCAGAAGAATTAAAATGTCCTGCTGGCTCTATGCTTCCAGAAAACCACGGGTCCTTTCGTAGTCTTGGTTTGGAGCTCCAAGGTCTAGAGGAGACTAAGGGTTTCTAAAACATGGACGTCCCTCATCTCTACGAACCATGAGAGGATGTCTTGTCCTGCTGACAGCTGCTTCTCACCCCTGTGTGAGATTGACTGTCACTGCTTTCCCGTAGTCAAAGACTTCTGAAAGAAGAGGGGGTGCTCTGTAGAGACCAAGGCGAGTGCTATGGAATTCCCATATGGGCAATGTGAAACTTCTCCAGGTGCAGTTCATCAGCCTAGGGCAGTAGAACAGGAACCAGAGGGCATTCATGAATGGAACACTCTTCTCTTGGATCCCATGCAGCCATGCTCCAGCTGTTTTTGTGAAAGACTGTGTAAGGTTAACAGGTCGTAAGGTTAACCAGTATATAGAGAAGTTAGGCTAGTAAGAATAGTTAAACAGAGAGGAAAGGTGCTCACTGGTGTTGTAGGCTCGCAAGACTCCAAAAGGAGTGATCTCCAGGAAGAGATCCTTCCTTAGTGGAAGTCAGCCCTTAAATGGGGTCTAGGAGAGGTGGAGTCTGGCTCCACCCCTTCCGGGCACACAGGTGAATTGCCTTCACCTGTGCTCCCATGGCTGACTCAGTGCTTGCCTCAGGTGGTCAATCAGAGGTTCAGGCCATGATTCAACAGTTCCCATACACTCTACCCCTTCACAGCGTGAACCAATGATTGAGTTAACTAAGGGTGAGTCTTTCCTATTACAGAGATCCAACACATCGCGACGTTTATACAATTCCCCATCGCGATGCATGTTATCATAATTTTAAGGCGAGTGATGATTGATGAAAGTTCATGTTCTTTCTTGGGCCAGTGCTTGATGATGTTACTGGAGGCATGCAGTTGTGAGGTGCAGGTCCATCTTATGCTCCATCAGTCCCATGTAAATCATCACCGGGTGTCGCATATGGTCTGGCAGCAACACTGGAACATTTCGATGATATTTTGTTCCTTCCGGTGGTCCTCGAGGCTCAAAGACTCACGGGGAGTAATACAGATGTTTCAAGGGTACCAGGAGGGGAAGGTCCGCCCTCCAGGGCAAGATACAGGCCGTATTTTTATCCTGGGTCAACACTTCAGCTTGTACTGGGGCATGCCCTGGCCGCCTGTACCACACCTTCTGGCCAGATGTATGTGGCTGCATAACTATATCAGGTACCAACGGGGGTGTCCTGATCTGCCACAGGGACATGATGGGGGTCCCTTTGGCAATAAAGATTGGAGTGTTGACCACGATATCTGTAGGCCATGTACCTATTACCGGAGGGACTACTGAGCCTCCCACCTCCAATAATCTCCCCCAAGGTGCAAGTAGGCCACACCATTTAGGTCCTACCTGCACCTTCCAAGGCCATTTTATTCTATGGGTACCTGGATCTAGATTCTCAGGGGCAGGGAGCAGAAGATTATTTTCATTGCCAATCTGGGGCCTTACCTGATTATCAGTGCCCGTAATTTGGATCCTAAGCGGGGAGGCCCATGTTGTTTGTAGCATTTTCAGGGCACTGGGTCTGCCGTCTCGAGGTCTTTCGTTCAGGTCCCGCAGGGTTTCATACAGTCTCTTTGTCCACCCCTGCAGGGACTGGGAGTCTGTCTTCAGGGCAGCCTTGAGAATACCATTATAACGTTCAATAAGACCTGCCCCTGTTGGATTATATGGCAGGTGGAATCGCCATTCGATGTTATTTTCTTCTGCCCAGCGCTGTATCGTTGCACCAGTAAAATGGGTCCCTTGGTCACTCTCGATGACTTGGGGTGTCCCGTAGGCAGACATCAGTTTAGTAAGTGCCTTGATGGTATATGCCTGGTTTGCTTTCGGTACTGGATAGGCCTGCAGTAGCCCACTTGCAGTATCGACACAGGTCAGGGCATATCTCGCCCCCTCAGACCGAGGGAGGGGCCCGATGTAATCGACCTGCCATCGCTGGAGAGGATTGTGTCCTCTAGCAAGATGGGCTGTTGTTTCGGGCAACGATCTCGGTCTTGTCTTAGAGCAAGCGTCGCAATCTCGACATGCCTGGGCGATGTCAGATAGCTGTACGGGCAGCCCCCATGCTTTAGCAGCTGCCCACATTGTCTTTTGACCAGCATGCCGTAGCTTCTGATGTAACCAACGGGCGATGTTCTCAGATGGTGAATTCTCAATCCATCGAACTCGGGCCAGTGTGTCGGCTTCATCATTTCCCGGTGATTGTAAGGGTTGGTGGCCAGAGACATGGTAGACACGTACAGTTCTGTGTTTTACTGTATTCCATATGTCTAACCACATATCTTTGCCCCAGATTGGTCGGGCGTGGATAGTCCATTCCTGGGCGGCCCACTGTGCAATCCAAAGAGTGAGCCCCCGGTACACAGCCCAACTATCTGTGCAGATGTTCAGGATGCCATCACCGGGTTCCTTGGTTATAACCATCCACACGGCTCGCAGTTCTGCCCATTGGCTGCTCTGACCATCCCCCTCGTCAAACCAGATCGTCTCACTGGAGGGATGGTATGCTATTGCTCTCCACTTGCTCGGGTTGCCCCTGCTGGACCCATCTGTGTACCAGGCATCTTCAGGAATAGGATATTTTCCCTCCTGAACGGGACTCTTCTCTGGTGGAGTAACCAATGTTTCTTCTGGTGCATCACTGTGATACGTCACTGGGCCTAGGATCTTCTGAAGTTCTTCTTTTAATGGTGATGAAGACAGACTACTCCTCTGGCTGAGATAGGCGACCCATCGTGCCACCGTTTGTGCTTGGGCCACCCCTGTCTTAGGAAGGTGGGTCAGATCTTTTACCCACCCCTGAATCGGCAGAGTGGTCTTAACTATGATTTCTGCTGTTTGAGTTATTGGCTCTACTGCCTGTAATGCCGAGTAAGCAGCCAATAATTGTTTTTCAATCATACTATATCTTTCTTCTGCTCCATGCCAGACCTGAGACCAGAATCCAATGGGGGTCCGAACAGAATTCTGGCGTTGCCACAGGCCCCAGCCAAAGCCATCCTGAGTGACATGAACGTCCAATTCAGCTGGGAGGGTAGGATCGAATATACCCAATGCCTGGGCTTGTTTAACTGCCAGTTTTGCCTGTTGGAAAGCATCTTGTTCTGTTCTCCCCCAGTCCCATAGCTGCCCCTTTTTCGTGAGTCTATACAGTGGCCTCAGCAGCTGCGCTAAATGAGGTATAAAGGAGCGCCAGTACCCCAGTATACCTAGAAACTCCTGCAGCTGCTTCGGTGTTGTAGGGACTGGGAACGCCTGAACCTTATCTATGACGGCACTGGGTAGTACTTTGGTCTTTCCTGACCAAACCACCCCCAGGAATTTTACGGACAGGCCCGGACCTTGCACCTTTTGAGGATTTATAGCCCATCCTCTCTGCTGTAAATAGGCAGTTAATGAATCTGCCGCCTGTCCTACTGCCTCCAGCGAGTCGGATGTCAACAGAAGATCATCAATGTAATGATAGAAATTAACATTATCAGGTTTTTTCCAATTAGCCAGGTCACGCGCCACTAGATTATGACAATAAGTTGGTGAGTGCACGTACCCCTGTGGCAGGACCTGAAAGGTCCACTGCCTGCCTTCCCATGTAAATGCAAACTGATCTTGCGATTCTTTAGCAATTGGAATACTAAAGAATGCATTTGCCAAATCTAGGACACAATGGTAAGTTTTTATTTCTCTACTCAAAGTGTCCATCAGGGAGGCAATATTGGGTACGGCCGCATGAATAGGCGGCGTGACCTTATTTAACTCTCTATAATCCACCGTCATTCTCCATGTTCCATCCGACTTCCGCACTGGCCATATGGGGGAATTATATGGGCTATGTGCAGGTCTTATAATACCTACTTTCTCTAATTCCTGCACAGTTCTTGTTATTTCATCTTGCCCACCCGGGAGTCTATACTGTCTCACATTAGTAATCCGACGCGGTTTCGGCAGGCAAATAGGCTCATGCTTTGCATGGCCTCTCAATATTGCCTGCACCGCTCGGACACTAATACACCTTTGTCGAAGTCTGAACTCTCCCACTGTTGTCTGGAGAGCCAGACCCCACAGAATATCTATGCCCAGGATATATTCTTGGACTGGGGCAATAGATACCTTATACTCCCGGGGTGGGAGACGCCCAACCCCCAGTTTCAACCAGGTCTGGGTGACTGGAATGGTCTGTCCCCCAAAACCTCCAATCATCACTCTGTCACCTTCAAATTTGGTTGGATCTCCATAAATTATTGATGTTTCTGCCCCTGTATCCACTAGCGCCATGACTCTCTGAATGTTCTTTCGGGACCAGTAAATCGTCAGTTCTACATAGGGCCTCCGGTCCCGTCTGGAGGCCCTAGGGGGACTAACGTCCCTCGTCACGCCATAAATTGGGGTAGGGCCAAGTCTTTTGCCTCCGGTGGCTCAGGCATTGTGGCCCGAGACACCTGAGGAGGTTTCTTCTTCCTATTAGGGATTATAAAATCTTCTAAATTCCATGCTGTTGTTGGTATTCTGTCTATAACTCTTATCATTGGTTTCCTAGAGTAATTTTGAAATTTTTGATTATCCTTCAGCTGTCTCCACAGCTGAAGGAGAACATGGTTGGGCTGGCGATCAATTTTTGCAAATTGAACCCCAGCCCGGATAAGATCATTAAACATTTGTTTTCGGGAAACCCTTACGGGTCCCGATTGAGGAGCTCGCATAGCCGGCCTCTTTGTTTTAATTACCGGCAGGACCTCAGCTTCCTCTAATGTTCGAACGTTACGCCTGGCCCGCAGGCGCTCTGTCTCCCCCAGGTCAGCCACTAATTGAGCAGCCTGCTGGACCACCGCCTCTGAGGCCACCAGGGGATTTAAGATAGACACTAAAGTCCCGTATAGATGGGAAGGGGCTTGTTGCAAGATTAAATCTCTCATGCCAGCTGAAAATCTTACCATGTCCGGGCTCTCAAAAGAATCCTCATATATTGCTTCTCTTATGCCCAGTTCTCGAATGTAATTTTGAAGGTCCTCCATAGAGGACCACAATCCTGTATTTAATGGGATATCCGATTTATTTGGCCAAACCATACGGCATGCTGCCATTAGCCAATCAATTACAGAATGATTTTCATCAGTAAATTGAATGCCTGCATATAGTCTTTGCCTAAGGGCAGGGTGTGTCGTCATAGTGGCTAATTTAGATATTTCTGGTCCATTGACCATGACACCTTCTGCCCCCGAATCCCATAATCTTAACAACCAAGTTGGTACACTTTCCTTTGCTCTCTGCCGGAATCGTTGTACCATGTCCATTAGTTCTGTTGGGGTGTATGGCCTGGCTGTCACATGTAGGTGAGTTTGGGCAGGGGGCCATTGATCAGGGGGCACCCCTGCCGGTCTATCCTGTATTTTTTTTGTTTTTTGAGTTATAATAGGACGGAGTTCCAGGGAATCCGTCACAGGTGGAGCTTCTAAATCTGATTTAGAAGTTCTATTTTCCTGCTCCACCAAGTTTGTTGTTTCCGAAGTGTGATCATTATTTATCGAAATATTACGGATTTGACCTATTGGGAAATGCATGGAAGGTTTTTTTCCAGTTAATATACTAAGTTCTTGCTCTAGTTTCTCAATACGGTCTTTTAATAATTGGTTTTCTGTTTCCAAAGTGACTGCTCTTATTTCAGTCTGATTTAAGGCGTTCAGTAATGGCCACGCCACTGTGGAGGCAGCTAATTGCCTTTCCTTGGTAGTTAATACATCTTTATCTAACCCCTGAAAGTATTCCGCCATACGGAATGGGGAGATATTCCCCATAATCCGCAGGGGACCCCATTTTTCAATAATGGTGGCTAATTCATAATAGGGAGATCCCAGAAATCCTGGGATCTGCCCTGGAATTATTTTATGTAGGGGGGTAGTGTTCTCCCCCCTGACCCATTTATAGAAATTCCAAAAAAAAAGACATTGTGTTGTAATATATATTTAGCCTGCCTGGCTCGCCAAATGTAAGGTTAACAGGTCGTAAGGTTAACAGGTTGTAAGGTTAACCAGTATATAGAGAAGTTAGGCTAGTAAGAATAGTTAAACAGAGAGGAAAGGTGCTCACTGGTGTTGTAGGCTCGCAAGACTCCAGAAGGAGCAATCTCCAGGAAGAGATCCTTCCTTAGTGGAAGTCAGCCCTTAAATGGGGTCTAGGAGAGGTGGAGTCTGGCTCCACCCCTTCCTGGCACACAGGTGAATTGCCTTCACTGGCTGACTCAGTGCTTGCCTCAGGTGGTCAATCAGAGGTTCAGGCCATGATTCAACAGTTCCCATACAGACTGCTTTAACATTTATAGAAAAAACAGGATAGTTATGTAGCTGGCAGGGCTGGGTAATCATGATCTAGTGCAATTTACCAGAACATGGTGCTTCTTTTGTTTGTGTTTTGTGCAAAGATGTGATGCTGAGGGGTAGTAGCTTGGGGAGCTTGCTGCTCTCTGAGGAAAAAGGGTGAAGAAAGAAATGCACTTTGTACCTCTTGGGATTTTAATTAAATAGGCAAGAGTGCAGCGGCACAGTACCAGGGCTTCTCCTGGGGCGTGCTGAGCAGAGAGGGAACGTGGATTTAGGGAGCTCATCTAGGTGTCTGCGTCCAAGAGCAGCCTTGGTTTCAGCTGAATTAATATCTCAGTGTGAAGTAAATGACTTCGGTCACCTTGAGCTTTCCCAGGTAGGACTTCGAGCAGAGCAAGCTGACAGTGATTCTGGTTTTGGGGGATTTGAAATGGCTTTCTTGATTTTTGGTGTAAACAGAAGGTGATTGTGAAGTGTGCGGGAGGTCTTTAATCTTCTAGATTGACATTTTGTGAGATTACAGCTTTTCAGCTTTTTGTTTCATCTTAAGCACTGGCAAGGCAAGCGGTTAAGGAAAGATGTGCTCAGAGCCTTTCAGTACGGCTCTTCCCTGAAATCAGCCGAGCCCCCCCAGCCCCAAAGCCACAGCCCCCCTCCATCTGCATTTCATAAGGGTATTAGCAGTGTAATTAATAGGGGTTGTGTAACAGTACCTAATTAAACTCTGATCATATCGTGTAAATTTAACTTGATTATCATTAGCCTCAGTGAACTCGGCAGGAGATTAATCCCCACAATTCCATCAGCACGGGGCAGCAGCGCCAGTACTGCCCAGCAGCGGAACGGCAGCGTGCTGTGGTACCCCGTGCACTGAAACCCAGCGAGGCAGCGGCAAGCATAGCTCAGGTGGTGGGGGATTGCCTTGCAGCCACAGTCTCACCGTTTTCAAACCGGTTAAAGGCCACAGGCACACCAGCAGGCACCCATGGCACGGGTCTTATAGTCACTGTAGAAGAAGCCTGTGAAAGGATTATGGCTTACGTAAGTTTGCTGCCTGCGCCAAAGCTGCAGCCCCTTGATGTCAGCGGGCGCTGTGCTGCACCCACCAGCAGTCCATGGATGCAAGGACATATGCAATGATAAATAATGATAAATAGCGATGTGGGGGCTCTTTAAGATGAGACTTGAAACGCAGGACCTGTTCCCTGCCTTCCAGAAGATGGGGGTGCCGCTGGGGTTTTGTCTGTGAGCACAGAGCCAAGGCAGTAATCTTATTCACTGCCTTTTTTTCCCAGATTAAAATGCTGTATGCTTTTATGCTATCAAGAGTTTCCTTTTTTTTTCCTTTGCTAAAACACCAAATGAGCCTTCAGTGAAACAATCTGTTTTCCTGTGCATAGTGCAGTACACAGCTTTCGTCCTTTCTCCCACCGACATGTCGTCTGCCACTAATAATAGTCAGATCAATGGGGCTGCCTCCTGCGTGTCTCAGTCTGACAGCAGCCCAGAAGACCCAGATGACGGCAGGAAAAGGGCTGCCATGCACGTTGCTTTTTCCAAGTGTTCTGTGCTTAATTAAAAGCAAAGAGAAAGTTTTACTCTTGTTTGCATGAATGGTCACATCAAACAGTACAGGAAAATCTAGGCCAAGCTGCTTTCAGCAGCCGAAGGAGCATTACACTATTGCACCGTATCCTTTCATAGTAGCAATCTCTCTTAATAAATGTCAGAGACCTTTTGAACTTCCTTTGATCTAGGAGCATTGCCTTTTGCTGGCGGCCTGGAGCCCACCTCGCCTCACCCCCGCCAGCCGTGGAGAAGATGCATCTGCGTGGGATGGGGAGCACACATTATCTGCAAGTGGAAGTGCAACGGGTACGCACTCGTTGCCTGCAGAAATGGTGCCAGTTATATAACTCCCGCTGTGAGTAATAAGGTACAACTCTGTCCACTTGTCCGCAGGAGGTTTTGGAGGGCTTGGTGCTCCTGGCTGCTTAAAAGGTAAGTCAGGAATTTGTTTCTCGTTAGTGGTGCACGCGTGTGTGTTGGTAGTTACACTGCTGAAAAGATGCTCAGAAAATGAGAGAATTAAGCATGCTTGCTGCACCTCGTGCAGGCACAGGCAGCATGCTGATTTGTTACTGATCGTTTTGGGGCACTGATGCTCTGTGAGACAGCTCTGCAACGTGTTTGTTCTGCTTCTGGTTTCCTCAAAGACGAGCACAATTAAGAAGACACTGCCGCTAAGCTTAAATGACTTTCCCTTGGATTTTATAGTGGTAATAACACATTTGGAGAGAAGGCTGTGCTCAGGCAGCAAAGTGCTTTACATTTTACATTTAATGAAATTCTTTACAGGATGTTGATGTCGCTTGGAATGTGACTTGCTGCTGTCAGTTGCACTTGCAGAGCGGTGCCTGCCTGCAGCTCTGCTGGCACGTCTGTCTGTCCAGACAGTGCTGCTGGGGCTGACCTGCGGCTGTGGGCTGGGTGCCCTAGTGGGGCTGGGCTCTGGGTGCAGCAGGAGATCCAGGCCTGCTGACTCTGTAAGCGTTGTGCGTGAGACGCTGATAAACTGGGGCTCCTGCACAAAACCAGAAGGGCTGCAGAGCAGTGGCAGGACTGTGGTGAACTGTAAGCTCAGAAGGTTCAAGCAGTGGGACACAGCACCTAAATGAGCAAGGGGACCTTGATCTGTCCCAAAGAGCAGTGTGCCTGAATCCAGAGCAGCCTCAGGCTGCAGGATGGCATTGCAGGGGTGAGCATTGTCCTGGAATGAACTGTGAAGCAGAACAATAGCTTGTGTTAGATACAGCCCGTGCTCCTCTGGGACTGAGTCTCTGGTGCTCAATTTTTAGATTCCCTTTTTTGTCATCCTTCAAAAGCTACTTGATGTCCCTGCTCCTGTCACTTCAGCTTGTGCATTTGTTCCTTGCAACGTACAGCTGAAGCAGCAAACTAGAGGGGCCTATGTCCTTTTTCATCGTTGTTCTCCTCTCCATGTCCATGTGCCTGCTGGCCCCACAGAGCAGGCCAGGCCCTGCTGGGTGCAAGGACACAAGCTGTGTGCTCACTCTCACTCTGAGGGTACAAATGACCCACAAGCATGGCACAGGGTGGGGTGTCCCCTGCATAGGGAGGATGGAGGCTGAGTAACAATTGCCATACCCGAGGGCACAGTGTGTTTCACTCTCTCTGTTACTCAGGACGTGCTCATGGGATCACGGCTCAGGTTTCTGTGGTGCACCAAGTAGCGTGGGCAGCACAGAAGGGCGAGGAGGGAGCATGTGTGTGCGGTGCAATGGGGCTCCCTTCCGGGTCTGGCTGGGCCCTGCTCCTTGGCTAGGAATTGATGGCAAGTTTGAAACTGTGATTAGCATTCAGGTGTAAAGATCTGTCTCTTGCTGGTCGGCTGCTAGCTAATCCGAACCACAGGTGAACAGAAGACATTCAGATCCCTGCTTGGGGAGGAGACCAGACAGACTGCTCGTGGTTCTCCAGCAGCAGGAGATAGGCTGGGCCTGCTGTTGTCCCCTTTCGCGTGCTCACGGCATGTTGTTGGCCTCAGCTTTTGCCCAGAAGTGACAGTAGGGCATTTCACTGTAGGGTTGTATGTGCTCAGGCAAGGATTTTCATTTCTGCCAGGTGTAGGAATCGATCATTGGCACGCTGCTGAGACTGACTAGAAGATACCCAGGGAAGGCTTTAGCTCCTCCAGTGGTCTTGGTTTCTTCCACTTCTATTTTCTCCAAGTGAACTAGTTTCAGCTGGTTGGAAGCTAATGAACCAGTTTGATCCTGGGCTTGGAACTGAAACAGAACAGCTCCAGCCACAACTGAACAGATAAGTTCAGCTCCCATCCCCCAGGCTCCCTGCTTCCGGGGTGGGGTGCAAATGAACACAAGCAGCATAGGACTGGCCAGAACACTAAGTGAACACACATCTCTACTCACAAAAATTATTATAATAATTGAAAGTGATGGGCAATCTCAGCTGGAAACTTAAACATAGCAGCCAAGAGTGAACCACCCCTAGAGAACTGCCCTCTGCTGACGCCTGAGGGAAATCTCTGCCGTGAGGGCAGAGAGGAGTGCAGGGTCCAGTGTCAGGGCTGCTCCCTGCACACAGTGCTCTGCCTGGGGGAACGGGGCAGCCTGGCAATGTGCCGCTGCAGAGGCTTGCCCTTGCGCTGAGCAGATTTCTCTATGCGCATGTCCGTGTTTAATTAGCATTATGAAACAGTAATAAAAAATTGAAAATGTCATTGCAATGTTGTGTGGGGCTAGGACTTGCAATTCAACTGTGAGTCTCCTGTTGGCAAAGCTGCTCTAAGGTTTATCTGATCCCTGCTGTGTGATGCTTGTTCTCTTCCCTGAGCAGACTGACCTTGCTCCCAACTTTTGGCACTGCCTTTTCCACGTGTGACCACATCAGCATCCTTCCTGAGCCTGTCTGGTGGTGGAAACCTAGCCTGGTTGAAACTCCCAGCAGCTGGATCAGCATTTAGCAGCATCATTGCCTGCCTGATATTGCTTCAGGAACTCAGCTCCAGAGGACAGTTCCTGGACTTGTTCTTTTATTTATTATGTGCTTCTAGAATGAATTGAAGTACTGCCTAACGTCCAGATTAGCAGAACATTGAAACAAACGTGGTAAACACTCAACCCTAAGAACTTGTGATGTTAACCCAGTCTCGAGTGAAAGCACTGGTGGTAAAAGCAGGGGGATGGGATTGGCCCTGATAGTATCAGCTGTGCAGAGAGGAGGTTTCGGATAATGGGAGGTATCTGCGTGTTTCCTGTTGAAACCTTGACATTTGAAATGCATGCTCTTTGTGTCACTCTCAGTAGCCTTGTTGCCCATTTGATGAATTTGAGAACTGTAAATGTTTGTGCGTGTTGATTGCTGCAAGGAGGACGGGGGGTGAAGAAAAGTCCTTGAGAAGTTTTGGGGCCAGGCAATGTAAAACAGTGTCATGTAAGGGAGAGAGTTGTTTGGAGAATAGCTCTGGAGAAAGCAAGTGTCTTGCTGAGGAGCTCCAGGGCCCAAGCAGAGGAGCAGCAGCCAGACCAGGGCTACGGGAGCATTCCTGTATTGAACTGGTTGTGCTCTGCCACTGGGGAGTCCCACATGTGAAAGGTCCCCAGGGACTGGAGGGGACACCTCCCCCACCCATGGGCCTCTCTTGTCACATCACCCTGTGGTTGCTGCTGAAGTCATCAGTGCCCATTATCAGCTTCACCATTACGAAGCTGTTTGAGGCCTCTCCCCGTGCCTACAAATTTTTCAAAGTATTAAAACAAGCTGAAAACCTCCTGCCTATTTGCTGTAGCTTGGAGATGGTTTAGAGCTGGCTTTGACTGATCGCTCATCCATGTCTTGTAATTCAAGTTCTTTGGAATGGGATTATGAACATTTGTTCACCCCAACTTCCTCTGGGGCAGGCTGAGCCCCAGAGTTGCTCTGGGCTGCTGCATGAGGAGCTCTCAGCAGGCAAAGGTCTGCAGTGGGGTCAGGGCCAGGGAGTGCTCCAGCTTCAGAAAATCAGGAATTCCCTTTGGGAGGCGAGTGGAAGAATAGTGCAGGGATTTCCAACATGCAAATAAAAGACCATATTAACAAAATGTAAATAATTGAGTATTCATTCATTTCAGTGTAGCTCTTGGAATGTTTCCCAGGATGTCTTTAAAGAGCTCCTTGTTAAATAGTGGGATGTTCTTTCCCCACAGGTAGGTGTTAACATAAAAACATCTCATTTCCTTCACTTGAAGAAATTACTATAGAATTGCTGGATCTGGAGATTACTGTGAAGGCTTTTGGGAAATTGCAGAATCATAGAATCACCAAGGTTGGAAAAGACCTCCAAAACCATCCAGTCCAATCATCCACCTACCACCACCGTTTCCCACTAAACCATGTCCCTCAGTACAGCATCTACACATTTCTTGATGGTGACTCCACTATTCCCTGGGCAGCCCGTTCCAGCACCTGACCACTCTTTGGAAGAAAAAAATTTTCATAACATCCAACCTGAATCTCCCCTGGCACAACTTGAGGCCATTCCCTCTCATCCTATCGCTAGTTATGCAGGATAAGAGGCTGACCCCCACCTTGTCCCACGCCTGGTCCTCCGACGCTGCCTTACATATGTATTATGTCCACATAGGTCTACGGCTGCAGTTGTCTTGCAGCAAGTAGGGAGAAGCTCAGCACACAGGCTTGCCTGTCGGCCCACATCAGGGAAATGACAGATGTGACTGCAGTTCTGTTAAAAGCTTTATGTCATCAGCAGTGAAGCTGGATCTTTCTATTCTTTAAATCATGCTTTTTAAAATACTGTCTTGAATAAGGATGGTGTTGTTTGCCTCAATCTGAGGGACTCCACCATTATTTTCTAGTTCAAGTGTTTTGCTGCAGAAAGTAACGAATATCTATTCATTACAGTTTTTATTGAATTCAGTGTCTTTTGATTAGTTTGACATTCTCTCTGTAGACTCTAGAACTGGAATAATAAAGGTAATGAAGGCTAAGAAACAAATCATAGAATGGCTTAGGTTGGAGGGGACCTCAAAGATCCTTTAGTTCCAACCCCTTCCCATGGGCTGGTTGCCACCTAGCAGGTCAGGCTGCGCAGGATCTCATCCAACCTGGCCTTGAATGCCTCTAGAGATGGAGCATACACAGCTTCTGCTGATGCAGCCCAGGATACAATTGGTCTCCCGGGCTGCAAGTGCACACTGTTGGCTCATGTCCAGCATTTTTGTCCACCAGGACACGCAAGTCCTTCTACACGGGTCTGGGATTGCACCAACCCAAGTGCAACACCTTGCACTTGGCCTTCTTGAGCCTCATTAGGTTCTTAAGCACTCAATTTTAAAGTCTGTCCATGTCCCTCTGGATGACATCCCTTCCTTCCATTGTTTCAACTGCATCACTCAGCTTGGTGGCATCAGCAAACTTGCTGAGGGTGCACTTGATTGCTTCCATGCTTAGCCATCCTCTGATATGCCAGTCCGTTGAACCTATTTGCTGTTCTGACCTTATCTTGGCTAGAATTTGAGTTTTAATGGTGGATGAATGGGACAGCCCCTGCCCAAAGCACTGCTTTAACTATGTGGAAAATATTTTGCCAGGCTGTGTGTTTATTAATAAGCTGATTTTCGTAAGGAGATGGAGCACCATGTCTGAGCTTTTGTGGCAGGGCTAGCTAATGATATTGGACAGCAAGCAACTGTCACTTTTGCTAAACCTGTCATATTGCAGATAAGCTGATTACAGCATGCAGTTGGGGTGGGCAGTATGACAGCCTAATCCATTCTAGGGCTCTACCTGAAGTCAAATCTTGAGTCTGCTGTCCTAAAGTATATGGTTGACCCCTGGAAACCATTGTCTCAGAGGCACAACGAGAGCTAAGGAGCAGAACAGTCATCAGCTTTGCTGAATAAACTCTATCAGTGTGTCTGCTTGAGGGCTTGTAGACTCTCACCCCTGAGCAATGATAAAATAGGATTTGTGAGGAACAGAAGTAACACAGAATTTGTCTGAAAGCATGTCTTTGTACATTGCTTGGAAATGCAGCACAGTATATTTGCAAGCCACCTGAGGGGCTGAAACAGTCCTGTATAGAAATCACAAATGCTGTGAGGTTCAGCTGGTATTGTGTCATTTGGCCAAGGCATGTAGCAGATCCTTGAATCTGAGTAGATTAATAATTTCACAGATGGAGGTGCTACTTAATGTTAAACTGTCCAAGTCAGTTGTTGAATCTCAGCTCCTTGATATTTGGCAACCTTTGCTCTACAGCAGTGTTTTTGTAGATGTATACCTTAGATAACAGATACGATTTCCTTAGCTGATGCTGTGACATATGGGGCACAGTGGCTCAGCTTTATGTAACAATAACACACAGCATTGGATGCTGTGAATGGTTTCTTCTTCACATCCTTATATCCATT
This sequence comes from Pavo muticus, assembly GCA_016647715.1. Taxonomy (NCBI): domain Eukaryota; kingdom Metazoa; phylum Chordata; class Aves; order Galliformes; family Phasianidae; genus Pavo; species Pavo muticus. Next base: position 129,682 of record JACDJE010000177.1, read on the forward strand.
CTTAACAAATTTTCCTCAATGGCATTTAATAGAGTTTAAGAATATTTTTGTTCTCTTCCTCTTAAATTCTCCTTTTGTCTGTGCATTGCCCAACATGCATGCAGTGTTTGCATCTACTACTGTCTTTACTGCAGATATCCAAGCTCCATGTGAGGTGAGAGTGCTGTGTTAAGCTGAGACAGTAGATGGCATGTAGAGTTTGAGGGCTGTTGATCACAGAGTACTGTCTCACAGTGCTTCACCCTGTGCAAGTTTGCGGATGACACCGAACTGAGCGGTACAGCTGATATAGCAGAAGGAAGGGATGACATCCAGAGAGACCTTGATAAACTCAAAAGGTGGGCACATGAGAACCTAATGAGGTTAAACAAGGCCAGGTGCAAGGTGTTGCACTTGGGTTGGTGCAATCCCAGATACGAGTACAGACTGGGAGAGGAAATCCTTGAGAGCAGCCCTGTGGAGAAGGACTTGAGGGTCCTGGTGGGTGCAAAATTTAACATGAGCCAGCAGTGTGCACTCACAGCCCAGGAGGCCAATAGTAGCCTGGGCTGCATCAACAGAGGGGTGGCAGCAGGCAGGGAGGGGATTGTCCCCATCTGCTCTGCCCTCATGAAGCCCCATTTAGAGTCCATGTCTGGGGTCCCCAGCACAAGATGGACATGGGGCTGTTGGAGAGGGTCAAAAAGATAGAGCACCTCTCCTATGAAGAAAGAATCATAGAATCATAGAATGGCCGGGGTTGAAAAGGACCATAATGATCATCTAGTTTCAACCCCCCTGCTATATGCAGGGTCACCAACCACTAGACCAGGCTGCCCAGAGCCACATCCAGCCTGGCCTTGAATGCCTCCAGGGATGGGGCATCTACAACCTCCTTGGGCAACCTGTTCCAGTGTGTCACCACCCTCTGAGTGAAAAACTTCCTCCTAATATCTAACCTAAACCTCCCCTGTTTAAAACCATTCCCCCTTGTCCTATCACTATCCACCCTCATAAACAGCCATTCTCCCTCGTGTTTATATGCTCCCTTCAAGTATTGAAAGGCCACAATGAGGTCTCCCTGGAGCCTTCCCTTCTCCAAGTTAAACAAGCCCAGTTCCCTCAACCTTTCTTCATAGGAGAGGTGCTCCAGCCCTCTGATAATCTCTGTGGCCCTCCTCTGGACTCGTTCCAAGAGCTCCATGTCATTCTTATGCTGGGGGCCCCAGGTCTGGATGCAGTACTCCAGATGGGGCCTCACAAGAACTGAGTAGAGGGGGACAGTGACCTCCCTCTCCCTGCTGGCCACTCCTCTTTTAATGCAGCCCAGAACGTAGTTGGCCTTCCCGGCTGCAAGCGCATGGAAAAGAGAAGGTTCTGGAGAGCCCTCGTGAGGCCTTCCAATACCTAAAAGGAGCTTATAAGCAAAAGGAAAAACAACTTTGTACATGGATGGATAGCGATAAGACAAGGGGGATGGTTTTAAACTAAAACAGGAGATTTAGACTAGATGTCGGGGAAAGTTTTCACTGAGAGGATGGTGAGGCCCTGGCGCTGCTGCTCAGAGCTGTGAGTGCCCATTCCTGAGGTGGCCCAGGCCGGGCTGGGTGGGCCTTGGGCAGCCTGAGCTGGGGCCTGAGTCAGTGGCTGGCAGCCCTGCCCATGGCAAGGGGTTAGAACTGGATGATCTTTGAGGTCCCTTCCAACCCAAGCTGTGTTATGATTCTATTTAAGAGCAAAGAAGGCAGTTGTTTTCTGCTTTCTGCAATCTCCACTACTTCAGAGCAAGGATTTTTGTGGCAAAGTATTTGAAAGCAGATGTTTTTCAAAACTTTCTTCTGCATTAGCTTTTGACCATGTAAGCATGTAAGCATGGTTTTCCATGCAAGGGAGCCTGGGGAAGAAGTGCTTTTTCAAGGGCAAGATGTGCTCGAGCTGGTCATGAAAGTACACTCCGAGGGCTGCTGAATCAGACTGTTCATAAAAGTCAAGAGCATTTTATTCTAGGAGATGTTTATGTCCTTTCTTGAAGTGTTATGACGAGGATGAAGTGATAGCATCAGGGAACTGAGGTCATGGATCTGAGCGCTGAGGATGCGCATGCCCAACTCCACCAGTGTTTACCTCCGGATATGTTTTGGCTGCTGACTGCTAAACAGAGCAGAGCTGAAGGAACGTTATTCCTGTTCTGAACTGCAAATAGTTTGTTGCATCTGACTGGATAGCACAGCATTAGTGCCTCTAACCAGCTCTACTACAGAGGCTGCTGAGAAGCACAGCTCTGTTACCATAAAAGTAACCTTATTTTTATCTTCAGGAGAAAATATTTATTGAAATTACTTTTTTACTCTCAAAAGGTAAAGCTATTTCTAATTGCAGTGATATCCATGAGTACACATAACTATTTTTTAAGGTAAGAAAATGTTTACTGGTAGAATTCTACATTTGGGTTGTGTATTCCCTGCAGTCATCAGCTGTTTAGGTTTTATGCTGGGTGGCTTTTGTGATGATTAGGAAGTGATGGACAGTCTGGGACTTTGGATGGCTCTTTAGCATGAGGCCTCCAAGGACCTGCATGGTATGTAGCCACTGGACAGACCCAATGAGGGGATTATGCCCCAAAAACACTCCCAAAAGTAGCCTACCTCCCAGACCACCTCCAGAGGGCTGGAAGGCTTTGTTGAGGAACCCACTCACACCTCAAAATGTGCTTTCTCAAACGGATTCAAGCCATGTGCACTGAGGTTGGGACTTGCTTACCATGATCCTTCAGCCTTCATTGGCCAGCTGATATAGAGTTTACAGCTTGTGTTCAAAGCTAAATGTTGGAGGTCTCGTCTCAAGAATCATTCCATGGTGTGCTCTCAGAGAAGACTGGTAGCTCTTTGCTTCCCTGATACCCTGTGTTCCCAGAAGGTCAGTGGCCAGTGAGTTAAAACTACTTGGTGCAAAAGATGCGAGAACAGATGCCCCAAAGCAATATAATAAAGAGCTATTTGGGCTAAAAAAGTTTTCTCCTCCTTAATTCTGTGGGCTTTTTAATGTAAGCATTGTGAGCAAATTGTGACTAGCTCTAAAATGTTATTTAAAAATCTGTCTTTAGATAGACTTATTTTCCAATACTTCCTTCCTAAAGTGTATACAGTAGAATTCATCAAGATGTGTTGTTCTACCCATGTCTGTGTCAATGGTCCAATAATCAGTGCAGGAATCATCTTTTTCTCCATTAAAATAAACAAAAAATAAAAGTTTGACTTGTCTTCTCCCCAACACTTTGCTATGTAGGTATTAGAAAATCAAATGCTCCTGTTCTACTGAAATCTTTAATGGAAGTTTGCCAGTGATATTCAGTTTCCCAGCAGTTAAGGGATCTGCAATCCAGAATTAAAACAAAAGCAAACAAGCACAACAAAGCAGACATCTAATAACATCAGAGTGTTAATTACTGGGTCTGGAAATGTTAGACACAAAAGTTAGATTTTAATTCTATACTGAATTCTCCACTTCTGCAGCAGCACTTTGTTGAGTAGGGATGACCCCAAGCACAAGCTCAGGTTTCACCTACGTGTTTGCTGCATAGCATCAATAGTTGGTGCAAGAACTGGCTTCAGCTTTGTAGCAAATTCAGGACAGTATTTTTTAAACACAAAAGTCACTGCATTGCAACCCAAAAGTGAAATATTCACTTTGCATTTGCTAACACTGAAATTTGGTGGGTTGCAGTGGATTTGCATCGTGAATTGCTCAGTAACAATATGTTGGGTGATGGTGTTGTTAAAATAGAAACTACCATTGGTATTTGGAAACAGTTCTATAGGAGAAAAAAGCCCTTCAACATTCTTTTGTTGCATTCTTAGCTGCAGACGGAGCATAGTGATGTGTAGGAGAAGAAAGAGGTACATTAAGGCATCTCTGTATCTGTTGCATGAGTCATCCAAAACTGATGTAAATACGCTTTCTTTTAAGCTGTATTTATCTTATGTAGGAATCAATAGTGACAGTTCTGTTCTTCCTGGGCAGCAGTGATGCAGTGACACGTATGCTGTTTCAATAAGCAGTCATGCTATGTGCCTCTGTAGCCCCTGCAGAGCTCAAAAGACAAGAGAGCAACTGAAACCACCTCCCCAAGACCATTACTTGGGAACATGAACCACAACCCTGACACAAAAATCCAGGATGATAATGCTGTGTCATTTCTTTGTGCAGAGATGGGCACAGGAGCCTGAGTAACATGGCAGTTTGAAATAACCTTACTATTTCTTTTACTGGTTTTTATTTCTTTATGTGCTTGATTGGACAGTCCATGTGACAGCTGCTTTGTTAGGCTCTGTGGGCACAGCTACAGTTCTCCTGAAGCTGGTGGGAACCAGGCTGTAGCTGGCCAGAATGAGCTGGCAAATGTCTAAAGTTAAAATAACAGCAAGAAAAAGATGTTGAGAACTACAGTAATCTGTAACAGGACTGGTTTTCTGAAGGAAAGGAGACTCCAACACTATATCTATCTGTTGAGCTCTGGGGATGGTCTGGGGTTTGGGCTGTCCCTCTGCTATGAACAAGAAGCCACCCAGGGAAGAAACTCACGTCTGATGTCGTACCAAGGCTATCTGGGGCCACAGAGCTGTGACTGGCAACTGTAACGGTGAGCACAGTGTCAGGCCTCTGAGTTCTCTCCCAGCCTTCTCCTTTGTGATGATTTTGCCTGATACTTGTGCATCGCAGATCTTCAGCTCTGGAGCCTATGATGGCAGAACAGAGACTCTTAGCTTCAGGGTCCTGACTCACTTGTGCTTTGGGATGGAGTGAGTGTTCTTCTGCCGTGCCAGTGTTTACTAATTGCATGAGGGAGAGTTCATATACAATTTCTTGGCAATACACCAACACAGATTTGTTCTGTCATGTGTTTTAGAAGTTTAATTAACATGAGCTTTGCAGTATGTGCTGGAAAGTAAGTAACAGGCACATCTTTATTTACTTAACAGAAGGGTAACGCTTTAGAAAATGAGAAAGCTTTCCCTAATGCATGCGACTGTATTCACCAGTGCCCTGCAGGCCAGCCCGCAGCACACACGCTGCTTAACACCCCCATCAGCCCAAATGCCAGGCTTAGGGGAGCCTCAAGTTCCACGCGGATCTTGCAGCGTGCCTTCGCGAGGCACAGAGCTTCATCCCAGCAGCCGCATGCAGCGCAAGCAGGCAGGCAGCCATGGAGCCTGCATCAGTCTGACTGCTGTGCAGAGCCATTTATGGAAAACGCTTCAATGCATGGGCTGATGCCACTTTTCAGATTGTATCATGCTCACAGTCAAAATATCCATCATGAGCGGAATACCCACAGCTGAACAGTTTTGCTTTGAAACGACTTCTTGGTGAGGAACCTGTCTGTCACCTGCATTATAAATCTCAGCTGGCAGCATTTTAGAATGGGAGTCCTGATATGACCTCTAGCAGAGAATCAGAGATGACAGCCATGTGAGAAGGCTACTGTGCTTTTGATGCCATCTGCATTGTAATCACCCCTCCAGGGAAAAAAAAAAAATAAAAGGCTTATCCCATCAGCGATACATCATCCTCTGGCGTCTCATTCATAAAGTCTGGTTCTGGGGCCTTGCACATTGCTTACATGTGAGCTTTCTGTTGTGGAATCCAAAGTTCAGCCTGATCAGTGATGCCAAGTCACTGCCAGTGGTGGGAGTTCTGCTCAGAGACAAGAAATGAAGCCTTCTTGGAGCTTCTAGGCCAGGGAATACATTCACGCATTTAATTGTTAACAGTCTGAATAATGAGCCCTCATTAGGTTCCTGGGACTCGCTGTGTGCTCAGGGCCAGGTCTGGGTGTGCACTGTGCACTTGGGCTCAGACCCATAGGGAAGAGCAAGGCTCCAGGGCAGAGCCTTCTGGTGGGCTGGCTTCTCTTTGCCCGCAGCCTGTGCAGCCATTCTTGCTCCTCCTTGGCTCCTTTTGCTATGGCATTGAGCAGTCTGGGGTAACCATCTCACTGTATTTCCAGTCTTCCAAGAAAAGTTTTCACTGTTTCATAAGTGGCTAAAATATGCATAGCCACAAACTTCACTATTAACATAACATTCACAGCAGGCTTAATGACAAGGCCCAGATTTCTCACTGGGGTTGAGTTGAGCTGAATGCAGCCATCAAACTTCCCCACTTTTCACTGTACTTCTCCTCTTTACGCACAACTGACCTTTCCTTCCACTCCTGTTTTGTTCTTCAAACATCACTTAAATGGTGTTTTATGTGAGATAAATGCTGCAGAAATGCTACTGATTGCTGCCACGTTCAAACTGAACAACTCTTTGTTATTCTAAGGCATCAGATTGCTAAATTGTCTTCTAAGGCCCTGATATAATGAATATTTTTCCAGGTTGTCATTACAGAGAGGTAGAGTAGATTTTTATTTTTTTAATTTTTTTTAAGATGAGGCAAGAACATACATAATATTTGTTAATTGCCCCTCATCTCCATGTACATGTTAACTGCTCTGCTCCTGTGAATAGGTTATTACTGGCTTGTTTGTTGGAAGTCATCACCCGCACTTCCATACAGAAATTGCAGTGGGTGATGTTTTTTCTTCGGACCTCTTTATAACTCCTCTTTCATCTGCCTGCTGGTTTTTCTCTGCCTATTGAAATTTCTTCCATTCTGGGGGGCTGGTAGTCCAGATGTTTCTATGACAATGGTGTCTTTATCATCAGGATTTCATAATTAGGCAATTATTATTTTTTTTTTTTAACAATACAGTCATTCCAAGATTTTGTGTAATGAGCAGTTAGATATTATAATCTGCTAGGAATGCATTTTTGTGTAAGTATGGATTAGAATAGCTTTTAATTTTACAATTTCAGAGATCTAAATTAGACATTGTCGTAAAGAAAAATGAGTTCTTATGTCTATTAGAAAATTTACTTTTGTGTTGTGCTTATGCCAGCTAGTATGAAAAACTTCCACATGTTTTTAATCTTAGGTTAAGTTAAAATTGCTGGTAAAAGAGATGGTGGGAAAATGGTTTGCGATGGCACAAGAAAATATAGCTAGAATTTGTAAGATACTACAGCGCCCTGTTTCCTCCTGCTTTGCTATGGGGAACCCAAAGGGTCAACAAGAATAAAATATAAGTCAGGCTGAGCCAGCTGGAAAGTGGAACAACTTCAAGACCTTTGATCATTTCAATCACTTTATATAAATATATACACTGTATAATCAACAAGTATACAGATGTATAATTGATAAGTATATAGAGAAATTATGCTGGTCTTTAGAGAGCGTATAGCAGGAAAGATTATCACATTGGAAAGGATAACCAGAAAGGAATAGAAAATGCTCACCAGTGTTATAGGCTTACAAGAAAACACCACAAGGAGCAATCTCCAGAAAGAGAGCCTTCCTTAGTGGCAGTCAGCCCTTAAATGGGGCCTAGGAGAGGTGGAGCCAGGATCCACCCCTTCCGGTCACACAGCTGAATTGTCTTCACCTGTGCTCCCATGGCTCAGTGCTCGCCTCAGGTGATCAGTCACAGAATCACGGAATCACAGAATGGCCTGGGTTGGAAGGGACCTCGAGGATCGTGAATCTCCAACCTCCCTGCCAGGCAGGGCCACCAACCTCCACATTTAATACTAGACCAGGTTGCCCAGGGCTCCATCCAACCTGGCCTTGAACACCTCCAGGGATGGGGCATCCACAACCTCTCTGGGCAGCCTGTTCCAGCACCTCACCACTCTCATAGTAAAGAACTTCCCCATGACATCCAACCTAAATATTCCCTCCTTCAACTTAAAACCACTTCCCCTTGTCCTGCTGTTATCTACCCTTTCAAAGGGTTGGCTCCCCTCCTGTTTATAGGCTCCCTTTAGGTACTGGCAGGCTGCAATTAGGTCACCCCACAGCCTTCTTTTCTCCAGGCTGAACAAGCCCAGCTCCCTCAACCTGTCTTCATATGGGAGGTGCTCCAGCCCCCTGGTCCTCTTTGTGGCCCTCCTCTGGACCCTCTCCAACAGCTCTCTGTCTTTCTTGTACTGGGGGCTCCAGACCTGGACACAGTACTCCAGATGGGGCCTCACAAGGGCAGAGTAGAGAGGGACAATCACCTCCCTGTCACTGCTAGCCACCCCTCTTCTGATGGAGCCCAGGATACCATTTGCTTTCTGAGCCGCAATCAGAGGTTCAGGCCGTGAATCAACAGTTCCCATACATACATATATATATTTTTATTTTTTATTTTATTTATTTATTTATTTATTTATTTGCATGAAACTGGAATGTTTGACCATGTCTTTCACTCTCCACCTCTTCCTATTTTGTATGTGTTTCAGTTGACACTGGCAATAACTGTGAGTACAAATGGGCTTATTCCATGAAGAATCGTTTCCCGTCATTTCCCTAAAGAGCCCCCTTCTGTAATTTCTCTCACTCTGTCTTAACACTCTTGTTTGCTTTCCCTGATAGTTTGTTCAGTAAAACATGTGTCCTTTCCAATACTAAGCATATATCTAGCCTTTCTGTTTATCTTTTGCTTATTATTATTTAGCATTAAACACTGATTTCTAAGGATGCTCATGGAGGGAGATAGAATTTCAAACACCACTGAATGAGTATACATATTTTCTGTCTCACTGCTTCCTTTATTCCTAATAGAAAACTCTCTGGAAACTTTACTCAAGCCTAGTCCATCTCCATTTACATTCTGATGGGAAACCTCCTACTGGCTTTAGTCAAACAAAACACCTCGAAGATCCCAAGAGTTTTGCTGAACTGGGTCCTCAGTGAGCTCTCTGCTGTCCTGAAATGCTGTAGCTGGACTGAGACACCCTGGTGCTTGCTGAAGTCTTGGGATAACCATTTTGTTTTGCTGGGCTTCCAGGTGGCTTTCCCATCATGCCATCTGCCATGCTCTGTATGGTCCCAAGAACATAACGTTTCTGGGGTTGCGGGTGGGACTGCAAAGGGGAGAGGAAGGCAGATGCCATCCTGAGGGCTGCTGGCTTCTGCTCTTGTTCTGCTGAAGGGAAAACAGAGGAGCTATGGCTGGTGAGCTACTTTTGCTTTTCACAGAGGTACTGACGTCTTCTCCACCTTCAGTGACCGGTCTGTATCATCTCTGAGCTATTACATCAGGTCAGGATGAGAGAGTGGGAGTGAAAATATCTTAAGAGAGTCATGGAGGAAGAACAAGTCTCTTTCATGTTGTGCTCCCTTGGACCACTTCTTTGTCTATGCCGATGGTGGCACTGGTGCTGCAGACAGATTTTCTGGTTGTTTCTGTGTGTCAGTGTGGTGGACACCCAGGTGCAAACCATGCTGCAGTGACTTTGGATGACTCAAGGCTAGAAACTGCCCTTCATATTCCTGTTTACCCTAAAATGTTTTTTGTGACCAGAATGAATGACATGATGACCGCATGTCATCTAACTCTTCCCAGCCAGACCCACTATTTACCTCCAAGTTAAGTAAGAGGTGACGTCGCGGTCTGAGCTAGGGGTGGCTTTCATGTTACGTGGTACTCAAAAAGTAGGTTACTGGGTCAGGAACAGCAAGTTCTGACTGTTTGCCAGCTCGGCCTTTTTTTTTTTCCCCCCCACAATGTTTATGCTGCTGTGACCTGCCATGCTAAAATGAGTCTAAAATGAATGCAGGCAGTGCTCTAAAACACTGAGATGTTTGATTGAACTTGTCCTTCTGTACCTGCATCAGATTATCAGTTTGCAGCATGCACGCTTTATGGTGGCATCCTTTTTGGAAAGGAAAAGTAGAGCTAATTGCAGGCAAGCCCAGCTTCCTCTGGGTGCTGGGGGACTCCAGTGGCCCCATCCAGCACAGACAGCAGTGGGATGTGGATGGGCTGCCCCGGATGTAACGTGACATCTGAGGGAGATTCCTTCTGTCCAGGAGGCAAGCTTCTCTCTGGTCAGTGCCTTTGTGCCCTGACTAATAAAGCCTGAGCCCTCCTCTCTCTTGTTGAGTGCTAACAGTGGGGTTCATCGGGGCTGGATGGCCTTCCTGCAAATACTTGGATAACCTCACTAATGAAAATGTTACTCGAAGCAAAGCCACAGGGTATGTGCGGTGGCTCGCTGCCAAAGCTGACTTAAGAGGAAACTATGTGGGCCATTCAGCCAAGTGATTCATTGAGCGTTCAGTGCTTCTGAAAACTCATCTAAAAGAATTTAAAAAGGGGAAAGAAAAAAAAAACAAACAGTATTTGAGGAAAGGATGCACCTCCCAGAATCTTTGCTTCAGTTGCTGAGAGCTCTCTGCTGCCAGAGCAGACATAGCAGGGCAGAGAGAGCAGCATGTTGTGTGGGGAGCAGTGTGACAGCAGCATCACAGTATGTCCCAGCAGGCTGTCCATCACGTCCTGCCCCGTACTGCACCGCATTCCTAGGGGACCTTACCCAGAGCCCACCGCTGCCCTCAGCCCCAATTCCTGCCTGCAAACCAGTGCTGGCAGCGCTCACCGAGCACCTCCACCTAGACATTTTCTGGGTTAGAAGTGACATAAAAGAGCAGGAATCTGTCTCTGTTCTGCAGCCCTGCTGCACAAATAGCTCTCCAGCCTGGCACTGTTACTGCAGCAGCTGTGGCCTGAAAGTAAAAATATCAAAGCATGACATAATGGCTCTGCTGAGGAACTGGCAAACCACTGTTATGGTGAAGGAATGCCCTCATAATACTCTGTTTCCAGTCAAAGGAAAGGTGTGCACTCTATGTGCGTGGGATTCTGACCCATGAATCTAGTTACACTAAATAAGATGTACCAGTTGCTCAGGAACTGATAATAGGATGCAGAGTCCTTTATCTCATGTGCTGAAATCCAGAGCAGGCCATCAGCAATTAGAACGTCTTACCACCTGATGCCTGCCCAAGGCCTGTGCAAAATGAGTCCCAGCTACAGAGCCACTGTGTAACACTGTTTTGGGTTTATTGCTTTTATTTTCCTTTTTTTGGGGGGGGGAGGAGAGAGCGTCTCTTGTCACCCTGTCCTTGCCACGTGCCTTCATTAGAACAGCACACAGCCAGCACTGGCCCAGCGCGGGGCCGCGGCATTCTCTTCCCCTGCAGATGGCTGTACAAAGCAGAGCTGAAGTACGTCAAAGTCCTCTGGAGAGCAGCCAGCGCTGGCTCTGTGCACACCGAGTTTGTTTTGGGGCTAAACACACAGTTGTGAGCTCTCCTAGCATCCTAATTTGGCAACTGTGTTGGAATAATAAAATAAAAGCCTGTAAAGAATGAGACGTTTCTTCTCTTTCTCACACATGAGAAATAACCAAAATATTTGTTTTCAGTAATTATTTGAAAAAAAGGGAGAGGATGAAGAAAAGCTCTACTTAGTGCTGCAATTGCACTCAGACAGAGGTGTTTGTATTCCATTAATTATGATGAGGCTTTGTATTATATATATCTTTTCCATCCAATCATAGCTGTGGGATATTTTTTTCCATCCGAAAGCATGATGTGAGTGCAAAAGGCCCCACAGCTGCTCACTGTTGCCTCCCTTCAGCCCAGAGCCCAGTGCCAGCCTCCATCACTGTCCCGAGCAACTCCTGAGTGTGTTCCCTGCTCCTCCGGGCTCCTGTGAAACACCCCTGGTTGGGGAGGCAGACAAAGAGCAGGGAGAGGTGATGCTGAGCTCCAAGCAGTTGCTGCCTGTGGAGCTCGGCCTGTGGAGGGGCGATGCTGGGGTGGGGGGGCACGGCTTCTTGTCCCTCTGCTGGAAAGGACACAGGTGGTCCATGGGGCAGGAGGGGATCTGCAGAGTTCATGATAGGATGCACTGAACATATCTGCAGGGCAAAATCTCTGAGTATTTCAAATTTGGAAAGTACCAAGTGAGACATATTGAGAATCTCCACTTCAAATGAGCTGAGGAGCTGAACTTCCCTCCTAGGTTCTCCACCCCACCATCCACAGAGAGCTTTCTGACTGCTGCACTTGTTTCCTATAGTCTGAGCCAGGCAGAGATGCTATAAAGACAAGCACCTGTTCTGTGCACAGGACAGCAAACATCCACTTGGGTGCCCTTCATAAAATGTGCAACTCCTCTTAAAGGTGAAGAGGGCTGTGAGATGGGTCAGATCACATTCACACCAGTTCTTCTGCTAGATTACATTGACGTAGGCAAGCTGGAGCATCAGCCACATTCTCTTAACTGTGCATACACTTATGTATTTATATATTTTCAACCCTAAATTATCCTTATGAATGGAAAGCGATGAAGGCAAATGAACTCCAGAGCAGACTTCTTTGCCATTATGGGGAATGATCACGCTGTTAAGCACCAGGCTGGCAGCGAAGTCCAGGAGCCCCCATCAGGCTATCTCTGTGCCTGTAGCTTATGATTATTATGGCTATGGAGAGCTGCTCTTCTGCACCACCAAGGTGCTGGGTGATGTCCTTCATGTGACACTCTCTTCTGCCTGGTACGGTGATGCAGCTGTCCCTGGTGGCTGGCTGTCCGCCAGCAGTCTCACTGCGCTCAGGGTGTCCACTGTTACTGAAAGCCTCTGCTTCAGTTGCGTAGGAAATTATTTCATTCCTCTGTCCACTGTGGGTTGGGGTTTTCCACAGGCAGGGCTTACCGAACTGCCCACATCCCACTAAAAATAGGGATCCGTGGCTCCAGAGCACTTAGGCGCATTTATTTAGCACATGCTGTGAGCTTTCTCCAGGCTATCCCAACCCATTAATAACAGCTCTGACATTCTGGGTTTGCCTCAGCATTTAGGAAAATTCCCTTCTTCCAGACAGGGGCATTTCTGTGCTCTGAGATCAGAGCCACTTCCCCTGCTCTTCTCACGGAGCACAGAAATATTGAGTGGGTCACCCCTGCTGCTCACCCTGTTACTGAGGAGTGACTGCAGAGAGGGGAATGGAGAAGAGTCAGAAAATGTGGATGTGTAGGAAACAGCAGGGAGAGGGAATAAATAGCAGTGAGAATAAAGCAGGGAAAGAAGTAGCCCTTAAGTTGCAAAGAGATTAGCCAGAGTCAGCTTTCAGATGCTTTTTACAGAGGCATTCTGGAAAATACAGGTCCTGGTCGATGATGAAACCCTTGGGGAATTCTGAGGTCAGAGCTGTGCAAGGGAGAAAAGCAGTGGGGCACTTTGTACATCCCTGTGTTTCTTTCCAGTGAGAAATGCAAGCAGAAGGTAAGGGAGTTCGGTTGTGCCACGCACCTGGCCAGGAGCTTCCAGTTCCCTTAGTTCCCTTTACCTCTCCCTGCTCTCCCTGACGCCCTCCCACAGCCCCACAGCACTGCTGCAGTCCCACTCTGCCCTCCTGCCCACAGGTGAGGAGGTTCAGCTGATGCCAGCACTCATCCCTGATCTGCAGAGACACCAATGGCACGAGCTGGCCTGGGTCTGGCTTTGCACTCCTACTGCTGATTTGCATGTTTCTGTAACACAGTTCTTTCCATTTCCACACACTGGTCTTTCTTTGTTAAGGCTCTGCCCCACACTAACAGACAAGAGGCACAGATGGCTCGGTGCAGCTTTTTTCATGTGTTGGTTTTTTTTTTTTTTTTTTTTTTTTTTTTTTTTTTTTTTTTTTTTTTTTTTGTTGGTTTTCTTTACTCTTTCATTTCTACAGTTCATTGAACAGCAGCAGTGTTTAAGTTACACAAACCTTAAGTACCTTTTATTTTCCATGGGAATCGCACTTGCTTAGCCTACCCCTCCCCTCATCTCCCCATGCTCAGGAGCATTTCAGCTCCCTTTACCTTTGGTTGTGCTGCAGAAAGGACGGCACTCCTTCCATGCTGCAGAAATGATCCCAGCGATTGGAAAGGGAGGGTGGTTTGGTTCCCCCAGGGATTATTTTAGGATGTTCCTTGGAACTCTTGTTCCTTGGTACTTATTACAACAGCCTCTGTGCCAGAAAAGATCAACTCCAGTGCCAGCCATGGGGTCTGTGTTATCCGGACAATTTGGGGTTGCCTACACACTGTAGGTGATTATCCACGTTGGCATACAGAGTCTGTGCTTGGAATTATCCCTTCTCCCTATTGCCCAAGTGAGAACAGAGAGTCCATAGGCCTGGGTCACAGTGATGCTCGGAGGCTGGGCACCCGTACTTGGCACCGTGCTGCTCAGCACTGTCACAGCTGGACCTGGTGTTCTAAGCCCTGCTGAAACATCTTGTGAGAAGCTACAGAACACAGTAGAAATGTCCCCATGCCATGATGTTTCCTGGCTCCTGTTATTCTCCCTGGCCTGGTGGCAGCAGGTGCTGGCAGTGCCATGTCCCTGCATGGGGAGGTGGGCTGGGGCTGCACCGCTCTGCGAATTGCTCTGTTCTGACACCCACTCCTGCTCACAAGCAGTGGTTGGGATGGATCCATTATGTTTTAAAAAGCTGGTTAGAGACCTGATTTATAAAACACAGATCTGTCATGCAGACAATGTAGATTTTTAATGTGCTCAGGCTTTAAATTGTGTGTTTTGACTTTTTCCCAGGTTTCCTTTTTGGCAGTTCAATTGCAGTGCTCCCTGCTGGGGCTTATTTAAGGGGAAGAAAGGACATAGTGTACTTACAAATGTAAATGATGTATGTTTATTCCCCTGAACTGAATAAGTGGCGAACCCAGAAGGTGAATAAGATAAGCTTATCAACCCGATACTCTTAACTTTCTTCGCAGCAATTAAGATAAGGTTCATACCTCGCTGACAGTTCTGCACAGAAATACCAGGTAGTCGTGCTGCTTTTGTACTGACAGCAGATGGTGATGGCACTTATCCCAGCTCTGAAATACAGAGCCCTGTCTGGTGGGATTGCAAGGATTTCATAGCAATCGTATTTCCCATTTCTACTCAAAAATGGACAGCTTCATTATGCAGGACAAATTCTAAATGGTTCCACTGAAGTCACAAAGCCCAGATTTACACCCTCAAGTCTGATGAAATCTATGTCTCTCTCAAGTGTTCTCGGAAAGCTGACTGTCTTGTTTCTAGATGAGTCTGCTAATGTTATTTCAGAAGAAAATATTTACATATACAGAGAAAGAGAGGTGGGATGGGAGTTCCTCTTTCCTGCCTGGCTCTCAGAGCTGCCTGGAGCTGGGCACAGCTGTAGGGGGTGGTGGGACATGAAAGATGCGGGGCCCTGGCCAGGAGCAGGGTGGGCAGTGACCTGCTGCCACCTGTTTGGGGCAGAGCCACCACACAGCCAAAGGCCTGGTGCAGGAGTGAAGCGAGAGAGAGGATGCTGTAGGGTAGGATGTATTTGGGCTTCGGCCACCACCACCAACATATGTGGAGGTGATGGTCGTGCTTTAGATCTGCTCCTCTTGCCATGTCTCTACAAGCCCATGCAGCTCCAGCTCTGCAAAGTGCTTTCAGGAGAAACTGGCCTCATTTCGGCCACCGTTTGCTCCTCTGAGCCACCACTGTAGGACTGCTCCAGCTCAGCGCCCTCTTCCATTCAACCTGGAGCTCATCTCATTGCTATGACATGATCTCTGTCAGCTTGAACTCTGCTTGTACCCTTTCCCTTTTGAGCTCAGAGATTCATGTTTTGGCACATCCTTTTGAACAGCTTCACCCAAGTGTGAACGGAAGCACAGTGCTGCTCTGCAGCGCTGCAGTGCTGAGGGATTCCCTGAAACAGACATGACCCTTCAGTTTCCTATACAGTTGGATTTGCATTGAGGTTCAGCTTACCCTATCATTAAGCCTGCCCTCAGCTCAGGACTGCTGACTGCTGACCATGCCCATCAACTGGTGGGATTCTGTCCTTCCCAGACATTCTGTAAGTGGTGCCTGAGGGCTGCGCTCCTTCCCACCCTGCAGCGATAACTGCATCCCTCACAGCCCTCTGGCTGGGGAGGAACATGGGTCAATGCTTCTAATCCAGCGTTCCTCAGGGAGGGTTGGGAGCAGGGTAGGCTGCTTGGGTGCCCCTCCAAAGGCAGTCAGGGAGCCAGCAAGCTGCTGTCAGCGTGGTGCTGCTTCCATGGGGTTCATTTTCACATAATGACATAAAAGACTTTGGCAGCAGTGCTAGGTGAAGGTCCATGAGTACTGCTGGTGGCAGAGGGATGCTCAGGAATGGCTTCATCCCCTTTTAATGCCTCTGGAGAATATTTGAGTTGCTTTTTTCTCATCAGCAAATGAGAAAGGGGTACTACTTCTGGCTTCATAGTCCTTCCATCTTCATGGAAGCAGCCATGCTGTCCTCTCTCTTTATTTATCTTCCTGATTTATGGTAGGTTAACACTGAGAATTGCTGTTAGAAACATACCTCAAACACTGACAATCATAAGAAAGAAATGCAACTCAAGAAGGAATGGTAACAGCACCACTGGGTCCATATCTCGCCACCTTTTCCTTTCCATTTCTGATACATTCAGATGCATTTCTAAGTCATCACAGAAGTACTGCTCTACTCGTTCATCAGATTGCTTCTCCTTTTCTAGGAAGGCAATGTGAAAAAGGAAGACTTCCTTTCTTTTTCCAAATTACAGAAGCAAAAAGCGCTGTCTTTTTGCAAGCTGACTACTGAAGTTTTGCAAGGTTACTACTGGGAATGCTGCTTGAAATGAGATTCAAGCCTTGGCCATAAATGTATTTCTTAGGTTCATTGCAATTTGCATATACAGCAGGACAAATCAATACACATCTCAAAATAAAGCACACCGCCAAAGCACAACCTCCCACCCATCATGGAGGGGCTGTGAAGATAACAAAGTGAACCCGCTAGCAATTGCTCCTTTGCAGCAAGAGCTGGTACGCTTCTAAGCCACTCACAAGCCTGTTAAATAACTGGCCATCTTTTAAGCTCAGGCACCCTGGCGTGTAGGAGGCAAATAATTCTCAGGGGGATTTAACAGTTATGTAAAATAATCTGAAGCCATCCTGGTTGCTCCAGAAAGATTATAATTAAGCAGGGTTTTTTCAAATGTCTGCTGCACCAGTTGATTTCTCCTTGTAAGAAAACAAAACAAAGGTCTCGTTCTGATCTGTTTGAGAAGCAGTTTCTGTTCCTCTCACAAAGAGGAAGGGGGTTGTGGACGTGCTGCTGCATGTGACGCTGGCAGTCTGGATATTTATGACACTGAATATCTTTTGAATAGTAATTTGTAACATTTGATTAATCTTCTGTTCGGTTTGACAAGAGAAGCACCATGGTGCTAAGCTGTGTACAACAGGCATGGTGCCCACTGCTGGCAGCTGCCCAGCACCAAGGCTGCCAGAAGCAATGCCTGGGTCCGACTCCAGCCTTGGCCAAGGCCCTGGAGCCTGCTTGGCTTAATGCTGGGACCAGATCCTATCTGTAGGAGCCCCATAGCTCCTGCAAAGATTTTATAGTAGTCCTCTAGCATCCCAGAGCACATCTGAGAAGCACACGGAGCGCAACTCATGTTCCTTGCCTGCACTGTGCCCCTGTGCTGCCCTCACAGCAGGCTGAGGGTGGGACGTGTAGGCTGAGAGGGACCTTCAGGATCTTGTTACCTCCTGGTTTAACCCCAACACATGTCTTCTTCTCTGTTTTTCTCCCCGGCTCTCCACGTGACAAGTTTTCTCATATCCTGGATGCGATGGGCTCTGTCATGGGTTAAAGAGAAAAATCCTTCCTTCACTGCACCAGCTGGATGTTGGCTATCTGCGCCATTATACCAGCTGCCACATGTAATGAATCTGCACACTTCAGAAGGAAACCCTCTGCTCATGTTTTGCAAGCTCCTAAGGAAGGCAGATAAGCCACCAGACTGTTGATGGCTTATCCCACAGCCATCTCCCACAGCCGCCCGGTGAAGCAACAGTGGCAGGAGAGAAGGGAGCGCTTTGGGATATGCTGACTGATACCCACGTTGCTTAATGGAGAGGGTGATGCTTGGCAGGCCTGAGCACCGACTGTGTTGCTATGTTTTGTTCCACCATAGCTAAAGCAGAACTCGCAGGTGACCATATCTGGGGGAGTTTGGATGCAATATGTTCACATATTTTCCACTGCTGAATGGAAAGGAAAAAATCAGTATGATTGTTGCTGTAGGTATCTGTCTTACTTGCGGATGGTCTAGATTTCCAAATAGTTACTTCTCTGTTACATGAGGCTTTCACGTTTCACTATCAATTAGAGTGGTCGCTTTTCTAATTAAAATAATTCCCAAGTCCAGCTACTGACTTGGGCAGTAAATGTGCCAGGTTATCACAGATAAGAGGATTTAGTAAGAAAATGTGTTACCCTCTTCTCAAAAGAGGTCAGTGTAACTTGAGTAAAAGGCTGTCCTAAAAATCAGAAAACAAGCGAAGGAAATGAGAAAGTAGGAGCCAGGCAAATGCTGCTTATGTAATTATGGCAAAACAAGCAGGGCAAGGGAGAGACTTGGGCAGCCAGGCTCGGGAAACAACTGCACGTGTGGTTCATGCCCCTTCTGCCAGGGGCTGATCTCACTGTATGGTTAAAAAGAAAGCCAACACTCACCCATTGTGAAATGATGACAGCAGTGGAACTGTCTCCTTTTAGGATGAACTTTCAGCAGGGCTTCAGTGTACAGCTCCTTGTGATAGATCAAAGGGAGTTTTAAAGGTGCATTTTCATCCTCTTCTTTAAAGTATTTCTTCTCAGCTCTCAACCCTCCTCCTCAAAATATTGTAACATAACAATTTCTGTTACGGGAAACAGATTTGCCTACAATGGGACTGAAGTTGCCTGGCAGCCACCCACACTTTTCCCAACAAGCTGCTTGGCCACAGGTCATGGCGAGAGATCATAGAATGGTTTGGGTTGGAAGAAATGCTTTAAAGTCCAATCCTTCTGCCATAGGCACATCTTTGGCAAGATTGGATTGCTCAAAGACTTGCGCAACCCAACTTCATCACCTTCATCTGTGTGTCAGAGATGGACCCTTTGAAGGAGCTTCTTTTCCTCCACTCTTTCTAGATTTGACAATAGGAATGAGCACTGTGATTTTTAACTATCTGAAGTGAGGTGAGATGAATCGTGCCCCGTGGAACCTACATACCTTATGGTAATGCAGAACTAAATACCCTTGCTGGAAGCGGTTCACGCCTATGGACACAGGTCTTGTAGGTGGTTCGCAAATGTGTCATGGTAGTGACATACAACAGTTTGCTTGTATACTCACATCCATCACCTGCGGATGTGAAGCTCTTGCTTGTAAGTGCCAACAGACAGGTATGCTTCTGGGTCAACAGAAATGAATGTACATCAGCACTGGAAATATAAGCAGCCAGTCTTGGCTCCCATGTTGTGATTTGTAGCTTTGCTTGGTCTCAGAGCACATTCAGGAACTTGACCCTTTTGGTGCTGAACAAGCACAAAACAGAAAAGCAGTCAGAGCCTGGTGGAGGTTCAAGTGTAGGACAGCATGAGAGGCAACAGGAAGCCACCCAGTGACAGGAGAAGTGCCAGGTGGCCAGCAGGTTTGCAGAGGGTGGCTCTGAGGGGCCATACTAAGCCTCTGTGGCAGAGTCAAGTACAGCCAGCTCCTGAAATGCACCTTCATAACTGATGGCATGATTGGTAATGGTAAGTTCTTCATAAACACATGCACTTAGAGAACAATACATAGAAGAAGACTGTGTGTCTCCGGACATAATCTCTTCACTTCATTAACTGGTCTTTTTCTCCATTCTCCACCTCAACTTTTTCTACTTTCCTTTGCTTTTAGAGGGTTTTTCCTTACATAAGATGACTTTTTCCACTTCCTTGTATAAATTTTACCCTTGTCTCCAGTCCTGAAGTATTTATAGCTCAATGGCACACATAACCATTGGGCATGCAGTAATTTCTCTTTGAATACTTTCCATATCTCTCCTGTGTGCTTTTCCACCCACATAAATTCTCCTGCCTTATCCCAAAGGATGTCTTTATTCCTCCTTTATACCTTTGGTTTTTCTATTGTGTTTTTCATGCCTTTTTTCTTGATGGGTCAAGTGTTTTTCACATCACAGTTTGAAAAAAAATTCCCGTCAGACTCTTTTCTTGAACCAAATCCTGTTCATCTGATAAGCACATAGACTGAAATTCAGTCTTGAGTAAAAGAATGACCTACCTGTTGTGGGAAACCTATTTTTCACTTTTGAATGGGACAATGGCCTCAGACTGGCCTCCACGGAGTAGTTAACTTCACCTGCAGGAGTCCCACTGGCCACAGCACAGCTGTGGCTTCTAAGGTTGTAATTGTGTCCAGATATTTTTGTTGTCAGCATTTTCTTTCTTGTGGTATTTTTGTAGCAAACAAGAAAGTGAAATTCTTTAGTGACTCTTTTCTTTCTCCTTTTTCTTTCTCCTTTCCTTTCCTTTCCTTTCCTTTCCTTTCCTTTCCTTTCCTTTCCTTTCCTTTCCTTTCCTTTCCTTTCCTTTCCTTTCCTTTCCTTTCCTTTCCTTTCCTTTCCTTTCCTTTCCTTTCCTTTCCTTTCCTTTCCTTTCCTTTCCTTTCCTTTCCTTTCCTTTCCTTTCCTTTCCTTTCCTTTCCTTTCCTTTCCTTTCCTTTCCTTTCCTTTCCTTTCCTTTCCTTTCCTTTCCTTTCCTTTCCTTTCCTTTCCTTTCCTTTCCTTTCCTTTCCTTTCCTTTCCTTTCCTTTCCTTTCCTTTCCTTTCCTTTCCTTTCCTTTCCTTTCCTTTCCTTTCCTTTCCTTTCCTTTCCTTTCCTTTCCTTTCCTTTCCTTTCCTTTCCTTTCCTTTCCTTTCCTTTCCTTTCCTTTCCTTTCCTTTCCTTTCCTTTCCTTTCCTTTCCTTTCCTTTCCTTTCCTTTCCTTTCCTTTCCTTTCCTTTCCTTTCCTTTCCTTTCCTTTCCTTTCCTTTCCTTTCCTTTCCTTTCCTTTCCTTTCCTTTCCTTTCCTTTCCTTTCCTTTCCTTTNTCCTCTCCTCTCCTCTCCTCTCCTATCCATTTTCCCATCTTTTCCCTTCTTTTCTTTTCTCTTTTTGAAATATTGACGTAGCTTTTCTGATGAAAATGTGAGAGTAATGACAATTCAAATTTTGTGGTTATTTTCTTCCTTTATCCATTTAGCCCCATTAAGTAATGCAAAGGTGGTGGCTACTCATGGCAAACACATTGCTCTTGTTTCAACGTGGACTAATAGAGTCATTCTTTGAAGGCCAAAGCTGGATAGATACACCCACAGGACTGAAAGCAATGACAATGATCAAGATTTTAATAGTCACTGTTAAATAGCCACAATGCTGTAGTTGGAAGGAATACAGTCAGTGATATTAAGTTATATTACTTCTGTTATTTGGCACGCATGGCAATGCTGATGCAAGACTTTCCTTAATTCAAGAAGGATAATGAAATGCTGCAGAAGACTTAGTGTGAGGAAGTAGAAAATACGTATGTTGGTGAAGGACTCCAGGACTACCTGATTGGCTTTGCGGAGAAAAAGTCTAGGGGTGACTCGACTGCCGCCTAGAAGGAGCCAATATTCTCAACAAAGCGTAGTTATTAGCAAGGAGTTCTTCTGCTTAGCAGATAAGTGGATAATGAGAGCCAGTGCTAGGAAGTGAACTTAGGAGAATTCCCAAATCAATTAAATTTGCACAGATCATGTGGTTACTGAAGGACTGAGTCAGATCCTCCTGTGCAGAATAGCTGCAAGCCCAGACTGACTTTCCAAAGTGCCAATGGCTGTTAGCTGAAGTATGCTCCCAGCCATGGACACTGGCAGCACGAGCTCTGGCATCAACTTGTGCAGGCAGCACATAGTGATCAGCATTCTCATGTTACTGGTCTAACGCAGTGTGCTTGAGCAGAAGTTCAGGCAGGGGTTAATCCAGACATTGTATGTACTGCAATAAGGCCCAGAGTCCTGGTGAGCTGACCAAGATAGATCTAGAATATAGGAACAATATTAGCTTTTATAAATGCTGTGAAGAAATATAACGCTGTTTGGCCTGATTTTCAAAGATTCAGAGCCCCAGCAAAGAGTTTAAATTTGCATAGTATTTATGAAAATCAAGCCATAAACTTAATTGCTTTTCCCACTTAATCTAACAGAGGAAGAGAAAAGGCCTCTCCACACTTTGCAGCAAGTTTGTGGCATGATCTGAGCTCAGAAGATCCTGATTAATCTTCTCATCACTACTTCTTCCCCACTTCTAATTAATTCCACTTTTATGTCATCAATGCAATCTATTATATAACGTGGACTATATAAATTCCAGGAATAAACCCCTGGAATACACTCACCAGCATTCCCACTCAGAACTGCGATAACCATGAGCACATCCTGCCTTTAATTATACAGGAGAGGTTTCGGTGATTTGGTGTCCTACATCAGTATTAGAAAGCCTGGGCACTGAATTGCTATAAATCAAGAGCTTTGCTGCTCTCACAACAAGCCCAGTGGGAGCCTGACTTTCTCAAAGAGCTTAATTAAAGAGTGCTTATTGATAGCTCACCCCTGTAGCCCATTAGAGCTCCACAGAGATATCTGTTCTCCAACATCATTGTGAAAAGTGGGACAGCCCTTGCTTCTTAGGAAGCTCTGTGTTCTTAATCACTTCCTTACATGTCAATATGGTCCTGGTGATCTTACAGTCATGTTGCAATTAGTTGCTGATAGGTGTGAACAGAGCATATCTGAAAAACTCTATGGAGTCACTCTTGGCTAGACAGTTATTCAACACTCCATAGTACCTTCTCTGGCTATATCTCAGTGCACTTGGAAAAGTGTGATGAATGTGTGGCATTTCCAAAACCACTCAGATTTTTCCTCAGAAGCATGTAAGTTCGTTCCCTCTGATGAATGCAGCCCGTTGTGATTTACCTAAAGTGAGAACCCAGGTTCCTATCTCATTAAGGCCCTTCAAGATGTTACTCAGTTTTGGCTTGAAATCCACATTGGAGTGGAAGTTGTGCAGCGGTACAGTGCACTGAATCGCTCAACCTGCTGGTAGCAGAACCAACTTTGTTGTTACATGTGAGTGGTATAGGTGATCCCTCACCCGCTGGGGAGGTTTATATCCTTTCATATGAAAACCAGCAATGCAGGCAGAGGGAAGGTGAGAAGGGAGCAGTAGCATTTTAGGCCTGTGAGGGCCACTAGTGGTACTGTCACTTGCACATGTGAACAGAGGGGGTTGTCCCTTGAGTTTGACTGGCACTACCTATGGTGCAAAGCCACTTGCACTGTGGTTGCTGGGCCCATCTCATCCCCACCCTGCAATATTCTCTGAGCTGTGCAGAAGCCATCATGCGCAGGCGCTGCCCAGAGCTGAGGGAGCTTGGTAATTTGATTTGGACTGGACACTCCATGTTGCAGAGGCAGAAGTGGCCACCTCCCTTGACGCTGGCCTTGGTGTCGCAGTGGGACACGAGCTGCTCTGCCAGCACATTGCACAATGCTGGCTCTTCTGGCCAACCCGCATCCCAAAGGAGCTGGCAGGATTCACTGATTTGGGTTTGCCCATTACTAAGTATTATTTCCCAATGCATTTATGAAGCCATCCTACCTCCAAATTCCAATCTGGATAAGTCAGAAAGGTTTGGAAGCTTCAAAAGAAATTTTAGACAGCAGAAATGAGATATCATGGATCTAGTTGTTGTCCTTGTTTTGAATGCTCTTCTTCCAGCTTTCTCATCCTTCATGATTGCAGGCATGAATTAATCTAGTATTAATTTTCATTAAACTCTGGCCAACTGAACATGCCAGGAAGATTAAGGAGAGAAGTATAGGCTGTCATCCTGCTAGTGACTGTGTCCAAAGCAAAACTAGTTTTAACAGAACTATGTGATAGACAGGAAGCAATTTGCAGTAGTGTTGCGAGGAAAAGACTCCTCTGATTTGTGTTCTTCATTATTATAGCAGAGCTTTGTGAACCTACTGTGGGAACTTGTGTCCTTCACTGTATGGGAAGCAAGCCAGACTGCTTTAACCATGTGTATCGTCATTGCCTTCCTGATGCGTGCTTTCCTTCTCTTTCCCAAGGAGGGAAGAAAGAGTTTGCAGGATCCTCACAGAGGAGGAGTTTGTCCTGGAGACAAATTGGCTCTGGAAAGGAAGTTCTGCCTGTCAGCAAGTTATATGTTATAATATGTGAAGCTGGCAGTCACTTGCTTATGCCTCATGGCTCCTGTCATGATTTGTGCATAGTTCCCCACCCCGATGTTTCACTGTGATCTTTTTGTCCAGATACAGATCTGCCCAAACACAAGTTCTTTGATTGCCTTTGGGCATAGGTGAGGAAATGCTGCAAGCCCCACGATGCCCCCACTCAGGCTCTGCACACTGCACCTCCCCTGCTGCAGCCCTGAGCAGCCAGTGAGAGCAGAGCTGCTGCAGAGCATGCTGCAGTGCCTGCAAGCCAGGTGGATTTCTGATATAAGGCAAACCAGCTGCATGCCCACCACTCTACACTCAGCAGATGACAGCTGACAGCTTTAGGTATGAGCTGCAGCACAATGGGTTTGGAGACCCACTCAGGGAGTGGTGCTGCTGGTGGGGACACTGCCCAAGTGCAATGGGTGCCAGAGCAGGGCAAGCACAGGACTTCCCTGCCAAGTGCCATTGTCTTCCCTTGACTTAACAGGCATGTGGAGATGGAGATGTCCAGAGACCTGGCAAAGGAAGAGAAAATGTGGCTCCACTCCCTTCACTGTCCAAGTGTTCTGGTTTTGCAAGGTCTACAGTGGAGTTGGGCTCCTGGTTTGAAGCAAGGAAATTCAGCAGCAGAGGTTCCTAAGCAGGCTGAGGGAGCATCCCCTGAGACAGTGACTGAAGGGATCAGTCTTTGAGCAGCGTTTTTAATGAGTGATAAAATATAATTGTCAGCTCCTCTGGGCAAAATAGCATATTTATAGAAACAGCCAGCCACATCAAACTGGCCCGTTTTATCAGGCCAAACCTCATCTATTCATCTGTTACCAGAGGAAGGGATGTTCCCCTAGTCTGGCTGAGTTGCTAAGACGTTTAGTGGTGTTCCTCATGTACAAATGCCTACAACTCAGCTTTACCAGAGCACTGCCTCCTCACCAGTGAATTTGTGCTGTTATGGCCCAAGGAGGGTAGTCCAGGCTCCGTGCAGGGTACTGCACACAAGTTAAGTTATTGCCACAGGAAACCAGTATCATTTTTCTTCTTGTATCTTTATCTAAAACTGCACTTTATTGATGATGAAAATACTTTTAATAAGAAAACCAGAAGCATTACCACATTGGTGCGGGACGTAGCGAAGCATGCGATTGAGGTGAGGTACAAAGTAAAGAATGCTCATTGCTGCTGTGAGGCTGACTCTAATGCGTAGAGATCAAAATCCAAACTATTCTACCATCCCGACTTTTCTTATTCAGAGACTACACTCTTCCAAGGCTGAAACACCAAGGTGGCTTTCTCTCGTTCACTGTAGTAACGGTGGCTGTGGAGGGTGCATCTCCCTCTTTTGTGCCTTCGTCGCAAGCAGATGGCTGTATTCCACAGGTGTTGACATCCAGAGGTGATGTAGGCTAGTGCTGTGTGCTTGCTTGCCCTCCTGACCGATATATTCTGTGAATGGTATTGTTGAGTGTGTTAGTCATAGGTATGGCTGTGCGATATCTGGAGTCCTTATCAATAGAAGAAAAGCCTGCTTGTGCTGCTGGGTTATATAAAACGAAAAGAAATAGAAAGACACAGGGCAATGGCACTACCATTATGTTTTGAGCTTTAGATTTGTGTGAAGTAGAGATATTAAATTGCACTTACATCAGAGGGCAGCAGGTATGAATTGAGGATACCAGGTTGAACTTCAAAATGAATAACATTAACTAAATTTCCACCTCAAAAGCAATAAAATAAATGAACATAATTATTCATTAATTGAAAAGTCTGGACTGTTTGAACGAAATGCAGTCATTTAGCTCAATTCTGTAATTGCATTAATAATGGAAGCCTCAATGTTGTGGAGCTTTTTTTCTTTTTAGCAGAACTTAACCTGATTTGAATTCATATGCAGTTGGCATATGATAGCAACAATATTATTATTAATTGTTTGTTATCATTAGCAAAATAAGAATATCATTGTGAAGTGTCATAGAAAATGCCCCACAAGATTCTGCCAAAATTCACTCTGAAAGTCTTTATCTGTCCTGCATCTATGGGAGAAGAGATCATGTAATCTCTAGTAATTTTGAACAAGAGTTAGAAGTTTGTATTCCCAGCGAATTACAAAGTATTTTGATTGAGGCCAGTGATAAGTCTTGGGAATAATAACTCCCATCTTCACAATGCTTTGTTGGTGTTAATGAGTACTTCCCAATACAAGAATAGCTCAGTAGTTATTATAGTATAAATATTAATGATGGGTTGAATTCTGAATACTTCTGAAGATGAAAGTGTTGTGTTCAGCGTTATAGTTACATTGTGGAGGTACTTTCTAGATACCGAAATCACTAATTCCTGTCTGTGAGGATAATGAGTGAGAACAAAAGTCTTTTTGGTGTGGTGGTAACAGCAGTGTGATGCATGGGGCTCTCTGTAAGGTGCTGGTGGCTGTGCACCACCATCCTGGCAGCACCAAAGGCTATGTGCTGTACTCAGTGCATCCATAGCACAGCTAGTGGGAGCCTCAAGCTTCTTGTCTCTCCTTGGGATGGCTTCTTTAAAATCTCCTGGACTCCCTCTATTGTATTTAATGTTTCATGTGCTTGCGTAGTTCTATTAAGCAACACAATCAACCCTGGAAAGTCTTATGTATCACTTTTCATGTAAATGGGCAGATTTCCACCTGATAAACTGACTGAGCAAGTTTTGAACACCTTGGCTCTGCCCATCCCTCTCCCCAGAGAGGACTGGACACTGCCAGCTGCTCCACGTACCTGCCCTACACTCTGAAATGAAGGACCAAGAACCTGAGTATATTAAGTCTCATGGTACTTCTTCATACCAGTGCATACCCAAAGCTACTCCTTCCTTCTGACTTTAACCAGATTATCTATAGTAGTAAGAAGGATGAGCTTTTCCTCATTATTAACAAAAATAATGCTGGCAAGAAAACCGTATTTTGCACAATCACTCCTCAGTGTGAGATACTTAGAGGCTAAATATATTCTTCTAAGATATGTCTTTGGGCATCTGTTTTCATGCTGCATTCTCTCTATGAGCTGCACAGAGATGGCTCTCTTTAACATCAATGTATGCAGCGTGGGTAGATCTGAGCACTGAATTCTGCCTGAAGATTTCTGTTGTCTTTTTGTTCAATCAAAGGATACAGCTCTAATTTCTCCCATTTGTAAATTGCACACAAATCACAGTCATATGCTTGGCCAAAAGTCTCAAGTTTTACCTTCCAAGCTACTCTAAATATACAGCTCAGGCTCTGCAGCCGCCCAGATTTAAATCTAGTGCTCTAACAAGCAGGGTAGCCTAAAAGAGTATGCATTCTTCATAGCACACAGCTATTGCCATGCAATCGTTGCAGAAGAGAGTTGATATTCACAAAGGCTTAGTTCCCTTGCAGCAGTATTGCCCAAACTGTATTTTATGAGGACACACAAGCAATGGTGCCCTGTGTTACCATTCTGAGGGGATATTTAGAAAATGTGAGCAAGTTCTCTCCCCACTAGACATCACCAAGGGACACCTTCCCACTCTCTTCAGGAAGCATAAACAATACCAGTTTTGTAATAAAATAAAATAACATTTGTCCAGCTTTATTTGTACAAGTGTCAGACTTTAGCAAAGCTTTATGTCCTTCCCTTACAGTGCATATCATTCTACAGAGCTCTCTAAGGCAATTCTTTTCAGTCTTACAGATTCAAGTCAACCATCATGAGCTGGCAGTGAGCCCCACCCAATGAATTCTGCTTGTTTCTAGCACTCTGTCTAGGTTTTTGTCTGTTAGATCAATGAAAATTTTCAACTGTTTATATTCCTCCAAAAGAGGAAGGGTCCCGATACAGAGCCATTCAATCCCTTTGTAGTTGTGAGCAATGGAAACCCTATACAGAGAGGAAAATGACCCTTCCAAGGCTGACAGATCAGTGTTGTCTCCGATGCCTCAGATCTGCCTGTTAGACTCAGGATGGGTTTGAAGTCTGTCCTGTGGATATCCACACTCAGAATGCAAATGTTTTTGTCTCTTCTTAATTTCTTGCACAGCCCTTCAGGTCTGTAGCCTTTGTGAACAGGGAAAGCTGAGCACACAGACCACTGCTTCAAGCTGGCCAAGGAAAGCTTGCCTTGCCCCAGTGCAGCCGTGGTTATGAGGGTAGCCTTGACATTTGAAGCCCGCTCTCAAAATGACTTGGTGTAGGAAAGACACATGTTCAACAGAATAGGTCTTACCTGCCAATCCAGAAAAGCAGCCCCCCCAAAAAAAAACAAAAACAAAACAAAACAAACCATTCCAGACCAAACCTGCCAAAAAAAAAAAAAAAAAAAAAGCCCCAAACCTACAGAAAAACGAACAGTCCATCCCTGATTCTTGTTATAAGTGATCAGGCAGAAGCCAGTCCATGAGTGTTGCTTGAGTCTGAAAACCCCAATGAAAGGCAAAGTTTCCTTGTGGAGAACAGTTCTCACAGCTCCTTCTCTCCCCCCGCATACCAGCACAACCGCAGACCTGCCTGGGCTGGGTCAGGGCCAGCTTGTCCTCGCTCAGGCCCTGATACTGTGAGGCAGCAGGTAAGCCGATCAGCCATCCCAGCCAGCTCCAGCAGCCCAGACCTGAAATAGAAACACACAGCCGAGGACTGGCTGCGCACTGAAGGATCTCCAGTGTCCTCCAAAGGGAGGAGGAGGAGGGCACCTTGCTGAGATCACTCTCTGCTCTCTGCCCTCGATATGCCTCAGTGAGCACTGCCAGAAGTGGCTGATGTCCACATGGGTAGTGGGTTTTGCCCATGGCAAGCAGGATATGGCTGAGTTCAGCCTCTCTGGCTGTGGGCCCTTATTTTAGAGGAAACTTGTTGAAAAGTTGAGGCTCTCACCTCAGCTCTGCACAGGGGCTGTGTACCGAAGCTTCAAGGTATTATTTTTGTTGTTAAAAATGAAAATAAATATTATATTTGTTACTCAGTTGGGACAGCACATGAATAGCGTTTTGTAAGACGCTGTTAAAGGATACACTGGGTCCCTACAGGACGTATTGGATTGCACATCTTTAGAAACAATGCAAAACAAAGGAAAAAAAATTGGAACGTAAACTATTGCCTCTATATGCCAATGGAAAATAATTTAATTATGAAATGAAACTGCTGTACAACACTGCCAAGAGGGCAAACAAATGGGAACTTAACAAAAAGGAGAAAATTGTCAGTCTTTCAGTGCACAACCATTTTGTTCTGAACAGCAGCAATTATGGAAATGTGCAGAAGAGTGTTTCAATGATGATAAATCTGCAATATGTCAGGGAATATTTGGAGATTCTTATTTAATTACTGTGACTGCACAAATTAAACAGTGGAAAAAAATTGTCAATGCTGTTTTTTTAAAGCAAAGTAATAGATCCAGTGCCAAAAGCAACATGGTTAAAGTCGGCAACTAAAAGAGTTTCCCTCTTAGGCTAAGCCTTGTGATAAAGAAGAGATGTCACTCATTAAGCACTTTTGAACATGTTTGAAAAGGTTAGGAAGTAAATAGCCAGAATGATTACAGATTGGTTCACCAATGGTTTGCTCAGCCACATACTTCATCTCCACGCATTATTTGTGTTCCAGGTTACCCGCAATTCTTGACGACAGTTCGATGTTTTATTTCTTCCCCTCCAGAAATCACTTGAATCCTGGGGGGTGCTGGCCATCCCCAGTGCTGCCCATAGCATTTTCAGACACAAACACACCTCATTTCTGATAAATAAATAAAAGTAAGGCGTTCTCCTGTTCCCCTGGTGTTTGTCTAAGAGACATGGCTGCAAATGCCAGTCCCAATACTGTTGTGCTGTGGGAGCTCATGTAAACTTTTTGCCTGATTTTCTCATTTGTAAATTAAGCAGAGGGTTTTTCTTGTTTGTTTTGTTTTGTTTTGTTTTGTTTTGTTTAAGGTTTACCTTTGCAAAGTGCTTTAAGGTCTAATATCAAAGAGCTATCTAAGAAATAGGTAATAACCAATTTTTGACACCAGGAAATACCCCACTGTAAAACACAGAAAAGCAATGGCTGCGTCTAAAAACCCCACGCTGAGCTGCTGTCAAGGACACAGAATTTGTAGGACGTATGAATGGGAGCGTTTCCTTATGAAGACGCAGCGCTGAAGTGAGTTGTATGCCACGATCTGCTGCAGTTGTCATGGCAAGTATTCACATTTCCCATAGCAACAGAACTGGTAAATAACTGCATAAAACGCTGCATTAAGTGACCAGGGCACAAGTTAATTCTCTCATCGGCATCCTTAACTTGAGCACTCTTCTGTAGATGAAGCACTCCACTGAAAAGCGAGCTTTCCTTTGTGACATGCTTCCTCTTCATAGTTTCATTATGATTCACCCACTGGTTGCTGCGCCAGCGACACGCTCTGTGCCGCGCACGCACTGCTGTGTGCCGCCTCGATGAGCCCAAGGAGATGATGACGGGGCAGCAAACCCGCAGGGAGGGCCGTTTTTATAGCACTCTGTGCAAGCGCTGCCTAATGCAGGTCAGCCCAAGTTCTGGGAGCGAAAGGACTGAGGCTCTACAGGAAACAATGCACTTTTAAAATTATTGTCTGAGTGTCTCTCTCTGTTTTTCCTCAGTTGAAAGGACTGTTATTCTGCAACCTAGCACTGCCATCAGTGTCAGAGGTAGGCAGAGGTATTATGTGGGCAGGGTGGGGATGAAAGATGTGGGGAACTAAAAGCTGCTTTATAACACAGCCTCAACTCTTCATTAATTGTACTCCAAAACAAGAGGGTTTTTCATTTCCGTTGAAATAAATTTGTTGTAAGCAACCATTTCCAATAGAGTGGTTTGTGATGATGTTCGGAGAAGCTCTGGGCTGGGTCTGCAGAGCCAGGCTGCAAGTATGCGGTGCTGAAGGCAGAACTGTGTACAGGGGTGGACGGCCTTCATGAGTAACACCGAACCTTGCCGGCAGATGGTTAGTGCAAACAAACAGGAACCATGTGTCTGAACCCTTTCACTGTGGGCAGACTGGAGGTGTCATGGAGGTGCCCAGTCAGGTGGGATGCGATGGGCAGCCCCAGGGTCTGGGTGAGAAGGTGGCAGTTCCACAGAGAGACAAGCTGTCCAAAGGAAAAATACCCAATCCGTTTCCCATATGTCTTGCCTCTGCAGAATGACCCGAGTTCAATGGCAAGCGGGTGCATCAGACTGCTTCTTCTTTATCCCTTGCTCACAGACCCTGACCAAAGGTGATGGTATTCCTACGTACATAAGGAAACTCCAACTGCATATTCACTTTCTGTAGAAACACAAAGGTGTGACCACGTGCAGCTGCATGGCACCAGCCGATTTCAGCGGGTCGGTGGGCGTTTTCTGCACTTCTTTGGACTGATGTTTTGCCACCCTGCTGGTAAATGAAATCCATCACATAATATTCACTTCTAGCATTATAGTCAATTCATTGATGGTGCTCAGCACCTCCCCTGTGCCCAGAAAAATGCACACTTCTGTGAGTAGAGAGTGCATCCCACGCAGTTCTGTCTAATTCTTGACACATTTCAGTATTGTTTAGTGGTAAAACTCTGTGACAAAGTCTCCCAGACTTGCATTTTAACTTGCTTTGGGGCAGGTATGAGCAAAGCAGCATGGCACCAGCAGTCCCTGGTGCTCTCGGTCTGTCTCACTCCCAGGATCAGATCTCTGTGCAAGATCAGATCATTTATTTTATGTGTTCATTAATTTATTTAGAAGGCCTCTGTGCTTGTAAAAACAACTAAATTAATAAAAGGGCAGAAGGAAAGCAGTGGGATGCACCCAAGGACCAGGTTGACTTGGGATCAGGGACACACACAGTTTTCTTTCCTGCGTGTGTCCTAAAAGACCATTGCAGGAGATGTTTGGAGAGCTGTGCCTCTGTGCTTTCAGCCACGGGTGATGCTCTGGCCACTGCATCACTCGGTGCTCCTTCTGCACACTTGTGCTTGGACTGCGGAATCCAGGGGAGTTTGTCCCTTTAACAAAATTGTTATTAAGTTCTATGTCAGTTCAGGCCCCTCAGCAGCTGATTATACTAATCAGAGGTGATTATTGCCTATGCCCACTTAGCCCATATTTAAATGCGGCAGCCTGAATTTGTCTTCGGTACAGCTTCCAGAAGATACAAACCCAGGATCAAAGCAAATTAATGCATAGGTGTGTTATCCTATAGGATCCCACTAAGATACAACTTGAGGAGCTTCAGAGTCTGTGGATGCTCACAGAAAGATAAGGAGAGAAGGGGGTGGCCCTGCTCTTGCTTTTGCAAGGCTTTTTCCCCACTTCTTTGAGTCAGACAGAATAGCAGACCATGAGGATTCTTATTTACCACAGACAGTAACAGTTTTTCCTTTATAAAAATAATAATAATTGTTTAAAGTATGATTAGCTTCATTAAAATATTCTTCTATTCCTTTTCTCGACCTGATCTCTGACTTTGGCGCCTCTCAGGTTTCCAAATGAGTACAAACATATTCTACATGGTTGCAGAGGAGCTGGATATCACTCTTGCTTCCACAAGAACCACCCAAAACTATTCTACAAAAGAAGGTGCTGGATGATGAAAATGAAGATGGTTAGTCCCATAAAGCTTAGGTGGCATTCTGTCCTCAATGGTGATTAACTCGTATTCCCAATCCTTTTAAGAGGTTGCATAAAGCTTCAAAGCAGCACTCAGGTGCTTGGTGGGACAGCAAGCGGCTCCTGCCAGTTGGACACCAAAGGGGAATCCCGTTCACACTAGCATAAATGCGGTTGTTTTTTTTTTTCTCTGCCTTTAATGGAGTTTCCATTCCCTTTTCTGAGCCTAAATGAGAGTGGGATTTTACCCATCTTCTCATATGACTGTGGTGCAAACCTGAGTTTTAATTTTAGTCTTTTTAAAGGGGGAAAAATGAAAGCAGAGCTGCGTAGGCCCCAAGAACAGATGCATCTGCAGAGGGAGAAGCACACTAATACTTGTGGGGTGCTGCTCGGAGCACAGGGTTGCACATTGACAGGCTCTGAGGCAGTATATTTTGTATATTACAAGTAAATGTGACTAAAATACCCCAGAAACTTCAGCTATATTCTTTAAATTCAACCCACTAATTATTTAACCATCTCCCAACTTTGATTTTGTTAAATAACCAATGCCATCGTTCGGAGCCAAGAACTTAATCTGCAGAAAATTCTGTCCTCGTAGAAGATCAAAGTGACTTCAGCAGTGTTAAGCACACACCTACAGCACTTGATCCTGAAAAAAATGAAGTGTGTGTTCAAATCAGCCTATTCCTTCATAGAGGTCCCCATGCATTAACCTAAGCCCCAGCACCGGGATCAAGGACTTGTGGAGATCTTGGAAAGCAGAGATCTGAAAATGTGACAAAGGCACCAGAACACTGCCAGGCTGCGAGGGAAGTGCCTGTTTGCTCCTCTGCACCCACCGTCACCATCATAAACGATGGAGAGTCTCCTCGGTGATATAAATATGAAAACAAGTGTGTACGTTGGAACACAAGGGTGAAATAGCTCTGTTTCTCAGGCACAGCTCAAACGAATAAAGGACAACTAAAGAAGAAGGAGCTTAAATTCTTTACCCAGCACATCGAGGTACCAGCATTGTGCAGCAGTGCCAGCACAATACTCTCCATGTCCCGCCAGTCCCGAAGCACAGCACCTGAGCCACATCCCAGGGCCCAGCATATACTGCACTGCCCCAGACCCTGTGGATCCAGGCAAGGGTGCTGCTTCCGCTTTGTTGCCTCTGTTCCTCTCTATCCTTTTGGAGTGACTTAGCCCAAGCCTCCCAGTGGCTGCTGCATGAAAAAACAGAGCATCACATTGAAATTACAGGCATGCTTTGCAGTGAGACAGGGTTGGGTGCTGGTTTGGGTCTTGGCACTGTGTAAGGTTCCCTAGAGTGCTGGGTACATACCGCAGGGACAGGCTGTAAACATATAAATGTAAACACATTTTCTTTGCTGTTCTTATTTTATGGCCAAACTCAGTCACCCTTTGGCTTTATAGCTGCTGACACGTCCTTAAAACGCAGCACAGTCAAAAAATAATACCAACCACTCCAAGGGTTTGGCACCCATTGCAGAGAACAGCCACAGCTGCCCACCACTGCAGTGTGCTGAGCAGTGCACGGGTTCTGTTGTGCCAACATCTGCCTCACTGCTCCTGTTTAACTTCTGGAGGGATCTTAGCAGAGAGTGTGTTCTTTGGAATTAGGTAATTAAAGCCATCCACATGGAAACTCTTTCAGCTTTGCCACAGGGAGAACGGCCCCACGCTCGCTCAGCCTGCTCCCCACTGTGGCTCTACCTGCCATGGGTCTGGGTTCAAACACTTCAAATATGACACGACCTCTGGTCAGACCATCACATTACATGTGATTAATGCATGCCAAGACGTCCCACAGGGTTTTGCCGCATTGTAGCAGAGGTGGTGTTGTTTGCTGAGCTCGCTGGGCTCACAGGATGGGCTGACCGGGCTTGACCCTGCTCTGCGGGGGGAATCAGCACACACCCTGCAGCTGGATCCAGAGCTGTCACCATGTGTGCAGTGCCTGCAGGGAACCCAGCCCTCTGGGGCCGCATCCTGCCTGCACAGCCCACGGCATCCTTCTGCGGGGGCTCAGCTTTAAGCATCACACCTACAGAGCATGCAGTGCTCTCCCTGGGATGGAACCAGTTCCCCACATGACCCTCTGTGCAGGCAACAGCATCCTCCCAGTGACTGCCACTCACTTAGCTGGGCTGCCCTGCAGAGCCACATCCCAGCTCAAGTGAAAAGCAGAGGAATGGCACATTTGGCAGCTACTTGCACCTTGACTGAGAGAAGGTGGGAAGGAGTTTTGCTACGTGGACCAGAGAAAGGTTGCCTTCTTTCGTGGGACCAGGTTGTGGTCCCACAAAACACCAGTTCTCAGTGGGAAAATGAGCTTTGCCATGTGCGGCAGTTCACATAGCCACACCATGCTTCCTCTCCTGTAAGAGAGTAGAAATAATAACTGAATGCAGAGGTACCCACTCCCTTGCCCTCATTAGTAACAGCAGGTGCTCCTCAGGGTTATCGCTGTAACAACATCACTTCCGTTTCTGTGGTGGCATTAGGTTTCCCTGTAGCAAAGTCCATCGTCCAGAGCCTCCTTTGGGTTCTGTTCTGCCCCCAGAGCTGTGCCACGGGGATGGGGCAATGCAGAGAGGGAGCCCTGAGCTGGGAACCAAGTACCACCGTGGGCAGCAACTGCAGGCAGCAATGCCCAGATCTGCAGCACCGCAACGACGCAGCTGAAAGGTAGCAATAAAGCCGACCTGTTGGTGTGAGTGTGCTGCCTTGGAAGAGGCTTACAGGATGCAGGTGCCCGCAGCGGGTGGGGCATAGCTCAGGGACACTAGCGATGCCTTCAGCCTTCGTGCCAATGCCTCAGGTGCTTCCAGAGCAAAGAGAAGCGGCACTGAAGTCCCGTCCATTAGCATTACCCGAAGGAACGAGAGAGAAGCGGTCGCTTCACGGGATGCTGCGGGAGCGGGCGGGGGCCGCGAGCTGCCGCTGGCCCTGGGAGGAGGGGAGAGATTCACAGCGGAGAAAGGGAAGGAAAAAAGGAGTCCTATGAGGAAGGAAGCGGCAAATGTTAAATCAGTGACTCATGGTGCGGAATGACTAATTACGTCAAAGAGCAGCTTGTTTGGGGCACGGACTCGGTGCCGAAAGCCGGCTGGAGAAGGCGGAGCGCTGATGTGCCCGGCGGGGCTCGACGGCCCGAGTGCTCCGGTGCGTTCCCCGTGGGTCCCGCGGGCGGTGCGTGCCGGGCTGTGGCTACGCCGTACCTCAGCCCCACCGGGCGACACTGACCCACTTTCCGCCGGCCCCACGCGGACTGCGCTCCTCCTGCGCGCTGCCCCGTCCCGTCCCGTGAGTGTGGGGCGGGGCCGCGCTCCGCGGGTGGCGGTACGGGCGGCCGTGCGGGCGGCCGCCGGTGGCAGCGGGGCGGGAGGAGGAGCGCGCCTGTGCAGTGCCGGGAGGCCGGGCTCTGCCCGCCGCCGCGTTACACAACCGGCCGCCACCACCGGCCTGTCCCCCGAGTCCCGCCGAAGCGCGCCGGCAGCTCGCACCGCCCCGCGCCCCCCGCCCGCCCCATGCAGTGCGTCCCGCGGGCAGCGGCGCCCCGGGCCGGGCGGTGACCCCCGGCGCAGCGGGGGCAACGCGCCGGGGCCGGGAATGGCACTGAGAGCGGCTCCGGAACGCGCATCCTCCTCCCGGACGGTACGTACCCTGCGGGATCGCCGAGCGTAGGCGAGGGCGGAGGGTCCCTGTGCCCTGCGGGTGAGCCTCGCTTAGCCCTGCCCTCGACCGACACCCCCCGGCGGTCCCGGCGAAGTTTCGGGGAGATGGGAGATTTCCAGCGGCAACTTAACGCCGAAGTCGCGTCGCGTTCCCTAAAAGCAGCGTGGGACTGGGGCTGCAGCTCGGGGCGTCGCGCGCAGGCAGCGGGAGGTGCGGGAAGCCGGTGGGGACGCGGGGAGCCGGTAGGGCTGCGGGCTGCGCCGTCCTACCGGCGGGAGCCTGTTCGCTGCAGGCTGCCGTGGGCTCCATCGGAGTTTCCTCGTTCTGTCGTGGATTTCGGTCAGTTTGGGAACGCGTTTTTCTGAAAATACAGTGGAGAACGGCTCCGAACTGAATCTCGCGCCTAACTGTAGAACGTAAAAGCCAGGTTGAAAAGTTACTCTTCTCACGGGGGCTTGGGAGCACCCGGTTTTACGAAGTGTTTCCGTGAGAAACAGAAATTCAGAGGGATTTGAGAGCTCCTCGTGCGGTTCGCCCACGAATTGGGTTTGCGAGAGGTAACTCCACAGGCGGCCGGCGCTGGGCTGGGAGCGGAGCGGAGCCGGTCCCTCCCGCTCATGGTGCGCGGTGGAGAACCGCCGGCCGGCACCGAGCCCTCCGTCGGGTGCCTTTCTGCGGCGGGGGCGAGCCCGCTCAGGTGCCCCGCGGGCTGCGGGCGCCCGGGCCAGAGCTGTGCCCAGCCGGCGCTGCCCCGTGTGCCCGGCGAGCGGCGGAGCTGCCGGAGCTCACAGCGTACGATGTTCGGTGTGCGGGGAGTCGCTTTGTTTTTAGCAGAATAACGGCTCCCCTATGTCCTTAATTTGCTGGATCGCTGCTCACCCATCCTCAACATGTGGATACGGGAACTTGCCTTAAAGGAGCAGCGTTTGTGGCTTGCACGGTCTTCATAGGTCGGTCCTACGAATGCTGTTTGAGCAGCAGCTGTTTCACGATGCAGTGTGAACCTTTTGCTCTCAATATAGTGCAACACCGTGTACCATTTTGTTGGAGAATTTGTTTAATTCTTATAAACTTCCTGGGCCGCAGCTCCTTGCTGTAGTTATCTGCTCAGAAAAAAATGCATTTAGGTTTCTGGTTTTCTGGAAAATACATTCCGAAACCAAGAAGAGACTTCTCTTGTCGTGCACTGATTGGACCAGATCAGCATGTCGGTGATGTGGTGCAGAGGAGCAGAGCATCCTGAGCGCTGAGAGCGTGGTGAGGCTCCGGGGCTGCCCAACCGCTGGCCCATGGCACAGAGGGAGGCTCCTGGGGAAGCCAGGTGGGGAGGCTATATGAGTGGAAGGCATTGGTACCTCTTGGGCTGACCATGTGTTCACTGCTGAGTCTTGACATTTTTTCTGGATGATGTTCTAGGAAAAAGTAAATGGCTGTAAGAGTGGTTATTTCTGTTCTTTTGTTCTGTTCATTCAGAGCAGTGGGTTAGAATTATTTGATCTAGTGAAAAAGTAGAATTGGTTTGACTATTTTTTGCTAAACTACAGACTTCCATGACATTTGGCAGAAAGTCCTGCAATGGTTCCTGTTTCTTCACTCTGTTTATGTCTCAAATTATTTCACTTGTTTAAGACACGTCGAGCACTCAAAAACAGCTCAAAGTTAAGCATTAAAAGCAGCAAGTGAGTAGGTCTTAATTCAAGTCGCATCGTGTTGGAAGCAACATTAGATTTCAGAGATACTGGTGTCAAATCCAACTTCTGCTCATCAGTAATATCAGAAAATGGTGCCATGTCTTTACAGTTTGGAAGCTGGGCTTGTCTATGCACACAAGTTGCATTGTTTTGGCCTGAATTATGCAACTGCCCAAGAATGATACAAAGGGTTTAATACTGCTACAGCTTGCTCCTTCCGAACTGGAGGAATGAACTGTGTGCTTGTACCAGAATGCTGAATCCAGGCTCGCGCTGGGGTAGTTAGGGACTCTAAGGGAATAGCATCTTTAACCAAAGTAGTAAAATAAAAATCATGTGGAACAGTACTGTTGGTATTATTAAAGTGATCCAACTCTGTTTTCCTTACACACCTCCTGTTTCCTTGTTTCTCTGCTTTTTCTGGTTGTGTGCAGACCGTGATCTTGTGCTGAGCCAACCACCAAAGCTTTCTCAGCAAGGCCCCCTGAGCCCTGCAGTGAGCCCCAGGTGGTGGCAAAGCCCTGTGCCAGCTGCATCTGCAGCAAGCCCTGCCACCTCGGGGCCATCAGGTTTGGTCAGAACACAGGGGCACGTGCAATTAATGAGGAACTCAACCTACTTCATGTTCCATTACTGGCTTTGGCCTTGCCTACACAGGGAGATTACACCAGTTGACCTTAAGTCCATTTTTAAAGTGATTTGATTAACCTGATGTGACCTTGCGCATGAGTGTTCTTATTTTGGTGCAAATGAACTTATTTTGGTTTAACCAAAACCTGTCTTTTGTCAGCTTAGGCAGAACTGAAATAAACCATGCCCAAACTGAAAGGAGAACTTATGTCTGTATATAATGACACGACCTGTGCATGAAAGCAGGGCCTTCTGTAGGATCTGGA
This sequence comes from Pavo muticus, assembly GCA_016647715.1. NCBI lineage: Eukaryota > Metazoa > Chordata > Aves > Galliformes > Phasianidae > Pavo > Pavo muticus. Next base: position 168,545 of record JACDJE010000177.1, read on the forward strand.
GCAGAGTGCGGCGTTCAACAGATTTGTAGGAGACCAGCAGCTATTCATAGCAAAGTTAAAAAACAAAACAAAAACAACAAAAAAACCCCACAAACCAAACCAAACCAAACCAAGAAAAACTGAAACATCTTGGCGAGACAAAAGAAGGAGTCCCAGTGATCTTGGTCTGGAAAACCAAAAGCAGCGCACGAGGCTTGGAGCAAGGCTGTCCTGGGGCTCCTCAGCTGCGGAGAGGGGAAGTGTTTGCATCCTGTACACTCAGTCCCAACTCAGCTAAAACATAGAAAAGTGATGCAGAGAACTCTAGGCGTGCTGGCTTGAATGCAATAGTACACGGTGTCCCATGACATATTTCGTAGGAAAGAATAATTAGGCATGGAAATAATGAGGAAGAAGAATAAATTGCAGTGAGATTTTATCAAAGATGGATTGTGGCAGACTAATCTAACATCTTTTTTATATAACAGATTTCTTAGGTGGGGTAATGCAGGAATGTGATTTATGTAGAGCCAAACACTTGATACCATGCCCCACAGGACACGGTTGCATAAAATGAAAGTGGTGGCTCCGTGCAAGAGCTGAATGGTGGAGATGGCCAAGCAGAAGGTACGGCAGCTATATCCAAATAAAGCTGTATGAATGGAGAGCGATGCTCACAGAGCCTGGGAGGCACTGGGAGAGTGAGCATGCAGTGCTGCTTCAGGCCCTGCAGTGTGGGGGGGCAGGGGGAGCTCGGGAAGGTGGGGTCCATACGGAACAGCACCAGGCTGTCATATGAAAGGAATTTAGATGACTTTGTTGATTGGAGTGATATAAATGACATAACATTTAAAAGCTCTGGGTGCAAAGCCGTGTCGAGTTTTGCACGTATAGACCAACAAGAATTTCCAGTGAGAAGCAGAGCTCTCACCGTGATGGGAACAGGAGGGAGAGACGTGTGGCACCAGCTGGCCAGGGCTGCCTTGAGCAGGCAGTGGGACACTGCTGGTGGGGACAGTAGCGCCATTCGTGGGCATCTGAGGAGAGTAATGGGGCAGATTAGAGGAAGCGTGGTTTTATCACTGTGTAAGAGCTTTCTGCTGCTGGTGGAGTAGCCCAGTGGGATCTTGCATAGCTCTGGAGACCCAGGGCAAGAAAATGTTAAATTAGAACAGTAGGAGGGCTAGAGATGTGGTCACACAAACGAGCTCTCTATTGTATGATGTGAGAGTAAACAGCTTAATTTGTTTAGCTCTGGCCAATTGAACAAATGAGGGGATGGTTTACAATAAGTCTTTTTACTCACAGCTGGGACTCAAAAGCAAGAGGGAGGAAAACCTGGGTAAGTCAAAAGTTAGCAACCACACAAGATTTAATTGTGTAAGTTGGTCGTGAATAAATTTGAATGGGAAATTAGAAGAAAGCTTCCAACCACGTAAGGATTGAAGTTGTGTAATGATCTTTCAATTAGGGTGGTTTTGAGATAGATCTTGATAATCTTACGAAGGAGATTACACAATTAAATTGGAGAGAGAGAGTTCCTGGAGATAGGAAGTTAAGTTTGCAGAATCAGTCCTTTTGTCTCCGCTATATTTATGTTTTTAATGTAAGGTTGCAAGGAGAATGGACCTGGTTTTATTAGTAGCGCTACTGTGACCATGGCTTCTGCCGTGTTGTTGGGAGGTGGGGTGAACTTGCTCGTGGGGTGAACTGTAACTTTGTTGTAGAGTGTGAGGATGTGTTCTGGGGCTCCTGGCTGAAGGCTGAGGAGATTCTGTCAAGTCAGCCCTAACAGCTCTGACTCCTGAGGCTAGAGAGGTGATCTGTCCTCACTGCTCCATTGCTACCTGATGCTCCTACAATTTGTTGCAAAGCTGGACTTACAGTGAGCTCTGCCCTCGTGCTGATCAGAGCAAAACGCTGTAAATTGTGCAAAAAAAATAGGAAGTTGCAGGCCATTAGGGATGATTTTTAACAGGACAGTTTTGTTACAGGAAAGTTGGTGTATAATAATGTGCATTTTATTACATTTTCATATTACAAGAAAAAGAGGAGGAAAGGGAAGAATAAAAGACAGAATGCAAGCAGGAAAGCAAGAAGGAAAGCAGCTTGACTTAGCCTGGAGCAGAGATCCCGCACCTGATAAGCTGCCTGTTAAGAGAAATTGAAATATGGAAAAATGACAGTGCAGATGAGGATAACACTGAGATTGCAGATGAGGAAGTGTGCTAACCCAACTGTGTGGAGCTGCTGAAATGCGTTGGATCATCTGACTGTGCCTTGTATTCTTAGCAAACAAGATTGTATAATTGATTAATTTGCCGACATTGCTGTAGCGCAGCACTATGGTAACTGAGAGGCTCCCCAAACATTGGCTGTGCTTTAGCCGAGCAGCAGCTCAGCACCACACAACCATGCATGCCCTCTCCCCAGGCGGTACGGGCAAAGAATCAGGAAGGTAAAAGTGTGAGAGCTTGTGGGTTGAGGTAAAGACAGTTCCCTAGGTAAAGCAAAAGCCACGCATGCACGCAAAGCAAAACAGGGGGCTCATTCACACTTCCATGGGCAGCAGATGTTCAGCCACTTCCAGGAAAGCAGGGCCCATCATGCATAACGGTTTCTTGGGAAGACCAACGCCATTGCTATGGATGTCCCCCCTTCCTCCGTCTTTACCCCAGCATGATGCTGTGTGGTATGGGACACCCCTTTGCCTGTTCTGGGTCACCTGGGTCCTGGTTCTGTTCCCTCCCAGCCCGTTGCTGGCTGGGCAGCATGCAGAGCTGGGCATCCTTGGCTCTGTGTAAGCACTGCTCTGCAACAACTGAAACATCAGTGTGTTATCACCACTACTTTCATCAAAAATGCAAAACACTGCATCATACAAGCCTCTGCGAAAAACATTAACTCTATCTCAGCCAAAACCATGACAACACTGTCCCAGAGAGCACTGCAAAATGCACCTTTCCTTAGGAAGGAGGCAGAGAGGACCTGGAGTGGCATGTATTGATGGGATGCTCCATGCAGGAGCTGGCTTTGGCCAACAGCCACCCACTGCATAGCAGGTGGGCCAGAGACAGCTGTGCCACCTGACAGAGGCAGGGGACACCCATGGTCCTGAGCACCCTGAGCTTGGTCTGCAGTATTGGTGTCAGCAGCTGCCATCCACGCTGCCCTCAGTCCTGGCTCCAGGCTGGGATTTACGCAGGCCCCTCTTGTCCCCACAGCAGTGTAACATCTCAGCAGGCTCTTAGGCCAGACATCTCTTTCCCCACCATTATTGTTCCCTCTGCCCTGTAAGTGATGTATAAGTCAGTGTGAGGTGCTTTGTTGGGTGCCATGCATAGGTTGATTAACTGATTGACTAATAGCCAAATGCAAAGATATTTGTAGGTGTATTTATTCTTGTTTACAAACTGCCTGAGCCAAAGCAAGATTTTCAAGTATGTAGCAATGGCAGGAATCATAGCCATAAAAATGCTAATCTCCTCTCTTGCTTCATCCGTTCAACCCACAAACACACGCATACACACATGCGTAAAAGAAATTAGTAAGGTTTGTTTGTTCTCTTTTGGGCTCAGCCTACTTTAATCTGACTTTATCTCACAGCCAGCATGGCATGTTGCTTCAGGACCATAAAGTTTTGACCATAGGCACCATGCTGGGTAAACCATTTTTTGGAGAAATAAATAAGCAATAGATGAGCTGATAACAGCTCCCTTGCCATTAATTGTTTTGCCTACACACAGCAGCACTCTAAGAAGGCTTTTAAGCAAAGGCAGAGGCTGTATCTGGAAGGGCTGAGCTGACTGGCCCCATGGAGGCAAAGGCTGAGCTCACATTTCTGTCTGTGCAGTAAGTGCCAATCCCACAGTATGTCTTTATGGATCGAGGAGGATGCTGTGTGTTTGGCCCAGTGTCAGCTTGTTGCAGCAACCAGCAATTAGAGAGACAGTCATAGCTGGGGAGGTGACAGCCGCGCTGAGGAAGTTTGGCTGTAAACCTGTTTGTCCCGTCTCCAAGCACAACATGTGCATCCATGATTTACAGTAAATTAGAAATACTCTGATCAAATTGTTTCTAATCACATTTTATTAAGTGATGTATTAAGTAAGTGCTTGCATTAAGTGAGTCATGTGTGGCAAAAAGACAGGCCTTTGGTCAGCTCTGCTACTGCTGGGTATGTCAAAGAGGAGTACCAATGGTTTGCTTTTCACTCAGAATAATTGGAATGGCTTCATTTGGGGCAGGCCTCCAATGGAAGGGACACAGTAGGAAGTTTTAACAAAACAAACGCTTTGTGCTAATCTTAACACCTACGTTTTCTATTTAATCTCGCTTATTGCAGGGAGCCGAGCCTCGTCATTTACTGGAGACAGTGAGTCAACACAGAAAAAGTGAGCTACTTTATTTTCTTTCTGTCAGAAGCTCTGGGGTTGGCCTCCTGCATGGCAGCAGTGATACGGAGCTGTGTAGTGCATAGGGGATATGCGCTGGCCCTTGGGGCCAGTCCTGCTCGTTCTGCCTCCACGAAGCTTGTTGCCTTTCTTAGCTGGGGCATACTCATCGCTTGGGACTTGGTTCTTCTGCTGTCTGTGTCTCACTGGGGATGGAGCAGAAGTTCATGACTCAGGAAAGTTTGCACAACCCAGGAACCCTTGCTGAGAATTCTGTTATTTGAGGAGACTGTGTGCCGTTCTGGTTTTCTACTTTGTGGAAATTATTCAGTTTGGAAGAAGAGTGTCCCAGAAGAGGGTCGAATAGGAAACCAAATGTAAGTGCAACAGTCCTGGTGTACTGTCCATACAGGGCAAAGATCTCATGCCAAAAATGGGAGAAGATGAAGTGCAATGGACTAAAATTGGCACTGAACTGTTTGGAAACAAGAAATGAGGCTGGATCAGAACTCCGTCTTGCCCAGAGCACAGTTTAGAATACAGAGCTGAATTCCTTGAGTGTATTCTTAGCTGAAACTGCAGCTAATAGAGCAGTTAAGATTTCGAGTCTTTGGCTGATTTGATGGTTGATAGTAGGCTGTTGTGACTAGAGGAGAATCTCTGTTTTCTCTCAAGGGATGGAAAAATACTAACTCAAAAGAGGATGACTACTTCTATGTTTTTGTTTTTATTTTTATTTTTGAAGGAAAGCATATAAATATTAATAAGTGATCCAGCTGGAATAGCACCTTTCTTAAAAGTTGTTGTTAACAATTGTGTGAACGATGTGAATTTGATTGCACAGTGAGTAAAATTTCGTAAATATAAATTATCTTATTTCAAAAGCTGCTGTACCAAGAGACTATTCTGGGATTTTCCAATATAGTGCAGTTTGTGTTGTTCAAATGAGAAGATATATCAGTGAATAAATTAGATGATGAACTGCTTGATGTAGAAGGCATAGTGGTTATTTGTGGTGTCTTGAAGTCCTAGGAGAGATATATTGTCAGCCTAATCTTCTTTAGATTGTGTTTGAAATGTACTTTTTATGAGGCATTTCTAACCGTTCCAGAGTTTACTGCTCAGACACATACATAGACTTTGTTTCTGTTTGACCTGCAGCTCCTCAATGTCCTTTGCAAGCAAATGCAGGCAAATTTCCTTCCGTTATTTTTATTTGCTTCCTTGACCGTGAAGTAAAATTCATAGCAATTATTGGTGTTGCTGAAAGTTTTCTTCTGACCTGGTTGCTATCATCAGACCTTACTGCTAGCACAACCAATGTACAGTACCAGTGGGAGCAGTAATACCAATTGTGTTTTGTCTTTGGCATCTTCGGCATAGCACTGAGGAGCTCTGCAGTTGACTTGAGAAGGTCTTTGCAATAATAAAGAGCATGGAGTTTAGAGGCGCTCCAATAAATACTTTCTTTTTCTTCATTTTTTAAGTCTTTGAGATAGACTTACTGCGGAAAAGAGGATTGCTGGATTAATTAAATCAGAATAACCAAGCATTAGTTTTCTTCCTATGTTTCTAACAGTGCCACGGCTTTGAGAGTCTGCTCATAGAACAGCAGAAGTGTGGCATTTAATTTGGTGCCTTTTCTGACACAAATGTCATGTTTTATTAAGGAATCATCTGAATCAACTTTAGTTGCAGCTGATTTTCCTCCTAGCCGTGCAACACTTGCAGTATCTTCAATCAGAAGAGAGCCCTGATAAGGAAATGTTGCTGGAAGGAGGACATGCAATGCCAGAGTCTGGCAGAGCAGGATTGCTCTTCTGCATAGAGGAAGCAAACAGGTTTGAGATATTAAAAACTTATGACAGGTATAGGGAGATAATTCCCAAGATAACTCCACATCAAGCTCTGCTCCAGCTTCTCCTGACAGGCTTCCAAAGCCCTAGGTCATAAGGTTAGAGAGAACTGTGGGCTGGTGGTGTCATCCTCACCTGGCGCTGCAGGCCTTCCCCACCACAGCCCGTGTCACCAACATTGGACAGCCTGTCATCGCCCTTCCATTAAGGATGACTGTTTCTAAGACGTTAGCATTCATGTCAGGACTAGAAATGGATCGATACAGGCTGAAATCATTGTCAGAAACAGATGTGAGATACCTAATCAGTTATTTCCTAAGGAAAATGAATTTGATTGCGTGAATAGTTGTAAATATTTCATTCAGCAGTTCAGCTACTACAGCAGTGGTAAACAAGCTTCCGCCACTGACAAGAAGCATTCTGTGGTACTGCACTTGATTTCTCATTCATTTACACTTCAGTGTTGAAGGAAGCAGTGTGGGTCTTTGGGTCACTGTGGCAGCCTGGCTGTATGCAGGGCCTGCATGTTTTGCCACTAGGGCACAATCACGGCACTGGTTTCGATGTCAGAATGAAAACGACCATCTGAGCACCTAAATGTCGCTCTGGGCCCAGCCCCACACTGGCTCCAGTGCTGGGCCATGACAGGGAGAGTGGCCGCTGCTCCTGGCAGTAATTAAGCAGTAATTAGGGATACAGCTTTAATTTCATGAGCAGTTGCCAATTCTCACTTATTGACAACAAAAGTAAATTGAACTGGAAGGAACATTCATGCTAGGAAGGACATGATGCTGATTTCTGTGAGCTTACAGGGAGTTCTACTGTTGACCTTTTGCAGAGGGGCTGTTGAGAGGAGGAGAAGGAAGGAGGGAGGTTGTTTTTCTTTCTGCCTAACTGATTGTTTTCCCTGCTTGAGTTTAGTCTAAACCACTGTGTAGCTGGCTCGTGGTTTGTAGGAGACGTACACGACAGCAGTGCAAGAAGAAAGAGGCTGTGAGTACAGATGATATTTGCCTCTCCAACACAGTGTGAAATCCTGAGGGAACTGGGACTGCTAGCTAAAGGTCACGGACATTTTTAACTTCTGCAGCTGGCTTCATGCCACTGCGTAAGTCTTCGTCAGGGATTGTGCTGGCCTTGGTGGTGTTACGTAGTCCTACTTTCACAGAAGCAAGATCCCCTTTAACCCGTATGGTTTGTGGGCATGTACATGGCAGCACCTTTCTTTCCATCAGCTGGTTCTAATGTTTATCTTCTCAGACAGCCTGATTTTATTGTGTTAAACACAGTGTGGTGTGGACACTGCTGGTCTATGTGGTTTAGGGTACTTTGGTCAGGAAAGCCCTGAGTTAACAGATCTCTGTCTGTCCTCGTTCTGGAAGGCGCAGGCCAATCCCACTGCCTTCAGCCAGGAGTGAACCAGAGCGGTGTGCCAACAAATCTTCCTAGATGAAGGCCTGCATTCTGCAGCACACTTTGCACTCTGTTGCGGGAAGATACCATCTGATGCCACAGCCATTTCAGCTGGCCAGATCTCTAACCTGAGAGCCAGGGAGCGCCCATGTCTGAAGGTGCAGATCCACTGCACTTCGCAACCCTGCCCGCACAGCCAGGATGCTCTGCAAGAGAGTATTGCCCACTGCTGCTGCCTTTAGTTACTGCCTAGAGGAGAGCTACCCTTAGAGAGGTGGACCCATGCATTTAACTCACTGCTTGTGTTTGAGTCCTGATTTGAACTCAGAGTAAGAGGATTCTTAATACTAGGCTAATGCAGGTATGAATTAAAACATATTTTAAAACATTCTGCATGGTCACCCTATTGTTGCAGTCAACATAGAGCACTCTGTTGTCCAGAAAAAACACACGTGCCTAATTTCATAGTCTCTCATCCTTTTGGGGTGTTTCCAGATCTCTGTCCCACATCCTCCCCTCTGCCAGGAGTGAGGAATCCCTGACAGCCTGCAGGTAATGAGGGACTGTGTGCTCTCCAGCAGGGTCAGAGCATCAGTGTCTGCCCTGCCTCTCCTACTGTAGCATCAGGGCTGGAGCATGGGTCAGACCAAGCCTCTTCAAGGGTCAACAGCAGGAACGTGTCTGTTTCATCCCTTCCTCTCCCCAGAGTCTCTGTGTTTACTCAAATCTTTTTTGCTCGGATGTTGTCTGGGAGGGACGCATCTTTTCTGGTCTTACAGAGCTTAAAGAAAAGGCCTCCAAGAGAATCCCCGGAGCAAGGTGGGCATTCAGCCGTGCTGAGTCATATTTTGTTATTTTGGCTAATTATCCAGCCAGCCATGCAAAAAAACTGTAAGGGAAAAAATGTGTGTGAATATCTTATCTGCATGACAGAATGAGGACTTGGGTCTTTGTGCATAATATGTGTAACAATAATGACCCAGTATTAAAGTGCTCCAGTGGCTGTCATATTTGTAGTCTAAAAATGGTAGCAAGTAAAAAGAGAGAGAGAGATATGTTGATGTGTATCCTCTTCTTTTGTCTCCCAGAGCAAAAGTTCTGCTTTCTCATTAAATTTCCAGTGCGCATTTGCAGTACTGCGCAGAATGAGGAATATGGTTGTGGTTAATTGTTTAAATATTCTTTTATTCCCGAAGCTTTCAGAACAAATCACACCTTTTGAGGAGCTAGTTCAGAAGTGACGCGGGCAAGATATTGCAAGAGAATGTTGGATGTGAAGTTAAGTGTGACTCAGAGAAGAGAAAGAGAAGGTGTGGAGGTTGTTCTAAAGAAGGAAGGAAAACCAGCTATATTATTAGGACTTCCAGTAGCATACGTGGCAGCAGTTCTTGAAAAAAAAACATATAGGCTTCAAGAACTCAAATCCATCCTTGGTGTAACCACAATGGAATTACGGTTGGATCAGCAGCTTTGCTGGTTCATAAGTCTTCTAGTGGTACTGAAAACAGATACTACCAATGAGCATTACTTGGTCCAGTATGCGTTTACTGTCTGTGTTTAATATCCATCTGTCTTCTTCACGGTAAACAAGGAGAAAGTTTGGTAGCCACAGAAGATACTTTGCATCATGCAGTCCAACTGGGGCAATTGTTAGCTATTCTCAGCTCAAAAGAGCTGCTCTTAAAGCTAGCTGAAGCACAAACCTGTGCTTGGTCTTTGGGACCCCATTGTAACCGTATGATGTATTTGTATGCAGAAAGAAAAACATGGATGGAAAATTACCACTTCAAGACAAGTGCAAGGTGTTTTGGAAACTCTGAGTAATGAGATGAGTTTTCTCACAATAATGCTTATGTCCAGTGCTTAATCATACACTTGAAACAATTGGGCTCAGGCCTTATGAAAAGTGTTTACTTACTCGGCTTTAAGTCACAGGCCAAGAAATAACTTGATCGGATTAGTTGGGGTTGAATAGGAACGGCAGCAAATAGAATCAAATGAGTGTGAACGGTGCCGCTGTACTCTGCTTTAGAAGAATATCTGCCAGCTGCCGTTGCAGAGCATAATCCTGTAAGATGCTGACGCCTCCGGTTCCTGTTCCCCGAGGGAGCAGGTGGGGCTGCTCTGGCGTGTGGTTCCCATCACTCACCTGAGTGAGTTTTTTCTCTGAACTCCTTCTTTTCCCTCTTACATAAAAGTCGGTTCTTTTGTACCTCCTCTTTTCAGAAAGGGTCTCGGCGCTTGCAGGGATGGGGTGCGTGGCTGGTTATTCTCAGCTGCAAGATTACAGCAATGGCAGCAGCAAGGTCAGTGGGGCATGAACACAGCTCAGCTGGAGAGCAGATGTGAGCAGATCATTTAAGGGAAGCAGCTGAAATTCTCAGAGCCAAATGAGGATAAGATGAAATTTTGAAATGTAAGCGCTTTGTTTAAATTCCTTTTTACTTATGCACGTTATACCTGGAACACTGCGAAACTGAACACACTGAGAGGGGAAAGAAGTTTCTTGCGCTTGAACTTGGATGCGTGAAGCCAAAGATATAAAATGAGGTCAGTTAGCTCAGCCGCAGAGAATCCTTTGATATTCATTTAATGGATAAGTAGATAAAACTCTAAGCAAGCTTGCATGCGAGACTTTGAATTTAAACTACTAAAGCTCTTTATAATTTTCTCGCAGATTTCTCACGTAGGGCAGTACCACTGCTCAGATAACTTGTGCTGCTCTGCTCCTGCAGCCGGAGCACTGTGTCGCCCCAGGGCTTCTCTCTCCTTCCTTCTGCCCAAAGTGGAGCGGAGAGGTGGGCTGGCACTGGGAAATGCCATCGTCTTGGCAGTGCTTTGGTTGGAGATTTGGGCTGAAGTCGATAAGTTTGGATCAGCAGCTGAATTCTCCTCTTCTGCAGGGAGGCTTTTAATCTAGTTTAGACCTATCTCTAATCCTTTTGTCATAATATTTCCTTTTTTTTTTTTTTTTTTTTTTTGAATAGCTTCCTTATGTATTGAGTTCCAGAAATTCCAGGCTGGTGATACACATGAAAAACAGATTGCAACAGAGAGCAGATCAAATTACTCAGGTCTAGGATTACTGAGGCAGAACTTTTTTTTCTTCATGTTGTTTTAAAAAGGAAGAAGAATCTCTTTTTTATTTTTTAACTGGAAGGAGTTTGGGGTCAGTGAGCTCTCCTTCCACTGCTCACTCAGCAGTCACCTGAGGAAAATATAATGAACTGTTGTGTTGGCTTTTTTTCCCTTCATTTGAAAATCAGTTCTCATCAGTGCTGCATATTTAAGGGAGTTCTAAGACTGCAGCCTGATGCTTCAGGAAGCTTTTTTTAGGAGGGAAGGTTTGACTGAGTGCCAGTAGACAGGACTAATCGTTGGGACATCTGGATTCACTTCTTAACTCTGCTGCCTGACCTTGGTCAATGATTTAGGTCAAGCTTTTCCAAAATGTGCCTTGTTTGTAGGTTGTGCTAGATTGTGCTAGATTTCAGCATTACTGAAAATTAGGCTGTAACTGTGTTTACTGTTTTAAATCCAACTTCTCAGAACTGGTACACTTTAAAAAAGAGACAGAAGTGAAATGTGTGCCCTTGTTTCCTTGCTTGTACAACAGTGATAACTGAATTTATAGACTGCACTGTAAAAGCAGTAGAGGAGAAAAGGGATGGCAGCAAGCCACTTGCATTGCATCAGAAAAGTAGATATGGTTAATAGAAAATCCCAGGGAGCTGCAAAAGAACCAGACTCCAAGGTCTCCCACTGCTCATCTGATACCACCTAGTTTGTTCCTGAGGCAGCGCCCCAGGATTTGCTTGTCAAAGAGATGGTAGATCCATCTTACTTTCACAAGAGATAGGACGGTACCTCACTTCTGCAGCTCTCCGAACTCCAAGAGTGGTCAGGCGCTGAAAGGGGCTGCCCAGGGAGGTCGTGGAGTCGATGTTCAAGAAATGTTTAGATGTTGTACTGAGAGACATGGTTTAGTGGGAAATATCGATGGTAGGTGGACAGTTGGACTGGATGATCTTAGAGGTCTTTTCCAACTTTGGTGATTCTAAGATTCTATGATTCTAAGGTCTGCCGCAGTTGCTATCAGGCTTTGGAGTGAGCTGAGCGTCTATAGGGGGGATGGTCAGGGGAGCGCTGTGTGTAGGCAGAAGGCTTTCTGGTGTGAGGGAAGATCCTCCAGTCCACAGATAGCTCCCACTCTCTGCTGGTCCTGCAGCCTGTGAGCAGGTGGACTTTGAAGAAATGTCATGCAGCCCATTTTTCACCTCTACAGAGCAGAGCAGTCTGGAAGTGTTGTCCTGGAACCAACAAGGACACATTCCTGTCCCTTAGGAAGGCTCCTGCTTTTACTCTGCAAGGCAAGCAGCCCTCGGGCCTCACTGTTATTTTTTCATCATGAGTTCAACATCCAGCACAAGTGAACGCAAAGCCCAAATGCTCATCCCCTCACCTGTACCATCCACCATCACTTGAAACACATTTTGTATATATGCCTGAGAACTACAAAGGAACTGAAAACAAAAGAATGTATTGAGCAGAAAAAGAGAACAGCTAAGTATATGAATGGTTTTCGTCTCATTCGGCAGACGGGTGGTTGCTGAGGGTTGGCCTCTTTCTGGCAGAAGTATAGAGGAAGGTATTTAGCTTGACCAGGTTGCTGATTTCCTTTACTGTGTAATGATTACATTTATTCTGCACGCAGGGAGAGCACAAGGCCTAAGAGAAGATAGTTCAATGACATACATACAAACTTTATGTTAGCTTGGGATGAGTTTCAACCATAGTAAAGAAAACAGTATCATAGAATAGTTTGGGTTGGAGGGGACCATCTGGACCATCTGGTTCCAATCCCCCTGCTATAGGTACCTACAGACACCTCCCACCAGACCAGGTTGCCCAAAGCCCCATCCAGCCTGGAAATCTGAGTGATATTTAAGGGTAAGACATCCAAAAGGACAGCTTTGGCATGTTGGTCCTAATACCTACACAGATGCCAAAACAGAGACCAAACCCAGAAAGCGCGCTGTGACTTCTGTCAGTCGTGAGGACGGTTGCTGCAAGTTGTGCCCTGACCCAGCAGGCAGCATGGGGCTGTGCGCAACCACTATGGGCACAGGTCTGGCACTGCTTGGCTACCAGACACCAATGGTTTCTTTTAAAAAGGTGTCAAGATGGTTTGCTCTGAACCTATGCTGAATGAAACCATGACCATATCCACAATCTGAGCTATGGATTTATGACCAGATGTTGCCCATCTTGTTTAAGCTGCAGAATCAAGTTGGTGTTTTGTTGTGTTTTTCTGTTTTTAGCTTGTTGGAGCTGCTTTTATCATTGCTGAAATTTGTTGGGTTAACCTCCACACACACAAAATCATTACCTTTTGTGATTTGCCAGAGAAGTGAATATGATGGAAGTACCCTCATATGTCTGTGTGTCTGTGCATTCCCACGGGCCCTTGCACCATCAGGATCAAACAAAAACAAAACAAGAACTTTAAGGAATTGCGTGTTTTCTGGAAATTTTGGGGAACATTCTGTTCAAAAGAGTTCTGATTGTGAGATTTCAGTCTTACTGCCTCTTTGTCTCCATGTGCCTTTCCTGGAAATGGTCATGTGAGAACAGGTCTCAATTTCTGCTGGAGAATTCGTTGTGAACAACTGCCTTTGCCATTGTTCCACACCAGGGAGAACTGTCTGTGTGTTATTGTTTGAGGATTATTTGGCTCTAAGTGTTCGGGTCTGGAAGTACAGTGTCTGAATGAGCCAGGTGTGTTAGCGACGTATTTATAGGTTAGACGCATGACCATCATTTTCTAGTGCAGCAGACATTTACCTTTCCTGTAGTAACTGCAGATAAACGCAGGTACTCATCCAAGACTGCAGAAATGCTATTTGCATACTCATTTTTATCCTCCCCGACTAATGGCAGTGGAATTGTGGTTTTGTGCTGTTGGGGCTAATGGGCATTCCTGCCTTTGGCCATGTTTTGAGAATTTTAAGAGGCTATTAGAGAAATTGATAGAATTAATTAAATGCATGCTCTTCTTGTTACAGAAACCCTGGAGACTTTTAAATAATCTTCTCCGGTGTTGCATCTTTAGCCTTCAAGGCTTCGCAAATTGCTGGAACAGAACAAAGTTGGCTGGCTATTTTCTCCAGGATGTGACAAAAATCCTAGAGAACACGATGTTCCAGTAATCATCTCTTCTTTTCAAGTGTCTGTTCATGTTTTTAATCTCTCTTCCCTTTCCCTTTGTCAGAAGACAGCATATCCTAGTTAAGAAAAAACACAAAACCAAAAAAATAAAGAGAAAACCTACAGCAGCATTGTTCCTCCCCGTATCTTTCATTTCGCTTCATTTCTGTGCTGAATCACAGTGTTCTGATACAGCCTTCTTTGTGGTGTAATTGTTTTCTGTAATCCATTTTCTTTGGGCTCCTCTTAGCTTCTGTCTGAAGCTGTTGCTGCTATAATGAATGTAGTCATAAATCTGTCACAGGTAACAAGCTAAATGCAGAGCTCAGTGCAGCAGAGAAGGGTATCTGCAGCTCAAAGAGCACATCGAGGTGCTGCAGTTACAGGGCAGGCAAAAAAAGTCCCCTGCTGACAGATGAACAGAAGAGGACACCTAATTTTTGGTTCTCTCTTAAATCCACTGCCACTTCCTTGTTCCAGTTTCTGCAGGGATGCTGTATGACGATATAGGCATGGGTGAAAAATGGAAGTACACAGCTGAGATCCGGGGATTAGGTGTGTCCAGCAGGAAAGGACCATGTCCGTGGGAACCAGCTGTGTGCTGAGAAGACACCTACCTGCTCCCCGCTGGTGTGGTCCCCAAGGCAGCAGTCCCAAAACAGCTGGGGAACTGTGTGTGCCTCGGGCCTGGGCAAACCTGAGGCTCCCACTGCCAGGCAGCTTGGCAGGACTAAGGGCATCGTGATGTTCTCTTTTGAATCACAGTGTCAGTAAGGCTGGGAAAGACCACTAAGATCATCTCATCCAGCCAAGAGCCCACGCCCACCATGCCCACTATCCGTGTCCCTCAGTGCCACATCTGCACCACCATTTTCTTGAACACCTCCAGGGACAGTGACTTCACCACCTCTCTGGGCAGCCTGTGCCAATACCTCAGCACTCTTTCTGAGAAGGAATTTGTCCTAATATCCAACCAGAGCCTCCCCTGGAGCAACTTAGAACCATTACCACTCATCCTATCACTAGTTAAGTAGGAGCAGAGGCCAACCCCCACCTCACCACAACCTCCTTTCAGGGAGCTGTGGAGAACAATAAGATCTCCCCTGAGCCTCCTCTGCTTCAGACCCATTCCAGTTCCCTCAGCCGCTCCCCATCAGACTTGTGTTCCAGACCCCTCTCAGCTCCACTGCCCATCCCTGGACATGTTCTAGGGCCTCCATGTCTGTATTGCAGTGAGGGGCCCAATACTGCGCACAGCACTCAGTGTTAAGTAAGAGAAAAGGGAACAAAGGACACAGAGAGGAGAAAAGCAATGGGAAGACAAAGATGACAGATAAGGAACAAGGAGGTAGAGAGAAACCACTTTTGAGAAAGATGCAGTTCCCCGAAAGCTGCAGCATTCCCTGGTGTGATGGGTGAGTGGCTGGGCAGTGCAAGAGCACAGCATCTCTGTCAAGCACTTGCCTCATGCAGAGCAGCCAGAAACATTCAGAGACATTCGCTGATTTTTCAAATGTCATTTACATTAGCATCCTATAATTGAATCAGTAACACTTTACTGAAAAGGTTAAATTCTGCCTTTTAAAAATTAAATCAGCTGTTTAGCTGTCAGCCACAGCCATGCCCTCCATTTGCCTCTGGAAGAATGAAGCATTGGCATATTGACATATAAATCGTCTTGCTGGAGAATGCATTAACTCTCTTATTTATGACTACGTTGTGCCACTGAGTGCTGCTTCTTGTAATTGAGGACTCTCTGCTGAATTCGTTGCCTGTAAAATCTGTGGAAATTATTAATGTGGCACGTTTCCGTAATTAAAATACTTATGGTATAGATTTGAAGAATCCCTTACTGCTGTACATCACTCAAATGCGGAGTTCTATGAAAGTTTGAATGAAAACATAACCAACTTTTTCTGCATAGAGAATATTTTTAATTGATACAGTTGGAAAAAGCGTTCCAGTTAGCTGGGATCAGGGCTGGTTTTAGGTGACTGATGAAAGCTCCCAATCACAAAGAAATCGACAGCATCACACTCACCAAGCAATCCCTATCTTGCCATCAGTGGTGTAGCCAAACTTTTAACATTAAAGCTTCACTGAAGCATTCATACGAGCTATTGGCTTCAGGGCATAATTCTTACTAATCCTATATTCCTTTAAGAGATATCCTTAAGATAACATGAGTGTTCTGATGTTTTACAGCTACCTGATAAACAAACATTTTCTTTACTCAAAATGTTGCAGTTGTAGATAGCACTTGAAATCAAACAGATCTGCAAAAAGTTAAAAAACATTCTCTCTCCCATTCCCTGTTCAGTAAAAGTTGTGCCATAGCACTGCAGAAAGGATAAAGCAGCACTTCAACTTTTGGGTGCGTGTCTGAGCAGTCCACTGTCTTGTTAAGGCTGTTGTACTCCATTGCCCTTTCTGTAATCCTGGCAACAACATTAAATATGGTGATATTTGAAAAGTCTAAAATATAGCTTGCCCGTAAAATGCTCCGAGTGTTGTTTGGGACACTCTGTGCAAGGGAAGAACAAATCTTTTTCCTCTTCAGAGGATGGATGCAACGATGGATGTGCATTTCTTGGTGGCAGTGCCGAGCATCACCTGCCTTAGGCAGCATGGGAAAGGATGCTGGCAGTACTACAGGTGTCCTCTCTTCACCTGTCTGGAGAGTTCAGGAGTCCTTCTCACTGAGCACTGCAGGAGAGGATTTTCAGGAGGCAATAAATAAATTTTGATCCCTCTGGTTAATACAGTTAAGGTCAAAGAGATTCTATCTGGAGCTATTTAAAATACTCTTAGCATGCAGACACACTGCTGTCAGTAGTGCTAAGTGCCTTACCTTGCTGAGGAGTGTATACAACCCTTATGAAACTATTCTTAAGTATTCTGGTTACTATATTTAGCACTGGCTCATAACAAGACAAAAAGCACTTAGCTAAATGTAGTGCTGAAGTGCTTAATCCGGCTAAGAATATTTTGTCCTTAGGTGTCTCCTGCTGAGACTTTTTATAGCTCACCATCCTGCTGCATCATGCAAAAAGCTTCTCCATGCATTTGGGCCTGTGACTTCTTTTATGGCCATTTATTTTGTCTGAGCCTGGGCTGGCACTGACCAGGGACATCGCTCACCCAGGAGAGATGCAGGACAGGCTCATCACCCCTCACCGTTGTTGACCATGCTCAGTGGGATGCATTAGCTCTGCTGGAGACCAGGGAACTGGAGCCCCGCTCCTCATTTAGTCTTGGTGACACTAGCTGGATCCTGTCTGGTTCCTGGCAGCTTCCAGTTGTCAGATAGCCAATGGGCAAGACAGCGGAAAGGTTCCTGTGCAAAGCTTTACACTTAAAACCCAGAACGAATCCTTTTGTTTGACTCAATTTTTGCAATGAGGGTGGTGAGACACTGGAACAGGTTGCACAGAGAGGCTATGGATGCCCCCTCCCTGGAAGCACTTGAGGCCAGGCTGGATGAGGCTGTGAGCAATCTGGTCTAGAGGGAGGTATCCCTGTCTATAGTAGGGGGCTGAAACTAGATGATCTTAAAGGTCCTTTCCAACCCAAACCATTCTATGATTCTGTGCTTAGGCCTGTATATGAAAAATATTTTCTGACAAATTGTAATAAATCTGTTAGTGTAGATCCAAGTATCTTTTTTTTTTTAATATAACTCACTGTTTTAAAAAGAATATTCTTTTTAGCACTATATATTAGAACTTAGTAAGAGTTAGAAAAACTTCAATGTGGGTCATCCTTCTGGAGGAGAAACAATGATATAATCTTGAAAAAATAGCACTGACCATAAGAAGCAGTGGCCAAGATAAGAATTTCAGTTGTAATGTAGGTCAGTAGGATAGCAAATAAGATCACATGATCCTTTTGAACTGGGATAGAAACTTGTAATTTGACCGGCATAGGGCTGCCATGAGACAAGGCAGAGTAGGGCTGCTGTACCTGAGCTCATTAAGTAGGTGTTGTTCTCAGCTGCAGCTTCTCTGAGGATACCAGTCATTGCGTAAGGTTTTCCCTGGAAGTTTGTGTTCTGAACTGAAAATGACGACTTGGTCTCAGCTGCACGGTTTCCTGAATCTCTTATGGCTGAAACACTTGAAATGTTTATGCGTTACTCTCATACTTCTGCTACGTCAGGAGTTTCAGTCCCCTTCTAGGTAACGTCTGCACTGTGCTAGATAAGCTCCTGTCATACAGTTTTCCTGAGCCAAGCACTCTGAGCAGACAGACTGACATCATTCCACTAAGCTGCAGTGGGCAGGAGTTTGGCCCGTTGTTCCAGGCTCCCCTACAAAGCCTTGTCCCTGTACCACTAGACAGGCTCCTGGTAGTTAGCAGTGAGTTGCACACAATGAGTTCTACCTCTGCCCTCTCCAGTCCTTGTCATGTGTATTGCACAGTGGTTCTTCAGAGTCTTCCTGGGCTTCCTTCCCTTTGAGGTGCTTTCATGTCTTTGAGAAGGGAGGAAGCTATTGCTTCTCATTTGGGTTATCAGAAATGTAGGCATGTTTGCTTGGTCACTGTGGCTAAAAGTACTGGTGGTGTCAGTGAGCATTTTGCAGTGTCTTGAGCAGTCTAAAGGTAACAGAAGTGGTGATGAAGCTGTGACTCAAAGTACGGCTTCAGAGGCATTAAAAGTTTGTTAAAGTTGGAAGCATAGCATTTGGCTCTGGTTGGTGATGCTGCTGTCAGGCATGGCACCTCAGTTGCGTTCCTCCGGCAGCAGCTGGGCCCTGTGACGTTTTGGACAGCAGAGGCTGCTGACAGTGGGTGCAGACAGACCAGCAGCCCCAGCCTGGTCCCAGCACCAGGCCCCAGAGTGCTCATGGTCGCACCTTGCACGATTCTCATCTGCACCGTCATACTTCTTTGGCTTGCAGTGATTGCTGCTCTTTAGGCTATGTCTTGTTTGCAACTCTGTTTTAACTGGATTTGCTTTTCCTTCCAGGATTAACTTTTCTCCATCTCTATTTACATGGTGATAAGAAGTGCTAATCCCACTCCAGCAGTCTGGACTGATGAATCTGAGGAGTAGAGCAGGTAATGTTTCACTTGGCTGTTAGCTTGCAGTGACTCAGGCAGTGAGAACCACTCCCTCCACTTGGAGTACATTCACATTTGGGGACTAAAGAAGTCACCTCTGCCCAGGTCTGCTGCAGGGAGGGGATTCCTTGCCCCAGAGCAGGGGAGAGAGGGTGACTTTCTATCGTGTTTCACAAAATCACAGAACCGTAAGGGTTGGAAGGGACCTCAAGCTCCGCATCCAACCCCCCTAAAGCAGTTCGCTACAGCAGTGGCACAGGAACGTGTCCCATTGGGTTTGAGTATCTCCAGAGAAGAAGACCCCCCACCTCTCCAGGCAGCTGCGTCAGGGTTCTGTCCCCTCAGGAGAAAGGAATTCTTCCTTATGTTGGTGTGGAACTTCCTATATTGCAGTTTGTGCGCACTGCCCCTTGTCCTGTCACTGGACTTTAGAGCCCAACCTCATCCACTTGTCTCCCGCCCTTTAGATACCATGAGCAGCGTCTTTGGCATGTTCTCAGTTGTGGATGGTTTTATTTCGATTTACCAACCAGAGCCACTGAGAACAAGTCACCAGTGAAGTGGTCACCCTCATTGTGCTGAATTTGCCATCGTTGCATGGGGCTTGAGAGTACCACATCCTTCCTGGGAATTGGCTCCAATTGTTCTCAGCTGCTGTGCTGCAGGAACAGTTAGCACACACCACAGGCAGCAGCCCATGGTGACTGCTTGCAGGCAGGCCCTGGGGAGCCGGCTCTCGTTCCCTTCCATTCCCTGGGTGATGCCAGCTAGGGAATGGTTCTAGCTTGAAATGTCGGCTGTGAGTCCCTATGGTAGAACACAGCTGGGGGGGTGGTAGAGCCAACAGCAGGCGATGGCTGCAGGTCACTTCGGGTGAACCTGTCTCATAATGTCCCTTGGATCATACCTTGCTGTTGCCTAATACTAATCCTGTGAGGGATCAGCACAGCTTCCTCCTTCCTCCTATGCCCTTGCATCAGGATAGAAATCTCAGGTGCTCCTTAAGCACTGCAGTGAACTTCAGCAGCCAGGCTGGCTCCCTCAGGCAGGCCAAACACAGTGCTGCCTGACCCAGACACCGAGCTGAGGTCAGCTTTCACATTTGCCGGGAGATGTGGGGCAGAAAGCAGGGCACTGATAGGGCTCCCCATCCCTTGCGTTCCCCTGGCTGTACCAGGTGCTAGCTGGGCGTGCTTGGGACTGGGGCCATTTCACGGGGGGAACCACAAGGACAGCCTGGGGGCTGCTGGCTCTTTTCCAGTTTGGGCATATGGCAAAGGTTTCACTCCTCAAACCTTTGATCAGAATAAGCAAGAAACTAAGTAATGGAAAGGAGGCTGGGGAAGTAGATGATAAAACCATCCAGGAGGTCATAAGACACAAACCAGTAAGCTCCATGATCTGACATCCTCAGCAAGATCAGGCAGTGTGTCTCAGTAAGTACTTCTGTTCTTTCCTTCCAGAGCCCTGCGTTGTGTAAACGAACTGATGGATGAAGATGAGAAGGACAGGGCAAAGAGGTATGAGGGGACGCATGGAGCATGGAAGCTCTCCCAGGGGAGAACTGTAAATGCTGTGTTGTCTGATGCTTGAAAAAGTACTTGAGACATTTGTGTCAGAGGCAAAATTCTGTGGTTTTCAGGCCATGTACAGCAGACCACGTAAAATGTAATTATGTCGCCATTTTCAAGCTCCTTGGATTATATTGCCTTGCCCTCAGAATCTCGTGTTATCCTATAGCTGTTTATCGTCCCAATGATTTTGTTGGCCTCACCTGGGGCAGTACCACTTAGCACAGGACAGAGCTGGTCTCCCTCCAGAGGAGCTTGGCTCTATTCTAATTACTCATCAAACAGCAGTGCCAAAACAGAAAGGGCTGCTGCAAATGCTGTGTGTGAGAACCTCCAAATGCCAACCTGAATGTGAACAGGAATGCTTGCTGCATACTGCCCTCGGTCAGGAGCACAGGAGCATGTATTGTCATGAATACGCTTGTAAAGAAAATTAATGATTGCTGGAAGAGGTTGTATGAAAATAACATTATCTGAGCTATGAGCTTTGGAAAGAATGTTTTGGAAGAAACGGAATGGATTTACTTTCTTTCCTAATAAAACTCTAATAAAAGCATTCTTAAATTGCATTAATGCAGGCTGAAAACTAGACTCTGTTTCCTCAGCCAGACTCTTAACGTGCCGAATTTCGTAAGTCATGCCGCTGCTACTCCAGATTTTCAAAACCAGAAAGGAGAGCTTGTACTTGACTTTATTCTGCAGTCAAGTTGCCTCTGCACAGTGTTCTCTGGCAACAAGCTACTTCTGCAATTACAGATCCAGGAAGGAGGCAGCCTTCTTGTTTTGACCTTTACGTGCTTGTATACTAACTGCAAAGCAAAAGTGGGCAAAAAGGCAGTGTGTGGTGCCAGGACTTTCTTACTGGAGAAATTTCACCTTCGTGTAGTCATCCCTGATTTTGAAAGAGTGAGAAATGCTGCAGAAATGGACATAAGGAGGCTTAAATGCCTGTAAATGCTATTTGCTACTTGCAGGCATTGCTTGCTGACAGGGAGTCCAGTCCTGCTGCAAGACTCCAAGCACCAGGACTGCACTGATACCCAAGCCTAATTTTGTACAGGCGAGCAGTTCCAGCAGAAACTCAGATTCCTGTATTTAAAGCATTTTGCTGAGGTGGGGCCTTGTGCCGAGCTGCAGACCCTTCATTTTACTGAGTGACATCTACCTTTCTGTCATGCAGGGCATCACGCAACAAATCTGAAAAGAAGAGGAGAGACCAGTTCAATGTCCTCATTAAAGAGCTCTGCACGATGCTGCAGGGACACGACCACCCTCTCAAGATGGACAAATCCACCATACTGCAGAGGACCATCGACTTCTTACAGAAACAGAAAGGTACTGAGGGCACACGCCTGCCCCAAATGTCCCCTCTTCCTTTTCTTGGTTTCTAATGTGTCTGCATTGTGACGATGTGAAAATGGAGTGTCGCATGTAAGAAGGCTTTGTGCGGAGAATGATCTGAGGATGATTCGTCTGAAAGCCTCTTAAAAGAAATTGTGTTACTTGAAAATGGGAAAAAAAAAAAAAAGTCCCGGTGATTATGTGTAATGTTGCTTTTTTGATGCTTTTTTCTTTAAGAAATCACAGCACAGACAGAAGCCTGTGATATTAGACAAGACTGGAAGCCTTCATTTCTTAGCAACGAGGAGTTCACCCAGTTGATGTTAGAGGTAAGAAGAAATTAAAGCCCCACAGATTAGTGAGAACTAATCAGTTCAGTGGAGTCGCTCAGAGATGCAGTTCCATTCACCTGTGGGTCCCCGTGTTAATGATTTCTCCTCTGCTGGCACATCTAATCCAAACCTGATAGAGACCAGTGTTGTGCTAAATGCTTTGCAGGCATAGAATTAAAAATATGCCTGCTTCCCCTTAAAGAAAGAGGGCATTTCATTTGGAAATGAAGACCAGTTTGTCCCGTATTTGGCTCTGGAAACACCCAACGAGCCTGCATTTTTCCTTTCTTAAGGATGCAGCTTTGGTTTTGTACTGCACATTCCTCTAGTGAGGACTTCTGTGCTGAATAGGCAGCTGCTGCTCTTTGCTCCACCAGAATCAGGGTGTATGCTGTGCCGAGATGGGAGGTGCTGCGGTGTCTTCGTTACTCCTTTTCATCAGGATGTCATGACTCACCTCCCTGGAAAAGTCTGTTCGTTCTTTCTGGGAATTTCTTACCAAACAAGCCTGTTTGTTCCAGCTGAACCAAAACAAATTTCCCTCTTAGAAGTGGCAGGGGAGTGAGTCCTCTAATAACTTTTGGTGCACTGGGCTGAGCCCATTGACCAGCTTACATAAAGTTGGTGGTTTTTCCCAAAGAGGGCTAATTTTTAGCAGAAGCAGGGTTCACAGTGAGGTAGGGAGTGACCAGCTGCAGGGGACACTGCTGGGTGCTGCTTCTGCATGGCATCTCTGGCTCCCTGCAAACTGGGCTGCAGAGCAGCCTAATGATGGCTTTAGAGGAGCTGGCTTTGTGCACAGTGCTGGCAGCAGGTCAGATGACCAACACCTTGAGAGTGTTACGGAAGAATAGGATCAGTGGCACAAGAAGGTGTTGTGAAGAGCAGAGGGAGTGCTCAAAGAGAAGGCAGATGCAGAGAACATGGACTCCAGGCCGTAAACCATTGTGAAAAAGAGAGGGAAAACAAATTTTCAAATTGTCACGTCACTTGCCTGGAAAATGAGTGCTTTAAGCAAATTAAATAAGGCTTTAGATCTTGTCCTTAGTCTTGTCCTTTGATCTATGTCCATTAGTCATGGATTGCTAAAAAACAGTATTCATCCGTCTGTCCATCCATCCATCGTGCCGGTTTTGCTGTGAGTATATCTAACATCTCCTTACACACTGAATTAGTTAACTGTTGTGCAATTCAGAACACATAATGAAGTGACTGAAGTCACCAGGATTGTGTGGGTGTAGAAAATTTAACCACCACTGTCTTGCTTCATGTAAAATAAGTACTCACTGGGTGCAAAATAGAAGTCAATTTAGTATTAATGAGCAAATAAGAGCATATACAAAGAATGCTGAATTAAACAGCATACTTTTTTTTTTCCCACATTGAACTATCATTGCCGTAAGTGATTTATGTTGGGTTTAGAATCCAACAGTCTAAAACCACAGAATAATTTAGCCTATTTGTTGTATTGGAAGTTGCTCCGGTGTGTAATTCTTTTGTTTTCCTTTTGTCTCATCTTTTGTCATTAGGCATTAGATGGCTTCCTCATCGCTCTTACCACTGATGGGATTATTATTTATGTATCCGATAGTGTCTCATCTCTGCTTGGGCACTTACCGGTAAGTTCTGACAACTCAGTGCATTGCAGGATGGCTCTCTTGCCTTAACACAGCCCTGTCACTGCAGCCCTGTCCATCCAAAGAGCCAGCTGACTGTGAGTGATGGATAAACCCACAAAGTTTTAGGAAGCTTCACAGGCGCCTGTGGGTCTGTCTCAGGGTCTGCCATTTAGCTAAAAAATCTGTGCAGAATCACTGTCCTCATAGTTCACCACATGACTGCATATCTGAAGGATTGGGATGGTGGTTATCCCACCAGGCATGTGGAAAACCTCATGTCTGTGTGCTGAAGCTCTTTTCAGACCATTTCAGGTGAAAATGTTTGCTCTTCTAATGGCATTGGGTAGTCCTTTTTTGAACCCAGGGTCTTTAGTACCAAAAATGTTGGAGTTTTCCATTTCTATTGGGTATGGAAGCTTCTGCTGGCTCCTCAAAAACATTTCGTGTTTTTATCTGGCATAGATTATGCTGTGTGAGGACAAATTTGAGCCTGAGTATCCTGACCTGTCTGAGCGTCCTGATGTGCAGAGGAACAAATATGTGCTGACATTATGGAAGAACCCCTTCAATCAGGATGTGTGGGTTCATCAGCACCGGGGCACTTGCAGGACAAGTTAATTTTGCCAGTCAGCCTGAAAGGCCAAGGGAGGAGGTGAGCAGGAGCTGTCCCGCTTCTGTCTCAGGCTTCCAAAGGGAAAGGTTTCACATTTTCATTTTGAAATGATAAATTTCACTTCCTGTTGTGTTTCTGTGGTACCAGGGCTCCTCCAGCTTGCATGTGGCTGAACTGAAGGGCAGCCCCTGGGGCCCATTCAGCCTTTTGCAAATAGATGGCAGCCTGAGGGTAAGATAACTTAAGGGTGATATTCTGCCCTAGATCCTTTTGTTAAGTGTCTTCTAGATTGGCAGCATCTGTGCTCCACTGTAGGATGAAAGCGCATGTGGTTGCGTCAGCCTTTGCTGTTGAACATGACAAAGCATTCTTTTGCATCAGTCAGATTTGGTGGACCAAAATATATTAAACTTTCTGCCTGAGCGGGAGCAGAGCGAGGTGTACAAGCTCCTTTCTCCACATGTGCTTGTGACAGAGCCCGTTGCATCTGATTTTCTAAATGGTAAGCTCTTTGCTCATCTGTTAATCAAGGAGATTTGCCACAGGCAAACAGCTCCCAGAGGGAGCTCCCAGCTATTTAGTTCTCTTGTCTGCCACTGCTGCTTTGCCTCTGTGAATATTCTGAGGTTTGATGCAGTACATCAGCTAATGTTCCTACTTGCTGCCCTTGCTCGATTTGGACAGTGTGTACTTTACTGTTTGCTTTGGCTCACAGGTCAGAGGGAAATTGCTCTCATTAGGTATTTTTCCTAGAGTGGGAGTAAGCCTGTGAAAGGAGTTAGGGGTCTGGGGGAAGAATGAGGGCAGGAGAAATCCCAAAGGGTTTTGGCAGTCTTTAGAAACTGGCATATCTCAGGACACTTGAGAAGCCCTCCGTGCAATTTAAGCAGCGGCCCTCCTATCTGAGCTGCCCACCTGGGTCTCCGCTGTTGGCTGCTGTCTTGCTCCCAGACTGTCCCCACTCTGCCAGGGGCAACTGCTACTGACTTCAGCTCAGCATAGCTGGGTACTGCACAGCCATGGGTGATCACATGCATCCTAAAGCAGAGCCAGCTGATCATTGCTCCCACTAGTTACATGCTTGCTTGTGGCCATCTGGAGCATCTAAGCAGCAGCGGGGTGGGTCTGAAAACGTGGACACAGTCCACATATTGAGCGTGCTAAAGTGCAAGCTGCTGGTCATGTTGCTGATGTCTCCCTCTCTCTCTCTTTTCAGTGGAAAAGCAAGTAGAGTTTTGCTGCCATTTAGCGAGAGGCAGCTTAGATCCAAATGAATCTCTGACGTATGAATATGTGAAATTTGTAGTGGATTTTAAATATTTTACTCATGGTAAGTAACATCTCCAGCCTACCACCCTTAGCTTCTCTCCTTTAAGTTTGTGTTCTTCTGTAGCCACGTAAAGCCTTGTTTCAGCTGAACAGGCTATAAACAGCAGGGATGGAGTGTGCTGTGGGTTTGTTAGAGGGGCTTTTCATGTAAAGGAGCTGGCCAAGCTGCTGGTTAGAGAAGGGGCACCAGACCGACCCTCCCTGCAGTTGATTCACTGCCTGTTGTGGATCAGTCCACTGACTCAGTTAACCGGTAAAACGCGTTGTTCTGTTTTACTTGTGACAACTGAGTGACACTTTTTAAAAAATGAAATAGTTCGAGCAATTTGTAAAATCTTGGCTCTCTCAAATACTGAGCTGCAGAAAGGTGCTATTTCCTGCAAATCAGGTCTAAGAAAAGGAGAAATTTCTGGATTTCACATGAACAATTTCCTTGGGACAATACTCCAGCCTTTTGGTCACCAAGTTTTTTAACATCCAGTCATGACTTCCTTTGTATTGAAAAAAAAGGCTCAGGCCAGGATAATGCAATAGTTCTTTCTATATGCTCTTGATTTTCAATTTGAGATTTTAAAGGGACACTTGCAAAACATGCACTGGAATTGAAGTAGAAAGAGGCTGTAGCTGCGTGCTGTGAGCAAACAGAACTGACTTGTGACGCTTCCCTGCAAGCCAGGGGTAGGTGGTGCAGCCCTGTACAGCCTAAAGGATCGTGCTTTGAATAACGTCAGTATATATCAGTGTGGCATCATGGTGTGGGTAGGAGTTTGTTGCTTGGGTTTCATCAGTCATTGCACCTGTTCTGACATGAAAAGAAAAGTCTCCTTCCTTTTCTTCTTAAATAAATTGTCTGGTTGTGTCTAGTGCCTACACCCTCCTGTAATGGCTTTGAGTCAGCTATTGCACGAGCTTTCAGGTCAGCCACAGAGGAGCAGATTTGCCTCGTAGCGACAGTTCGTCTCGTCACACCACAGTTCTTAAAGGTGAGGGCTCTCCCACTGCCTTACTCCTTCTGTGCCATGTGGTGGTCTTTTCCAGCCTTTATATTCTGTGATTCTGTGATCCAGTGACACAGACTGGCCATGCTGAGGGCCTGGGAGCGGAGAGATGATGTTTATTTTGGAAAGAGTAAATGTAAAATGGAAGATGCATTTGAGAAGAGGTGGCCGTGTGATGGCAGGTTTCAGGGCAGCAGACTCAGCTAAACTGCTTGAAACATTGGAGCCGCTGAAGAAATAGAGCCCACTGCTCCTTTGTGTAGAAGTGCCACCAGCACCTCGAGGCCCTGAGCACCACAGCACATGGTGGCTGTGTCCTGTGGCACAGTGCAGCAAGGACAGGGATGATGACCAGAGGTGCTTCTCACTGCAGAGACCACTGGCCAAGCCAGCTCGAGGCCAGGCCTGCTCTGCCATCCACCTGTCACTGCCAGTGTTTACACAAAACTGGGGAATTTCACCTGCAGATGAGGCCCTCAGACTATTTATATGAGCTCTGAGACTCAGCACAGGATAAATGGTTCAGCTGTTTTTCATCAGTTTCTGCCTCTATAAAACAAGGTTAATGCATTCTTTGGAGGAAGAAAAGCCAAGTGCTTTTAAAGCCCTGTGTTTTGCTAGGGTTTGTTATATATTGTATAATAAATGATTCATTCTTGGTCTTGAGAGAGGACTCCTTTTGTCACTGTGCAGAATTAAATGTCTGAAAGAGCCCACTGTTTTGCAGGAGCTCTGCAATGTTGAAGAGCCATGTGAAGAATTTACATCGAGACATAGTTTAGAGTGGAAGTTTTTATTCTTGGACCACAGGTAAGAGATTTGGTCACTGAAGTATAAGCAAACCGTAGTTTAAAAATAGAAATGTTTATGTTGCAATTGCTTGAGTTCCCAAGTAAAACAGCTGTAATTACACTACACAGATAATGATATTCCAAACTTACTTATCAAACTTCCTTAAAAGCTTAAAAAGAGCTTAAAAGCTCTGTCATACTTAAGTAAGTTAAGAAACCACATAAGTAAAGGGTGAATGTCTAGAGGAAAGTCCAGCTTCACCAAGGCATTAAGTCATTGATGCTGAGCACAACAGATTCTATTCCCTCTACCAGTTAGCTCCTCTGCTCACCATCTGCAGCTTCCAAGTACCTGCTGAATGTTTTGCTGTATTGATAAACATTTGATTTCCACCTTGATAAGTGATGGAATTTAGAAAAAGCAGTGGATTAGGTAGTTTAATTGTAGATTTGCTTTTGACTGAACGCAGTAGGGTAGGCATGCGGAATGAAGAAGTCTGGAATGACTTCATTAAGCTAATTAATATAGGATTCATTTACTTCAGAAGAAGCCGGAGGCTTTTGTTCTCTCTTGCTTCTCTTCATTCAACATGAAAACATAAGCACATTGCCAAATGCTGCCCTCTCCATTCTGCCACCCTTCGCAAGCTCTGCAAAGCGTCACTCCTGGTAGTTAAGGCTGGAGGAGGTAAGTTCTACTGGAGAAGGAGTGGAGACTGAGTATCATCCGCACATCTGGATCAGAGAGAGGGAACACAAATAGGGAACAACTTGCATTGCTGCAGCAGGGACATTGCGCTCTTGTACAGCACACCTTGAAGTGCAGACAGCCCCACTTACTGCTGTGTGGGTTGGCACAGCTGGCTTATTAGTCCTGTTGTTGGGATCTCACTGCAGTGACTTTGTTAGACTTTAATTGGCCTGTCCAGTGAGGCACACTTTCAGAATCAGGTGATTTAACAAGGATTCCTCAAAGAGCCATAAGCCCCTTATGTCACTGTCTGAAGCAGTGAGCTGGCTCTCCAAAGGGCTGTGCCCAGAAGCTGCTGTGAATAAGGCAGACAGGAGCTTCTTTGCAGCATATCAAAGAGCCTTTTGATGAGTGAATCTAGGTTATGACTCAGAGAGGAAGCTCTGCGCCGGGCGCTTGCAGCCACTCCAGTCCCACTGGAATCCCAGTGAGGAGACCATTGTTGCTGGGAGTGGATTAAGCTAACACAGACACTGAGACGGTTTGTGACAGCACTGGACCCCAGAACCAGAAGGGAATTGTGTGGGCTGTCTCCTGTAATCAGTGCTTCAAACCTCTCTCCAGTGCAGTCCCTGGGAACTCTAGGATGCTGTGAAATGTTGTTGGGTATTTTCCTGTTTCATCCTTGGCTACATCAGCTCACAGGGCTTGATCCTAGAGGCGTGCCCTCAGTAGGAGCATTGTGTGCCCAGGACCTTTCATGTCATGGCCATGGCATGCATGGAGTCATGATGAATAATACAGAAAGCACTCTACAAATCTGGTTAGATGTTAGAAAAACAGGAAAAACTGTTTTCTTCGTGTTTATATACGCACAGATGGAAGAAGAAAACCTGTGAATTTTGTTAACATTTTGCTTCTGTTCTTCATTCTCTTGGTTTTCCCTCCTGTTACTAAAAGACTGCAAGGTCTGCTCTGGCCAGGCTGGGTGCCCTGTCCTTTGGGCTGCTGACCCAGCCTCCAGCCCTGTGCTCAGAGCTTCACTGGGAAACAGTGCTTTCCATTTGCACAGCCAGCTGCAGGCCCCAAGGCTGGAAGTTATGCTAACAAGGCACTTCTAAATGGTTCCACAAGCAAGCCAGCTCCTTGTCAAATGAAAGATTAGGAGCATTTTGTGGTTGCTTTCTCATTTAAAGAAATCTGGCGAAAGTCATGGAAGCATAATACTTCCCTGATCAGCTTAAATGTTTATCTGATGTGCATCTGAAAGGCATTATTGTCTTGAAGATAAGCATGTTGAGAGACACCGGCCAATCTGCCAAAGAGACAGCAAGGACACTTTAATAAATACATGTATTATCATCATTAACAGAAATCTGGGTCACATGAGGAAAAGGAACACAGTGCTCTATGAAGAGTCCTTTGGCTCAATAGGGCTGTATTGTGGCTCAGACCACTGTGTACTGAGAGCGCTCTGTGTCCAGAAATTTGCTATCAGAGTGCAGAAGCCTGGTTCTTGCAGACAGCTCCTCGTACTGAGCTGGCTCTGGCAGATCTCTTGGGCTCCGGAGCTCCTGCTGAGCCCTTGATCCTCATTGGGGGTGTGCCGCAGGGCTGCTGCCGAGCAGACCCTCATCCATATGGCCTTTTTCTCCCTCTCCCCTGTTAGCCGTTTGCTGCCAGGCTGCCCGTGGCTGTGGGGAAGCACTGGGGAGGCACAGCCAGGACTTAGAGTGTCCCTTCAGGAAACCAAGCCAGAGAAGGGAGTGATCACGGACCTCTTCCAGCCCTCTGTACTTGAATAACCTTTTATGCCCCAAAGGGGATGAACGTGGAGCTGGGTCATTAGGAAAGACATGGGAGGACTTGCCATTAATATCCAGAAGCTTCCCACTTACTTTTCTCTCTACAGTCACTACCCAGATGACATTTATATCCAACCTGCTGGAGAATTTTGCTGGGGCTCCGGGTTATTATGCACACAAACATCCATAGCGTTTCTCAAGCCATGTCTCACGGGTGTGCTTAATGGATTGAGTCACTGCATACGCACATGCCCTCCCTACACCCACGTAATGAATAGGCTACGAAGCAGGAAACACACACCTTTTCATTTTCTCAATTTTTGCCTCTTTCTCTCTGTGTCTTTTGCTTGTATCTGGCAGTGCATTGCTGCATATGTGAAAATCCACTCCCGGATGAAGGTGCCAAGCGGGTGCACCTGATGGCTTCAGTCGTAGTGTTGCCCTGGTGTCACAATGCAGGTTTGTGCTCACCAGCTGCCCTTTGCTTCTTTCCTAGGGCTCCGCCTATTATAGGATACTTACCCTTTGAGGTGCTGGGAACGTCAGGGTATGACTACTATCATGCAGATGACCTGGAGCTTCTCGCTAGGTGCCATGAACACTGTAAGTCCCTCCACAGTATGCCCATCTGTGATCTCATGTGTTGCTCATGCAAAGCCTTTTGCTGTCATCGCAAAAGGTGTCTCTGTCTGGGAAGGAAGGAAAAAAGGCTGTCTTAGCAGTGCCTCCCTGGGAGCCTGAATCCCTAAGCAGTCACTCAGGGACCCTCTGTCCCCCTGTGTATGAGGGCAGTCCTAGTCCTGAGGATGTTATTGACTGTCCCCCTTCCTGGGGACTTCCTGAGAACCAGAAGGATCTAATGTCACGTGCCACCTGCCCCGGGGCAGAGCAGAGCTGTGGAACAGGGAGAGGGCTCTTCCACCAGCAACATCTGTGGGCGCAGAAAGAAAGCTGTGGGCTTTTAGCGCAGATTTTTCTCAGTGTTGCATCATTGTGAAGGTTTGTCCAGTTCTGTCTGATGTCGGAACACCAGAGAATGTCCACAGCCTTGGCAGGGCAGTGCAGAAGGTGGCAGCAGACATGGTGTAGTGCTCATTGGTGTGGATCTCCAGGCGAAGGGTGCGAGAGGAGCTTTCTCCCAAAGACTGTATTTTTCCATTTTGTTGCACACACTTCAGAATCGGATGCTAAACAAGAATTGAGTCTGCCTGCTGGATTGCAGTGCCAAGAAATGAAATGTAATGATGCACTTTGTAAAATGCATCTTGGTTATCAGGTGGTTTTTTTTGAGAAAGATTGCTTACAGGTTTCTTGTTGGACCAGCTTGCTGTTTGTCTGTCTGCCATTGCTGTTTGGAAGGAGCTTACCAGCAGGGAACAAAGCTGCTCCAGGCAGCGGGGTGGTGTGGGACCTGCCATGCGGTGCTGGCAGCGTGATGCCAGGGCTCCAAGCAGCTCCATGACCCCCAGCGCTCTTTAGCTCTCAGTTGCAATGCCCAAGCCTCTGCCACTGCCCCTCCACCACGGACACAGTTGAGATGCTAAAGGACCTAGCAGAGAGTGGAGAAAATGACTTTCAGAGAGAATCTGTTCATGGTATACGTCTGTACTTGCCACTGATCTGTCATTATATTCTAGAGGCATGTTTGCTCAGCACACCTGCAGAAATGGCTCTTTTAGCTTTACTGTTCAGACAGGCAAGGTCAGGTACTGGTGTATGACTTCCAGGAGTTGCTTCAGGACGCCTCAGACAGGACCAAGTGCTGGGCAGTCGGCAGCACAGCATGTTAGCCAGAAGGCCTTCTCTAAATGCTCCTTCTGAAGCACATCCTCGTTAATGGGATGGCTAAGAAAGGCAGCCCCAGCAGCTAGCAAAGCAGAGTTTGTAAAAGTGCCTATGTCCTCGTGGCTAGACAGGCTTCTGGCTGGCTGGTTGGCTGCTGTGGACTGGCATCTCATCCCACCCGCTGTGAAGTGCAACGGGTTTGATTCAACCACATTTTTATTTCACTTTGCGTTAATTATGGGTATTTTAAGTGAGCATGTTTCATTTTGTACTGCCAGCAGTATGGGAGCAATTGAAGTGGTTATTTAATGTAGTTTCCCTTGTTAGGTTCCTGTTATATTACAGCGCCTGTGATTTTTCTGGATATACTCCGGTATATACTCCAATAGTCTGTTGCATTCAGGGCAGCTCTTACAGCTCAGTGTGACTGCTAATTTCCACCACCATATTATTTGTGCCATTACTAGGATCAAGCCCACCATCTCTGAAATGCATCCTCATCTATTTCTGAAAGACCAATACTTTGTTTAAATTATATTACTTATGCTTATTACTTTCAGTGAAGCCCACTAATTAGTTGTAGGAATATAACCAGTTATAAAGTTATGCCAATTAGTAGTTATAAGAACAATTTCTAAATATTAAAGTGCACTCTTGTGGAAGTTGTGGAAGTTGGTAGCAGGAAAGAACCTAAAGGAAAGCTGTCACGTGGCTGTGTGCCTGTCATGCTTATAAAGCCACAAGAGCAGCATTAGCGTGGTAGCAATGCTGGGGCTGAGCGTTTCCTCTAATCACCTTTTCACCCTGAGCTTTCTGTAGGTCATTTGCTTTCTTTTTGTTTACTAGTGATGCAATTTGGAAAAGGCAAGTCGTGTTACTACCGGTTCCTGACCAAGGGCCAGCAGTGGATCTGGCTGCAGACACACTACTACATCACCTACCACCAATGGAATTCCAAGCCCGAGTTCATCGTGTGCACTCACCTGGTAGTTAGGTAGGAGCAAGCACCAAGCACTGTAAAGTATGTGTTCCATGTCCTCGTCCATTATGTTTTCCAGTCCTGTTTTGTGTAAGCCAAATATTTGCTGCGTGCGTTAGCAGGCTAAATGGTATGCAATTGTAGAAAGCTATTACGACAGAGAACCTGGGGAAAAGCAGCATGTGTTTTGGCATCTGAAAGCCACTACTGTCCATGTCCATCAGAGTGCCCCCAGCAAGGACATGGCAGGATGAGGAGCTGAAGCCTTAACAATTGGATGACTCTGTGGGTGTAAGTGGTAGATTGTACGTTTACCAAATGTAAATTGGTTGCCGAGCTGCTCTCCATCATATTTGAAAAGTTGTGGCTGTCAGGTGAGGTCCCGGATGACTGGAGGAAGGGTCACATCACTCCCTTTTATAAGAAAGGGAGCAACGAGGACCCGGGGAACTACAGGCTGGTGAGTCTCACCTCTGTACCTCGGAAGATCATGGAACAGATCCTCCTGGATGACATGCTTGATCACATGAGGAATGAGTGTGAGATCCAAGACAGCCAGCATGGCTTCACCAGGGGAAGGTCATGCCTAACCAATCTGGTGGCCTTCTATGGTGAAGTGATGGCATTGGTGGACAAAAGGAAGGCGACCGATGTCATTTACCTGGACTCGAGCAAGGCCTTTGACGTGGTCCCCCACTACATCCTTATCTCCAAATTGGAGGAACGTGGATTTGATGGGTGGACCACCCAATGGATAAGGAATCGGTTGAAAGGCCGCAGACAGAGGGTGGTGATTAATGGTTCTATGTCCAGGTGGAGGCTGGTAACGAGTGCTGTCCCCCAGGGGTCTGTCTTGGGACCGGTGCTCTTTAACATCTTTATCAATGACATCGATGACAGAATTGAGTGCACCCTCAGCAAGTTTGCTGATGACACCAAGCTGAGTGGTGCGGTTGATGCAGTGGAAGGAAGAGATGGCATTCAGAGAGACCTCAACAGACTTGAAAGGTGGGCCCAGGTGAATCTAATGAGGTTCAACACAGCAAAGTGCAAGGTTTTGCACTTGGGCCGCAGGAATCCCAAGCATATATACGGACTGGAAGGAGCAGTCCTTGAGAGTAGCCCTACAGAGAAGGACCTGGGGGTCCTGGTGGATGAAAAACTTAACATGAGCCAGCAGAGTGCTCTTGCAGCTCGGAAAGCAAATGGTATCCTGGGCTCAATCAGAAGAGGGGTGGCCAGCAGTGACCGGGAGGTGATTGTCCCTCTCTATTCCGCCCTTGTGAGGCCCCATCTGGAGTACTGCGTCCAGGTATGGGACCCTCAATACAAGAAAGACAGAGAGCTGTTGGAGAAGGTCCAGAGGAGTGCCACAAAGATGATTAGAGGGCTGGAGCACCTCCCCTACAAAGACAGGCTGAGGGAGCTGGACTTGTTCAGCCTGGAGAAAAGAAGGCTGTGGGGCGACCTCATTGCAGCCTTCCAGTACCTAAAGGGAGCCTATAAACAGGAGGGGAGTCAACTCTTTGAAAGGGTAGATAACAGCAGGACAAGGGGAAATGGTTTTAAGTTGAGGGAGGGAATATTTAGGTTGAATGTCGGAGGGATGTTCTTTACTATGAGAGTGGTAAGGTGCTGGAACAGGCTGCCCAGAGAGGTGGATGTCCCGTCCCTGGAGGTGTTCAAGGCCAGGTTGAATGGGGCCCTGGGCAGCCTGGTCTAGTATTAAATGTGGAGGTTGGTGGCCCTGCCTGTGGTGAGGGGGTTGGAGATTCATGATCCTTGAGGTCCCTTCCAAGCCGGGCCATTCTGTGATTCTGTGTGAAATGGGGTGATACATCTCCTACCAAACCTTTGCCCAGAGCATTACATACTCAGGCAGGAAGGTGGCTGCTGTCCTGCTGGCTGTGTTCCTCGCCCAAGGCAGCACCCAAGGTGCCCTGCGGTGTGCTGGGCTGCAGGCTTGGTGGCAGAGCTGGGCTGGAGCGAGCTGAGCTGTGCCAGGGGCTTGCTGCCTCGCACTGTCAGCACACAGCAGTGCTCAGAGCACAGGTGTATTTGCTGAAGGGATTGAAGAAATAGCGACATACTGATTTGATCTGTTAACTTGAGTCAGGTTGTTGCTCAGTGCATCTTTCCTGAAGAATCCATTTCCTTAGGAATCAAGTTGTTGTGATTTTTTTTTTCTGCTCCTTCTTTTTCCTGTCAAACATTTGGAAGAAAAAGCACAGATAAACTGGAAATCTTTCCCATGTTCAGAATCACAGACTGAGGACACCTCACATCAATACACAGGTGTTGGTGGTTGAGACGCTGGTATAAACTACATATAGAGTGCTATTTTAAGCAAACATCAGATTGAGCAATTGCTTCTGGGCTGCATTGCTTCTGCCTTGCTTCAGGCAGTTGAGCTGTGCTTCAGGCTCTGAATTTATTGTGCAGGGACTTGTTTCAGTGCCCACACTGCTGTAAGTAAGCTCAGCTCAGCAGCGCCTCTTGCGCCCCACAAAGGTTTTGCCTGTTCACATTTTGGCAGTCCAATTTCTGACACCACAACTGCTCAGAGCCTTTAGAACATTCTCTCCAATATATCCCAGGGTGAATCATGCATCATTGTTTGCTGTAAATGTAATTTAAGAGGAAAAAATAGTAAAGGGAGCAAATACAGACTTGTGGAGGCACAATGGTTTAGTTTTCTTTATTGTTTTTATTAGTTATGCAGAAGTACGAGCTGAAAAAAGGCGAGATCTTGGCCTTGAAGAGTCATCAATTGAACTGGCATCCTCTTCTATAAAGGTACCGTGTCTCTTCACAGTTGAATGAACAGAGCCACCTCTTATCAATCTTAGGAGATTACCTGTACTTCCTTCTCCCATATTCCCTTCTCCTTCCAAGTCTTTGCCAGGTCTATGAGTTAAGCAGGTGCTCAGGAGTCATACGCTGCATGGCTCTAAGCTACCTCGTCTTGGTGCGGGCATGAAGCTGCAAATCCAGTGTTTGCATTGCCGCTACTCAGCTTTTCCATGTCTTTCTGAGTGCAGGGCAGTACTGCCATGCACCTGTTTGGTTAATGCCAGTTTGGTACCGATACTCAGACAAAGGTTGGAAATCCAGGGAAAACAATGCATCGGTTCTTATTCCAGATTTCAGCTCTGTTTGCACCATTGGGCAGGATGGCCTCAAGTGCAGGAATGTGACCAGAGCAGTAATTTTCATGGCTTGAATCAGTCTGGCATCCCAACATGCATGCCCAATTAACAAGGTCATTTCAATTCCTTTTAAGTTCCTCCTCTCAGTAGTTCACAGATAAGACCGGTAATCAAAGCCACTCTGAGAGGATTGTTGTGTAATTATCATTCCATTAGCCTCACTACTCTCTAGCCATTATTTTATAAAAGTATAGAAATTACTTATAGAATGCACTGTGGACACTGTCCCAGAGACCCTTTGTGCTAGAGCAGAGGCCATCTTGCTAGCAGCTACTCTCACTACAGCACTCTGCTGTAATTTTGCCCTTCCCATATGATAGCAGTGATGTTTTTCTGCAACCATGAAGCTACATCTGCTGGTGCAAGGTAGTGGGAGGAGCAGTAGGGCAATTGCACCCATTGCTTGCTCTTGGGGAGGGGAGTGGGGAGCTCCTGGGGAGGCATGGGGAGGGTGACAGCATGGACAGCATGGTCACCACATCGTGCAGCGAAAGCGTCATGTTGTGGGATGTTAGCCATAAACCAGCGGCCAGGTGCCATCTGTCATTTTGGTAATAGCTCCAGAGCCACACAAATGCACTAGGTTTGGCTATTCCCACTGGGATATGTGGGTGGGGAGGGTAGAGTCATCAGGACGATGATGGGAGATCAAGGGATCAAGGGAGAGTCCTGGAGTCAGCTGGAGGGGGCTGGCAGCACCCACCCTGTTATTTCCCCCCCGACACACCCTCACATGTGCTTCTCTCCCTGCAGAGCCACGGCAGCTACCTAGAGGTGGGCCGCTGTGGCAGCAGCCAAGATGCCAGCCGGGAGGGAATGTCGCTGTCGTCCCACAGCTCCCGCCGCTCCTCTCACACCGCGCTCTCCGACTCTGCCTGTAGGTGCCCAGTTCAGTGGGGGAGTGAGGGGCAGGGCACCCTCCCAGGTCCGGGGTTGGGTTAGAGGCTTCCGCCAGCTGGGACTGAGTCAGTGAGAGGTGCTCAGCTTCAGCACTGACACGTTGTGGTGCTGTGTCTTCCATCGCCCTCGTGAGAGCAGGGGTGGCCGGGCATAGCTCTGCTGCCGTGTGACAGCAAAGTGTCTCTTTTCCAGCCACCTCGTCCATACGACATACCGACACCAGCACTCCCACCCGGCCAGCAGTGCCAGAGAAGGCAGCCCTGCGGCTAGCGGCGGCTGGAAGCACTCAGGTCAGTGCTGCTGAAGGGAGCAGATGGTGGGCCTTGGTCTCACCCTTGGAGGGGTCTGATCCCCAGCTCCCAGCCAGGGCTGGGATCTCCTGGGGCCGTGGCAGAGGCAAAGAGAGCTGCTGGAGGCACCATAGCCACCTGCTGTCTCGGGGTTTGTTGTTCCTCCAGGCCAAGTTCTGTCTCCCAACACACATCTCTTGGGTCTGCACATGTTAAAAGGCTTTCGTCCAGACATAGATGGTGACACCAAGGGTTTGCTATCAATTAGGAGCAGGCATGTGGGAGCTCAAGTTCTCCCTTCTGACTCACCCTCAGACTACGGGTGAAGCTTTCAGGCTTCCCACATTTGTTTCATCACCAGGGCTGTGTGGCCAGCAGCAGCTCAAACCATGCCCACTTGGCACTAGAGGTGCTGGAGACCTCCAGTAAAGCAAAGTTTTCATTTTTAGGCCATAGCAGCGCCTCCAGCCACGGGCGAACACCTCCCTCAGCAACCGGCAGTCCCCTCCCAGCAGGCTGTGATGGTACGTGGTGTGGTGCAGCTCCTGTCCTAAGCTGGGTGGGAGGGAAGGAGGGAAGGCCCTGGGTGCTGAGGCTGCATGATAAGCAGGAGGGCTTGGGCCCGTGCCCCCAGCCAAGCTGGGATGCTGAAAACATAGGTTAAAGGAAGACTCAGACCTGTCAAACCACCTGGGGCTGCTGAAGACTCATCTATGTTGTTAGCAGCTGGCACAGACTGATACAACACGACAGCGTTATGGCCCTGATAGAAGAAGGGAGTGACGTGACAGGTCTGAGACAGGCCAAAAAAAAGTTAAGAGCCAAACAAAAAAAAAGAGAATTATAAATCATAGCTAGCCAGGTATTCCAGTAACCTGCCTGCCTTGCACAAAAGCATCACAATGAATGTGTGCAGTGGGACCGGCCCAAACTGTGCTCGCTCTCTGCCCTGCAGCCCATGTACCACTTCCCAGCCCCCCTGGGCATGATGCACCAGCTGAAAGAGCAGCTGGAGGAGAGGACACGCATTCTGCAAGCGGACATCAAAACGCAGCAAGAGGAGCTGCACGTCATCAAGGAGCAGCTCCAGCTGGTGCAGGACTCCAACCTGCAGGTACCGCTTCCTTGCCACCAGACTGTACATCCTTTGCTTTTCCTTGGAGCATGCAGATCAGTCGCAGAGTCATCTGCAGCATAAGCTTTTGGAAATGACCTCTGGATGAAAGCAGTGTTGTCTCAGGCGTGGGGGTGGCTGGCAAGGTGTCTCCTGGAGGGTAGCTGGCGTTGGTGGCTGCTTAAGGATGGAGTCATGATGTAGGAAAACAATCCCAAGGACAGGGTCAGGCTGGTCAGAACTCACCCTGCACGGTGATCCCAGCAGTTAATGCCACTCATGCCATCCAGCAACATGTGACAGGGATAACAGCACCGGGCAGTCGTGGCTCTGAATATCTGAGCAGATGCTGACGTGATCACCCATCCCCATGGCACACTGTGCTGCTGGGTTTGCAGGCGCGGTGCCCACATGCTGACAGAGGCCCGCTAGGAGCAGGAGGGTCTCCCAGCAGCTAGGAGCCCAGTAGAGCTGCTGTGGAGGCCCTGCCAGCTGCACCCCTCAGCACGGGGCGGGAGCCTACAGAGCCCCTATTTTCTAGCAAAGCCCAAGCACCACCTAGTGGCAGTTGCCCAGCAAGGGCTGTCTTATATCCCTTCCCAATGTGCAATGCACCCATGCCTCTCTTCTCCTTAAAGATGCTGATGCAGCAGCCGATCCCACTGATCTTCAACAGCGCACAGCGCCGGAGTCCACGGAGAGCCCCGCCGCCATCCCGGCAGCCCAGCACCAAGAAGGCCCCACAGCCAGGCCCCATGGCCAAGCACTACGGGGGCCCCCCTGTGTCCACCCCGCGCCCGTTCCTCAGGGAACCCTGCAGCACTCCCTCCCAGGTGCCTGGCTGTGCTCACACACGGGCAGGTGGCACAGAGCATTTCATGGCTGTGAGAGGGGAATTCGTTTCTGGCTGAGAAGTCTTGGAAGGCAGCTGTGATAAACAAGCTTAGCATCACTGGGTCTACATTCACTGTATAGAATCACAGAACAGTTCAGGATGGAAGGGACCTTGCAACCCCCCCTGCTGTGTGCTGGCTGCCCCCTCACCCCAGCTCAGGGCCCAGGGCCCACCCAGTCCGACCTTGGGCACCTCCGGGGATGGGCATCCACAGCTCTGGCAGCAGTGCCAGGGCCTCATTGGCCTCTGCATAAGGAATATCTTACTCATATGGAACCTAAATCCCCCCTCTTTTAATTTGAAGCCGTTACTCCGTGCCCTGACACTGCACTCAGTGATACCAAGTCCCCCCCCAGCTCTCCTGCAGGCCCCAGGAGGTACTGGAAGGCAGCTATAATGTCTCCCCAGAACCTTACTTAGATGAAAGAATTCTTCCCGCAGTTGAGGATCATAGAAGGGTGACAAATGCCAACAAGGTGTGCGCATAGATATTCCATTCCTATCACTTCACTCAGGGAGAACTTCAGCTGTTCTTTGTCTTTTTCTCAGTTTGAAGCTGTTGTTCTAGCTGCATAACTGAGGGCTTCGGTACCTGATCTGTGCATCTGCATCTGCATTTCAGGTACCACAGCAGCAGCAGCACCTAATGCGAGGAAACCAAGCCCAGCCAACATGTCTGCCAGGGCAGACGAGCATTTCAGTGCCCCTCTACAGCAACCCCACGGTGTTCTCGCAAGCACATCCCATTACAGTGGCTGCACAGCTGCCAGCAGATGTTAGCGAAAGGCAGATGCAGTCTGACTACAGCCAGGACAGGAGCCTCAGGTAAGAGCTGGGACTATCCTCCCAGCCCTGTCTTGCTTGCTCCAGTGTTCCAGAGTCTCTTTTTTCCAGCCAGGATGAGGTCTGTGGCAAAAACATTCTTTTGTACAAAGCTGTAAACTGCCCCAAACTATGCAACTGCATTCCAGGAAGGTGTCTGCAGGCGTCATCTCTGGGATCTGGGCACAGCAAAATACTCTGTAAAGGAACAGCATAAACTATGTGAGCTAGAGATCTCACCATCTGTAAAAGTGTGTTTCTGACATGGAAGATGTGGCAAGTTTCAGCCCACCTCCAAGGGTCCCGCAGTGATGAGAAGCATCCTATTGCATTGGCTTTTTTCTGAGGAGAATCAGTGGTACTTTGCGTGCTTTCAGGAGGGGCTTACAGGACTTGTTCCTAGAGTTTGGCAGCCAGCAGTCTGGACCTGGCCTGCCCTGACTGTCCCCTCTTTTTCCTCACCACAGGATGCTGCTGGACCAGTCCATCCAGGCCATGGTGCCCACCGCCAATGGCAGCACTCAGCCCACGCCGAGCAGCACCAGCAGGCAGCCAGGGAAGTGAGTCCTTGCTTGTCTCTGCTCCCACACGGTGTTGTAGCTTCATGGCTCCAGAAATTACTTTGAAAAACTTGTGTGCGATCGCATGAAAACAAACTAGACTTAAAGGAAACAAAATCTGAGCTAGTTAGGAGAAGAAGTAATGAGAATATGTACTTCTTTTAATTGCAAAGGACTCTTAATTACAGTTCTTTGAAAAGTTTTCCTAACTGTTTGCTGGCTTTTGCAAAGCATGAAGTGCTTGATCAAGTCAAAGAGATGTACAACCTTACATATCTGATTCCCTGCTGTTCCAGTAAGGAATGCTTCGTGGGAGAGGGACTTTTGTGTGGGATTTGGCACAGTTTGACAAGTCCTGTTGTTCTGATTCCTGCAGCATTGGGCAGCCAAGCCAGGGTAGGGTTCTCACACTGGATTTTCTTCCCTGTGGCAGATTCATGGCAGAGCAGCAGCCCTTGCCTCCTGCCACGCAGATGCAGCCCATCAGTGGCAGCACGGTGCGGCCCCCCACCCCCTCGCCTGTGTTCTCCCCATCTGTGATGCTCCCCCATGGCAGCTTCGTGTCCCACCCTGGCAGCACCTCACTGCACTTCCACCCCTGGCCGCAGCAGCAGGTTCAGCAGCACCGTCTCTACCTTCAGGTAAGGTCTGTGGCTGTGTGCACGGCTGGGGTGGGATCTGAGGGATCTGGGGAAGAAATGGGACTTAGTTGACCACGATTAGACCTGAGCTGTGCACTCGTGTGCCCTCCATCCCTACTATATCTGCATGTGCCTGTGTGCACAGCATTTTCAACCTGACTTGGTACCCAGTTTCAAGGCTGTATATCCAAGCCAAGCTGTCCCTTAGCCAGCCAGGCCTTCAAGTATGACATGTCATTCAGAGGGCCTTGGGTGGGAATCCCGCTGCGGAAGTAACGGGCGATAAGGGATTGGTCCCCTTGAAAATAAGCCGCCTTCTGCTAGGTCTCGGCATAGGAAGGGGTTTTTATCAGCTGCAGTCGCTGCTTTCTTTTAATAAATGGTTGTTTCCCAACACAAACCTCTGGGAAAGGCAGTTTTGTTTTTTCAGTGCATGTTTTCATCAGTGCATGCCAAGTGAACAAGGCTGCCAAGGAGGGGGCTGTTGAAACTAATAATTAATGAGTAATATGCTCTCCAAGACTTGCTGGGTTGGCAGAGGCAAGCTATAGTTGTCCTGGAAAAGATGGTAGAAAACAAGAACAGGAAGAGCTGGAGTTATGCTGCAGGGCTGCATTTGGAGTGAGAAATAAATTGTAGTTGGAAACATGGGCAGGAAAGTCTCCTACTGCTGTATGTGTGCTCAGGAACTGCTGTAAGCCCTGAGAACAGCAGCGTAGCAGTGTGCGGGAGGTGAAAGCTTCAGTCAGCAGCAAGTCGGGCGTCAGTGCCATGGCGAGGTGATAAGGCCTGCTCTGTGGAGCAGCAGCCATAGGGCTGCCTGTCCCGCAGCTGTGCTGCAGCTGCCTGCCGGAGGCCTTCCTCTGGGTTGCCTGTAGGGCTGGTAGGATGGGGGGTCCCACCACTCCACCATACTCTTCTGTCCTTAGCTCACCGCTAGGTGTGCACAGATCACCTTTGGGCTCTGGTACCCCTGGACAGCAGCGAGGGAGGGGTGCTCGGCCTGGGGCAGGTCCAATCAGCTGCCTTCGTGTCTCCCTCTAGATGCAAGGAGCTGAGGCAGTGCCGGGAGGCCCCAGCCCACGTGTGTTCCAGCCACCCCACCTCCCGCAGCAGAGCCCCCTGAGCTACTTCCTGCACCCGCAGCCGCAGGGCCGCCACACACAGGGCCAGCCCTGCAACCTGCCTGACCTGCCCGAGATGCAGCTGCCCTGACCTACCGCCGCTCAGACCAGCAGGACCCCACCAGGGGACACCTCACAGAGTGGGATTGCCATGGGGCCCAGCTGGGGTCTCCTGTTGGCACCACCGCTCAAAAGAGCCCATGGGTTGCGAGCCTCAGCCGGGCCTGCCCCAGAGGGAGCGTACTGTCGAGCTGAGGAAGAGGAGGATTCTCACCTGGGGCTCCTGTCCACCGGAGCTGCAGATTTGGTGAGAAAGATGTGCTTGGGGCCGGGGCCGGGATGCTGCTGCCGGTCGCCGAGCCATGCCTGCCTGTTCCAGTGCTGGCTGCAAATCTTTGACCTGAAGGGGACAGCCGCCCGGCTGCGGGCAGGTTGGCTGAGGTCCCCATGGCAATGACAGCAC
Source organism: Pavo muticus (assembly GCA_016647715.1). Lineage (NCBI taxonomy): Eukaryota > Metazoa > Chordata > Aves > Galliformes > Phasianidae > Pavo > Pavo muticus. The sequence goes on from JACDJE010000177.1 coordinate 211,330, forward strand.
CGCAGACAAGCCCCATCCGGTCAGGGTCGCGGTGCTGGAAGTCACTGTGATGCTGATCCCAGCGCCCGCAGCACGCTGCAGGGTTCCCGTGTACATAGCTCGTCTCGCTCTCGTAGGTCCGTCGTGGAGTTTTTCCTTATTTCTATACCTCAACCCCACCATTTTGTTTTCCAGGAGATTGGATAATGCTGCTAATTTACATAACACCACTTTTGCCTGAATTTCTTAACTGTTGTTAAACCAGCTCACATCACAACCAGTAAGATATTCCTTATCTTTTATTTTGGTTAACAAGTGCAGAGAAATTTATATGGTTTTTACTCCCTGTAGCCAAATATTTTTCAGGTTATGTACAAAGAAACTTTACTCTTTCTCCTCTTGTCATTCTGTTCTGATCCAGGTGGATGTTGTTGTATATGTTTCTTCACATGAAAACAAAGAAACACAGTAGAACACCATATGACAGCAAACTTTGTGGTTTTGCTCAGTCAGATTTCAGTCTGACAAACCCGAAACATATACTCACAATGACAAAGGCGATGTTATAAACCCATAGGGTCAGCAATAAATTGTATTTTTGTAAATTGCCACTTTTTAACTATATGTTTATATTTATGAATTGAAAACTAGTCTTTCCTCAGTGGATGTATAGCTGTGTCCCTGCTGTTTGTGTCTTTCCAAAGGAAAAAGGAACACGTACATTTCTGAGGCGCTGGGGGCTGAGGACTAACCGTGGGCACTGCTGGAGCCTAAACACAGATGACGGTATAGGCCATTGCTTTCAGCTTTGCAGGAAGGTGGGGAGGAAAACGTGCACACACAGAGGCGCACACTTACACCAAGGATACACTATTGTACACAGTTTATGTCTCAGTGTTGCTGGTGGGAGAAGGCTGCAGCACGGTGGCTGTCCTGCACATGTTTCCCCCCCCATGCCAGCCCTGGCACGGCAGTGTGGCTGGGCTCTTGTGAGCGGGGCTTGATATGGAGGGGGTTTGCTGCCTTGCAAGGAGAGGGGCTGCGGGCGGTGGTGTGCCGGATGGGGCTGTGCCCCTCCACCGCCCTCCTGATGGCAGCACTGGGCTGCATGGTGATGGGAGGGCTGTGGGGTGGCACAGCTGTCCATCGCTCACAGCCTCTCAGGAGGGAGCAGGGGGAGGTTTGCAAGGATGTTTACATGTGAGATTGGCCTTGCTGAAACAAGCAACCTAAAACATGCACTTTATCACACCCCCCTTTATTTCCAGCACCCACCCCGCTAGCAAGCCGCTAGCACAGCCGCTTGTGGGCCTGGTGCCACCCGGGCAGAGCAGTGTGTGCCATGGGGCAAAATCCCAGAGCCCCTGCATGGCAGGCTCAGGGCCATGGGATTTTTGCCTTAGTTATCACTCACTCTCAAAGAACTAATGACTAAATGAAATCTCTTTATTCAGGTGAATTCCTATTCATTTACCTCGGTGATAGCTACGACCTGTGTTTTTGGGATCCCTTTGGAATTGAGGGTTGCTAGTGGGCTTGGTTCTCCCCTGGGTGCCGATGAGAGAACAGAAGTGTGAGCAGTGCTGCCTGCACCAGGGGTTGGGCTCCAGTGCCAGTGCTCAGCAACATCCTGAGGCTTTCTAGCACACAAGCACCTATGTGCTCTCTCTCTCTCCCTTCATATATAGATATACAGGTGTGTGTGTTTTTAATATGCTTATATATGTATGTATGTGTGTATCTATATCTACAGGCCACACAATTCCAGACCTCTGAAAACACAGGCAGCTTTAATTAATAAAGTCTTGCACTTTTAGCGTACTTGTACATATAAGCTAAAGCCTGGTGGGTACAATCAGGCTGGTTTGACAAACACAGTGAAAAATTGACTGTATATATTGTAACATACTCTGTGTAAAAGAAGAAGAAAAATCTTAGAAGTGACTATAAATCTTGGTTTATTTTATATGATGTCAAATATAGATACATTTATAAATGTTATTATTCTTAAAACTATTTTGTAATGGGAAAAAGGAAGTGTCTTATGAAGATGAAGAGTAAAGATTTTATTCTTGTCTTGAATCTATGTCACTGCACAGCTCCGTTGGATGGGAACCTGTGCATTTTGACAAGCTTTAAACAGATTATACATGGTATTTTCAAAAAAAAAAAAAAAAAAAAAATTAAAAAAAAAAAAAAGAACAAAGAAAGAAAGGAAGGAAGAAAGAGAAAGAAATAAAAGCATACCTGTAAGACCTCTTACACAGTTGTGCCGTTGTTTTTCCCAGGCAGTACGGGTCAGCTGGAGGGCCAGACTCTGCCCCTTGCTCTCCAGGAGTGCGGGAGCTGCAGCTGTCACACACACACGTGCACACACAGCTGGAGGGATGGGGCTCGAGCCAGAGACTGGGATTTTCCTGACCATTGCCAGAGGCAATAGGGGCAGTGCATGAGCCAGAAAGAACAGGGCATCAGAGCGGCCATGGCACGCTATCCATGTTCTAATTTGGATGTAAAAATGAGTATTGCCACTCTTCCTGGACTAACTCAGCAGCCATCCCAGCACGGAAGCAAGCCCAGGTTCTGTGCAAGGCTGAACTGGTCCCAGTCTGCAAAACCTGGGTCCCCTCTTTCCTTCACCTTCAGGGGAGGTTGAAGGCCTAGTGTGGTTTTTCTATGGCTCAGTCCTTGCTAAGAATGTCTTTAACATTAAACTGATGCTTTTGAACAAACTTCTGGAGCAGTCCATCATGGGAAAGAACAGTGCTTCAAACACAGATTATTTTTTCTTAAGTGAAACATATTTTATTTAACACCCCATTTGTCTTACAGTACTTCTGCATACAACATGTTGTATAAAAAGCCAACCTGCCAACAGATGTGTTGCCTTCTTGGTAAAGTGACAAAGCTGTAGCAAAAAAAAAAAAACAAACAACAAAATAGCCTATTCTTCCTGGAGACAAATTGGAGCACTTCAATTTAAGTCCAGACAGCAACTGCAGTCACAATCAAGAACCCTGTATAGTACAACTGGATGAGAAATTTCTAAGAGATTCAACATACAGCTATTTCTTACTTGCTATATATTAGCAAATTCTTCTTAAAAGTATATTATTACATAGTCATTAGAACAAGGAACAAGTGGTTTGTCTTAGAAATGGACTGGCACAGAGGGGGCACTTTCTGAATCACACAGCAGCGACCATTTCTAAGTAAGTCCAGGAAAATGCCCCGGTTTGTATTATGGACAGTTCACCCTGTGGTGGAAAAGGCCGAAGGGGCTGTTCCTCGTGCTGCATTCAGGCCCTGGGGTGACCACTGCTGAGTGAAGCATACAAAGGGGCAGAGCAGCTGCTCCTAGTGGTGGCCGGACTCACCCAGTGCTGTATGATGGGGGACACAAGGCTGAGAGGCTGTCCCTGTGGGCATAGGGGTACGTTTAACAAAGGCATTTGATGTGCGTATCAGCGATAATGATGGCCCAGCCACAACAAAAGGGCTGCGCAGCTCGCAACAACAGCTGCTGGGAATGTTCTGGGACAAATCACCATGGCATAGCTGCCCGGTCACACTGGTGACACCGCAGCAGGGAGCGCAATTTAAAAACTGTATGAACAGCATGACTAGTGTTAGTGATCGAACACTCGACTACTGCGTGTGTTTTTATACTGATGGATGCACATTCACTTAGTTCCTAAGACAGGACCATGAGATAATGGGAATCGTTACAGAAAAAAAATGACAGATGTGAAATGACACGTCTGTACTTATTTAACCACACCGCTTGCTACTGACGGATAAGCTGCTCAAAGTTCAAAACCGGACCTAAAAGCCTCCAAGCGACGAGGTGAATGGAGGTCCACCTGCAGAGAAGGGCTGCGAGCACAGCGGGCTGCTTCCCCACTGAGCTCTTGCAGCAGGAGTGTGCCCACCCACCGCCTCCCACTGCAGCACGACGCCATTACAGGCTCACCTTTGCAACACCAAATATATTTTAAATATTTATTTTAAAAACCACATGCTGGTCACCTCTCTGTAACACAGACGCGACAGCTGACAAGGATTACTGTGCAATTGGTAACAGCTCTATATTTTCTTGGATTGACTGTAATAGAAACTGGTATTTCAAGAAGTTGCTCAGTTTTGCGTAACCAAACTATGTGATAACAGAGGGCCACTGTATTTTGCAGGTTCCTTCAGTACAGACTTTTGTGCTTAATTTCATCCTGCATGTACTTTTTAGAAACATCTTGGCCCTCCACCAAAAACTGTAGTTGAGTTTTAAGAATTCCACGTCCCTGCGCTACGTAGCTTAGTGAACAGCCTATACCTTTGACTGCCTCTTGAAATTTGCAGTACCCACCATGGACCTACAAAAGCATTTTGCTTGGGTAGCTGTATCTCTTTTCATGAGGCTTTGTTCATTTCAGCACAGCTGCTTGCATAAGAATTACACACTGAGCAAACCTTATCTGAGCACGTCCTAGACCAGAACATCAGTATCATCTGCTCCGCGCTTCTAAAACAGCATTAGGAAAACATTTACACAGCGTTGCCCTAGTTTGCCTCAGAAACAAACATAGGAGTAAGTTAGTTTGTGTAGATCAGAATTATGCTGTATCAAGTGTGACTACTTCATGAAGGTTTCTGAAAAAGTCTTCATTGTTTTTCACAAGTATTTTTTTGTAGTTACTGCTCATTCGATAACACTGTAATACCTGAGAGTGTAGGGGAGAGAAAGTCATTCATACATTCATTACTCCAGATCAAAACTGCGTTCTTTAGAAGCAGCACAAGAACTTTAACACCAATTGCAACGGTGGCATTTCTACAAATGCTTATAACACGAAAGTCGTGTTGTTCCTCATTCCTTTTAGTGATGCAAGAAAAACAACCAACAGTGAATGATACCATCCCCATTCATTTCTGCTTCTTTACAAAAAACATGCACAGTATAAAAATAACGCTGCTCTGCAGAGAAAGTTTGTCATACAGACTTTAAAAGCAGCTCTTTTGAACCAGTTTAATGTTGTTAAAATACAGACTCTTCCCATCTTTCTGTAAATCCATTCTAGCACAAGCTACCTAAGGTTCAAGGTCAAATTCCATCAGGAAAGCACTGACAGAGCTTACTTCCTCAGCATCTTTACTACGTCATTTTTATGTATATAAAAAATTCCACTTGAGGTTCACAAACATTTTGTTGTTGCCACGAATCCTGGCAAACAGAAAATATTACAGCAGCAGTAAACCAGAGCTGTAAAAAAGAATACACTATCACTTGGTTGGGGTGTGGACCCAGTGCAGGCAAAGGAGCAACTGCAATCATCTGTCCCTGACAGTGCCACAGTCAGCATTCAGCTTATCTGGAAGCAGCTAAGGAGGGTCTCTCCTCGGACTTTCCAAACAGTATTTTGGAAAACTGTATTCTTCACCACACTCCTAAGATGCCAACAATGGCTCTTGCAAGATGAGTGACAACCACCATGGGATCAGCTACTGCTCTCCCTTCGTTTCAGCAATCTATTCCAGCCTTAGCATCTGCCTGCAACCTGGAAGACCAAGTAGCTTGTACCATTTTTGCCTAAAGTGAAGGAGGATTGATATGAAAATATGAAAGAGATCTCAAATATAGGCTGAGCTACAAAAGCAGGAAATTAGTTTTAAGGGCCACACTGCAAAAACCAAGACATGGGCCAGGAGAAGGCAGTTTGCAAAGTGACGACGAGGGGCTGAAATCTGTCACAGTGCAGGACCACTGGGGACACCAAAGCAGGAACTGTGAGCAGGGCTGCTTTCTTCCCTAGCCTTACGCTCCTGTGCCCACTGTAGCTACCAGCTGAAACCTCTGTTCTTAGTCTTCACCTTGTTCCTGCCCACACACAAGTTTGGAAGTAACTAACCTGGAAGTCAACCTCTGAGCTGTTGACGATTCATTTTAAGTGGAAAATGTCTAGATAGAAGTCACGACATTTATCACAGGAATAGAAATGAAAATGGGGAGCACACACCATAACAGCTGTCATTCAGAGAAGTGTGTCACAGGTCACATCTAGTATTTCCTACCAACGTTGCATATTTTAATAGCATGGTAGGCAGATCACTCGTCAGCCCCTGCTTGGATTGAAACTTACGAACAATGCAAGAAAGTGATTGTGCTTCAAACTATTTTTATTTACATGAAAGCATACCAGTAATCTGACATTTAAAGCTAAATCTTCAAACCCCATTCCGTATGTAAACAATGTACTCAATTTCTGTAGTAACAACCTTCATCTGCTAGTGCTCTATGTAGTTAATTCAGAGTCAAAGACAAAGTGAATTACACTCTAGTTCTTGCTTTAAGTTGTAAATGTTTAGCGCTCTCTATTCTAGCTTTTATCTCATGGGGTTTCTCAAAAAATCTCACGAAGGCTGGCTCGTTCAGTAAGGATGCCAGAATCTGTTCAAAGGCAAAAGACCATTCGTGGCTCTTTCTCAGACTCTGCGTTCCACTGCCTTGAGTCTGCTCAGAGCTGCTTTCCTCCTGTCCTTTCCGGGGGCTTTCAGCAGACACCTCTGTTGTGGCAGCCAGACTTCTGACTGGTGATGTGGGACTCTGAAGCCTTCTCCCAACTTCTTCCATTTTCAGCAGGAGACTGGTAACCACTGCTATGGCCCGGTACAACAGTTCCTCCTCAGGATCTCCGTGGAATAGATTGTACAGAGTTTTTGAGAACTGGATGAACTGAGACTAAACAGATACACAGAGGAGACTGTTCAGAGAACAGCAGCACAACTCTACTGTTTCACTGTGCACTGCAATCTCAACACAGTGCTTGCAGCTGCTGGGCACCTGCTGCAAACACTGCTCTACTGGCAGCATAGCCATGGACCCTGGTAAACTTGTGTGTCTGAAAGCCCCCCTCTTACAGTCTACAGTAAGCTTACAGTTAAAGTAGTTAAGAAAATAAACAATGTCATGATTAATGTGAAGGTTTCGGATTTAAGGGATCCTAAGAAACCTTTAGAAAAATACTAACAGAACTTAAATAAAGAAATAAAAAATCAGGCACGTGACACTCTGACACAGATGGTTTCACCTGATTCATTCTTGGCAAATCCTTAATGTTTTCTTCTTTTTTAAGAAGCTCATCCTGCCATTGCTTCAGGTAGGCCTGAATATCAACCTTGCCCTTCCCTATTTGACATAAAAAAAGAAAAACAACAAAGTGAGCAAACAAGAACTGAGAGCTTCGTGAGGTATGATGAGCAGAACAACTGCATCCCCCATGTCATTCCTTGAGAGCTGTGGGGCCAGGATCAGAGTTTACATCACTCCCTCCTCCATAGGACTACGCTTACAGGAGTGGCTATAATGTTAGCACTATGCTGGAGATTATGTGAATTAGTGTACTTCGTCAGCATGCACTTTCCAAGCTCTGCTCCCACAAAAGACTCCAGGATTCTCTACCTTTTTCTGGGCTGCTCTTCAAAGCATCACTTTCAAGACTATCCCCAGCAGATGAAACTAGAGTTTAGAAGAGAAAAAAAGTTATTGCTTTGAGAAAGGAGGATCACTACTTCACTTCCTTTTATCAAAAATTCTTTCCTTAAGGAGCAAGACCCCCAAAAGGCCCTCCCCACGAAGAAACCATGTGGCAAAATCTGGATACCTTCTAAAAAAAAATAGAAGCCACCGCAAGGCTGGAGACAGCAAAAAACTACAATCAGCCATATCAAGTAGATAACCTGCAGAATGCTTACGGTCCATGCATTGAACAGTGCTGAGGACAGAATCAACGTACTACGGATAAGGCACTTTTGGATAGTTTCTAAAAATCAAAAAGGATCTTTCTTCCAAAGACGTAAAACCAAACAGTTTTTCAACTCCACAAATGTAAATCCCGTATTTTTTTTTTTTTCAACTTACAAGATTTAAAATATAAACAAAGAATTTTGAAACCCGGCCTCTCAGAGTCATCGTGTATTTGGTTATTAAATTTCTTGAAGCAGGAAATATCATCTCCTGAATGCAAAACTGCAATGGCCACCACTTCAACAACTGTTGTAACAGAAAGGCTTCCTACTATGCTGAAAAATGCTGACCAAATATACTCCTCCCTTTCAAGTAAACACTTGCAGCCCTTGAATTCATTCATCAGTCATACCCAATTCAGGACATCACTATTCTATGTACAGCTGCCAGTGAAATGGCCCCTAAACGATGCTCATAATGAAGCCACATGCTGCTACAGAAGAAAACTGCTGTGAAGAGAGATGGTTACCCACAAATTCTGCACTGCTTTGTATGACAACGGAGCTATTTACAGAACATCTTCGCAGAAGATTCTTGCTAACAGTAACATCATTTGCTGGAACAGGTGAATTCAAACCAGATTTCAGAGGGTTTCAGAAGAAAACTCCCCATTTTTCACCATGAGATAATTAACAGAATCCTTCCAATATTCTGTAGGCAAAGCCACACACTTAACACTGAGTTGACTGAAGTGGATCAGTTCTTCTTTTGAAAGATCAACGCCTTTGGAAGGGCTTAGAGATTCCACTTCAGTAAAAGCTGCAATAAATAATTGAATAAAGTGGTTTTGGAGCTCCCAAGCATTTCCAAAGGAGGGAGAAAAAGCAGAAGCTTCAGACTCATGTATCATCCTTACGAACAAAACGGGAATGGTGTTTGAGTGTATTAAGTACTTCCCAAAGTGTACATCGCCCAGCAAAAAAAATACACATCTGTATTGCAGCTACAGGGCTGCACTGTAGCCAGAGCTAGAGACTGCAGGAAAAAAGAAAAGCTACAAACAAACAAACCAACAAAAAAAAACCCGCCAGGAACAGCCTCTTACTCACCTGGAGGGATGTGCAACTTAAAAAGAAGTTTGAGTTTGTCAGTGAAACTTCCATTATACATGGTATCTGTTTGAGACAAGAGGAAAACAAGCTATTCAACTGGACCAAGATTTAAAATACCCTCTTAACCTACACAACCACAATCCACAGACATTGGAGCAGGACATGTGTCATATCCTACGTGGAGTGCAACTAGAGATGAAGCTTAAAGAACTATCAGCTGCAACTAAGCTAGGGTTTGCCTACACTGAGATAACAACGCGACAAAGTTTTAGCACACTATCCATGAAGTATTTCTGAATACCCAGTGAAACACAAAAGCATGCTCACTAATTAGACTGCAACACACCTGTAACAAGCTAACACTCAGGTTACAGAGCACAGGATGCCTGCAACTTACTGAAATAAAACCACAGCACCAAAGAAACGTAGCATCAAAGTCTTCCCAGCATTTGCCTTTCCTATTTTTATGCCTGAGCTTTGAAAACAAGATGAAAGGAACAGAGTAGCAACTTCGAAAACTTTCAGTTCCCCAGAGATACAAGGCACTGGTTATCTTGCATGATCTGTGTAAGAGACGGCTTACAGAACGAGGAAGCGTTTATCATCAAAACCACAAGGTCATGCCATTTTCTAACTTCCCGATGTTTTTGATAGTAAAGCTGGATTTAAATATAATTTCAAATAAGAGATTACCCTCCAGGGGATTAACATTTCAGAGAAGTTACTGATTTGTAAACTCTCTGTTAGTTATTTCAATACAATTCAAGACAATTTGACCCTAAATTAAGAGGCTCCTTAAACTCGCTATAGAGTGCACGGGAGGCGATAACACTCAGGACTACTTCCAAAATGGAGCTCCCTTTGTGAGTGTACTATGCATACGTGTTGTTCTCCTACCAAGAACACAGGAAAATTGTTTGAAGTTGATAAGGCCATGGGAGTTCTCATCCAACAGTCTGAATGTCCACAATGCAATAGAGTCTCTGTTTGCACAGTGCGACCACGGGCTCAGGAGATGACAAAGAACTCTGAATTGCTGGCAATCAATTCGATACTGCTCAAGATACGGCAGGCTGGCATCATGGTGTTGTAAAACAGGACTATTGACATTCCAATAGCAGGAAAGAAAGTGTTCCTTCTGCAAAGGGAAGGTTATAGATATTAGATTGTATGAAGAAACAACTATTTATCTGGGTTAAAGAAGTGGAGAGTCAACTATGTAATTTGCTTTTAAACAGACATGTAAAAAATATGTTGAATCTAGCTTTCACCTCACTTAAAACTATTCCACACACTTCATTTTGTCCACCATTAGGACGGATGTTTGAGATGGCATATTACCTTGAATAATTCATAAAGCTCATCAAGATCATTAGGACTGAATTTTACATCCTGAGACACAACACGTAGCTGAAACGAAATTAAGAAAAAATTAATGAGTGGTCTCTTTTTGGAATAAGCCCATAAAATGTGAGAGACATAAACTTACACTAAAAAAATAGTTAGAATATTCCAGGTTTTGGCGTGTTAGAAGAAAGAACAGAATTGCTTCTTAAAAGCAATTAGAGGGTGATTGGAAGCAGATGACTAGGAGAAATAATTTCTCCCTAAAAAGGGAACTTAAAGCGAGTCACATCATTTGCACGCATGGAGCCTACACTATGAAACCCAAGAGATACAACTTGAATGCTAGACTATTTATAATGAACTAGTGTGCAGCTTCCTTTATAATGGACAAATGCACATTCAGCCCTTACCTGTAAAGCTGAATCCCCGTTTTTTAAATGATGAAGAAAAAAAAAAACAGAATTTTCAAACAAGACCAGTATCCATCTTCACAAGATGTATGTTTTGTAAAATGAAATATAACAGATAACATCTTAGCTCAATACACAGCATTTAGTATCGGTTGCTACAAGCCACATCTCCTACTGATAAAAACACTGCTTGCTAAGTAGACTACTATTATTACCAGTTACTGCAAATAAGCCAATGAAGAAAGCAGACAAACCAAGGAAGTACCTTGCAACCCCCTACCTCCACTCAGGAGCCTGAAATAAAAGAACGATGTCGGTAGCTGAAGAGCTGCTACACCAAGCTTGCGTTACCACACACTCACGCACACCACAGACACAAGAAGCAACACTTGGTGAATGCTGACAATAATGCAGCACAATAATCTCTTTGGTGACACTTGGGATGGCTTCCAAAAGAAAAAATGCAAGTAATTAATTGTGTTACTGTAGCACTACACCTCAAAGAGAAATGCATTAACAATTTAAGAACAGCAGAAAGAAATATAGGGCAGCCTGTTCTCATCAATGCAAAACGTCTAAGTTATGCCAGCTTTTAGAAGCTGTATGTGATTATGGCATTTGTAATGAGAGCAGAAGGTCATGCTGTGATTCAAAGACTGAAAACATCACGACCCAAACCTCAGCTGACAGACACCCTGCAGACAAGAGGGATTTCAGCCTACAAAATGACTTATTTGGCTTTGGAAACTGTAGCTGTTCTAAAGATTTTCCAAAAAGGAAGGAATTTTGCCAGAGGAAAGGGTTTTGTTCTTCAAGTCACTCACCACATTCTGCTTGGTTGTAGCTTCTAATGTCTGGATCACATAAAGCCTGTTTCTGCAGCGCATACTCTCAACATCTTCATACCGAATATCACCGTATCTCTATGAAGAAAAATACAGTTCTATGAAATCAACTGCTGTTAGATACATCTAAGCAGGTATTTCTGTCTTTTCTGCATCAAAATACAAGTGCGGATGCACAGGAAGACCACAGAAACTGAGCAAAGAATCATTTATTACCACATCAAGACTCTTGATAAATAGTGCAATTTTTAAAAAGAAAGCGTTTAAAGGACTGATGAAGGAAGAGAAGAAACTGCAGTTCACTGTATGGGAAGATAAAGTCTAATGCATATGTTGTCAGGCTTGAAGTTCACTTTAGTGAACTCTAGGCAGAGGAGAAACCTATCTACAAATGGATTAATACCCTGATCTAAAACTGAGGACAGAATGAGAAGAGAAGCTAGATCTATATCCTCCCCTGTACTACAAAGCTAGACACTGCAAAAATCAAAGCAGCACACTGAAAGGAAATGCTAGAAGATCCTAACTGATCCTCCTCACCCAGCACATCCCAAAACATCCATTTCGCGAGTACGGTAAGCTAATTATGTACATAATTAGCAGTTTCCTGCAGCAGCCATTATGTCAGATGTTACCACCATCTGCAAGGTAAAGTAATCAGACTCAAATGAGTAAACACAAGCGCTGTTTCTTCTGTGCTTTGTTTGTCACTGAGCTGACGTACTACTAGACACGCTATCAGAGTGAATGAAGGATGACAATACATGGCCTGCGATGAATTGTTTAGAAGACTAGTAGGGGGAGTCCCCTGGGATTCAGTCTTAGAGGGTAAAGGGGTCCAAGACAACTGGTTGCTCTTCAAGAAGGTAGTCTTACAGGCGCAGGAGCGGGCTGTCCCCCTGAGCTGCAAAACGAGCCGGCGGGGAAGGAGACCGGCGTGGATGAATAGGAAACTATTCTTGAGGCTCCGGGAGAAAAAGAGAATCTACCTCCTGTGGAAGAAGGGACGGGCAACTCAGAAAGAGTACAGAGAAGTTGTTAAGATGTGCAGGGAGAAAATCAGAAAGGCGAAAGCCCAGCTCGAACTCAACCTGGCCGCTGGGATAAAAAGAAACAAGAAACCCTTTTACAAATATATCAACAGTAAGAGGAGGACTAAGGAGAATCTCCATTCTTTACTGGATGAGGCTGGGAATGTGACTACTGAGGATAAGGAAAAGGCAGAGGTCCTGAATGCCTTCTTTACGTCTGTCTTTAAAGGTCAGACCAGTTATCCTCAGGGTACTCCACTTTTTGACCTGGTAGTCTCGGCTGGGGAGCAGATTAAACCACCCACGATTCAGGAGGAAACAGTCAGAGACCTGCTACTCCAACTGGACTGTCACAAGTCCATGGGGCCGGATGAGATTCACCCGAGAGTGCTGAGGGAACTGGCAGAGGTGATAGCCGAGCCGCTTTCCATCATCTATCAGCGCTCCTTGTTGACTGGTGAAGTACCGGAAGACTGGAGGCTTGCCAATGTGACTCCCATCTACAAGAAGGGCTGTAAGGAGGACCTGGGGAACTACAGGCCTGTTAGCCTGACCTCAGTGCCAGGGAAGGTCATGGAACAGATTGTCTTAAGGGAGATCACACGGCATGTGCGGGACAACCGGGGGATCAGGCCTAGCCAACATGGGTTCACGAAGGGCAGGTCCTGCTTGACCAACCTGATCTCCTTCTATGATCTAGTGACCCGCCTGGTGGATGAGGGAAAGGCTGTTGATGTAGTCTACCTAGACTTCAGCAAAGCCTTTGACACTGTCTCCCACACTATTCTCCTGCAGAAGCTGGCAGTCCGTGGCTTGGACAGGTACACTCTTGGCTGGGTAAGGAACTGGCTGGAGGGCCGGGCCCAGAGAGTGGTGGTCAATGGAGCTAAATCCAGCTGGCGACCGGTCACGAGTGATGTTCCCCAGGGGTCGGTGCTGGGGCCTGTCCTCTTCAATATCTTTATTGATGACCTGGATGAAGGCATTGAGTGCACCCTCAGTAAGTTTGCAGATGACAACAAGTTGGCTGGAAGTGTCGATCTGCCTGGGGGTAGCGAGGCCCTACAGAGGGATCTGGACAGGCTGGATAGCTGGGCTGAAGCCAATGGGATGAGGTTTAGTAAGACCAAATGCCGGGTCCTACACTTTGGCCACAGCAACCCCAAGCAACGCTACAGGCTTGGGGTGGAGTGGCTAGAAGACTGTGTAGAGGAAATGGACCTGGGGGTGTTGGTTGACGCTCGGCTGAACATGAGCCAGCAGTGTGCCTGGGTGGCCAAGAAGGCCAATGGCATCCTGGCTTGTATCAGAAGTAGTGTGACCAGCAGGAGCAGGGAAGTAATTGTCCCCCTGTACTCAGCTCTGGTGAGGCCGCACCTTGAGTACTGTGTCCAGTTCTGGGCCCCTCACTGCAAGAAAGACATTGAGGCCCTGGAGCGTGTTCAAAGAAGGGCAACAAAGCTGGTGAGGGGTCTGGAGCACAGGCCTTATGAGGAGCGGCTGAGGGAGCTGGGATTGTTCAGTCTGGAGAAGAGGAGGCTCAGGGGAGACCTTATTGCTCTCTATAACTACCTGAAGGGAGGTTGTAGTGAGCTGGGGGTCGGACTCTTCTCTCGTGTAACTGGTGATAGGACTAGAGGGAATGGCTTCAGGCTGCGCCAGGGAAGATTCAGGCTGGATATTAGGAAATACTACTTCTCTGAAAGAGTGGTCAGGCACTGGAATGGGCTGCCCAGGGAGGTGGTGGAGTCACCGACCCTGGAGGTGTTCAAGGAACGTTTGGATGTTGTGTTGTTGGTTTAGCGAGAACCATTGGTGATAGGTGGATGGTTGGACTGGATGATCTTATAGGTCTTTTCCAACCTTAGTGATTCTGTGATTCTCTGATTCTGTGAGTCCAGGGAACTCCACTCGGGACAGCCTAGCAAGCACATTCTAGGCAGCTTAAAAAAAAAGACAAACAAACAAAAAATACAAAAACAAATCTATCTCATAATGTATATGGTTTTCAGTGAGCCTCAGCAAAATGCACACCGTAATCCCTACCACTCTAGAGAGGTTTCCTACACTAGTTTGAACAGCATAGCCTGCACAATGTAAACACTGCGTAGGGTGCAAAAACATACCCACAAGAACACATACTTCATTTGACTCTCGGATCAAATCAGTAATGTCCACTCTTGGGTGGTCACCCTTTGCATCGCTGAGGTTGGAGCCCTGCTGCACAGCTGGAGGCAAAGGACTGTCTTTGTTGGTGACGCTGTCAAAAAACCTGCGTGAAGCAAACATGAGAAATCAGCAGGAAGATTATCACAACAAAATGGTAACATCAGCATCTACCGAAAAAACGTGAGCATAAATAGCAAATTAACAGTGCAAATTAAATGTGCAAAAGTAGCAAAGAATATCAGCGTGAATAGCACTAATCTGATGTAACAGTAGTACAGATACACAAACACAGGAACCCACAACCCAGAGAAGGCTGTAGAGCCTTGACGTTTTCAAGACAAGCTAGACAGTAACACAGCTGATGTGACCTAGTGCTAACAGTAACCCTTTCTGCAGGTGGAAGTTGCACCAGAGGCTTCCAGAGCCCCCTCCACTTGGTTTTCCCCAGTGTGCTACATAACCAGGGGAGAGGAATGGAGCCTTGGGCTGAACTGTGACCCAGGCAGTCTTAATTCTCTCAGATGCATAAGCCAAGACATGCCTGATCTGTACTATTCATCACACCTACATAATCAGGCTAAAAGTTCCAACATGGAGGTTAGCCAATTCTTTGGCCAGCACTGAGAAACAAATGCCTATGGAGTGACAGCTTCCTTCTTTTGGAGGTGACACAAACCACTGCCATCATTTTATAAATACACCAGAATGCTGCAGGCTGGATTAACTGTGCAACAGAAGTGTTGCAGCCAGATAAAATGTTGAAAGTCAAAGTTCCAAAGAAGTTCACAATAATCAACAAAATATTGGGTGTCAGGTGGAAGTGGCAGTTTATTTGTTTGAAGTGAAACTTAAAACTTCACTCTGCTTTCAGATTTTATATTTTAATAAATCAAAAAAACTGAGTGAATGTGCTCTTACTGCTATTGCTTTTAAGTGCTTAAAATTTAAACAAGCACGGTTATGTTCTAAAGTAAGCTCCAGGCTGCATGGCATCTTAAAATAAAAATACATTTTCCTCATTAATTCCGTAGTTCCCCATCCAAACATGCAACGTTTAAAAATCTGGCTAAAGGGAAATTCTTATTATCACTGCATAACAATTACAACTCATGACTCATAGAGCAGAGTCTCAGCACAGTGCTTCTGTTTTAACACTGCCTGACACACAATCACAGGAGCAGCAACAGCACTATTTAGGCAGCTAGTCAAGCAAAAACCATGCAAGTACTGCACCAATTAAGAATGCATTTGATGTTGCATGTTTGATTTTTTCTTCAAATGCTAATATAAAACAGCTATCTGGTCACAGCTGTCCTCAACATCATTTTTTCCCCCCTATTATCGACCATTAGCAGCAGAGGAGCCAGCAGCCAAAACTACAAGAACTGAGCTGCAGAATATTTTCTTACTAAGCGAATGTCTGAACTGTTTGGAACAGTCTTAGTGTTCTCTAGACTAGCTGGCTATCATGAAAAGTCACCGTTTAGTTAAAAATAATAATAAAAACAGTTTTTACTTTAAAAACACATGAAATTGCAGTGATTCTAGTAGAACTTTAAAGGAGGATGGGATTTTCAGAGTACCCAGGCACACTTCCCAGCCATCCCTTCCAGAATTTCAACCTGAGATGAGCATTTAATTACTCCGAAGCCTTCAGAATTCTGGGCCAGATGTCTCCCCACTGCCCCACGACACATCTATCCGCACTTACAGCAGCTGCTACACTGCCTTCAAGAACAAGGCATGCACTGATACCTGTTGAGAACGGTCACTGCTTCTGCATCATCCTTACAAGTCAGCAACTTATCCATGTTGTATTCCAGCACTGCAAGTCCCAGCTGCAAGATTGCCTTTATTCCATCATAGAAGAAACAGTCCACCACATTGACTGCACTTTCAATAGGCAGCACACTGATAAAAAGGGTAAGGAACCAGGAGAGAGAGACCGAGGAGAAAAAAGTCATGCCCATCATGTGGTCTGTCAACTGAGGCAGATGAACTCTGATGAGCTCCTCAAATACTGCCTGATCTACCAAGGCACCTGCAGGGAGAGGATAACAAAACCACCACCCAAATCTTAATAAAGAGAAGTGTACTTTTCTCAGAGCACTGGCCAGAAATCAAGCTCCTATCCAAATGCAATTTGTTGTAAGAGCAAACACAGACCTAGCTGCATGGCACCACTGTCTCCATTCCCTGTGATGGAAGCTACGCACTCTACACATGGACTTCTGCATTCTGTAAAGTATGCTGGCACTCCTGCATGTGCATGACTACTGCCAGTGATTCCCCTGTCAGCCGATGCATCCTCTCTGCAATGAGAGAGAAACCTCACAAGCAATTTTATTCTAGCATATATACCTGCAAGCTTTAGTACTAGGCTAAGTCTGCTTCTGGAACAACTCTATTTCTTTTATTTCAGCTGGCTAAGTTCCAATAAATAGCATGAATTGCAGCTATAATTCCAACAGAACTGTGTAATAGTCTAAGAAAATATTTCTTGAGTAGTTATCCCTAGAATAACGACAGTATTTGAAAAATCACATCCACTCTCTCTTAAGAAGGGCCTTGGGATGTTCTCTGTTACTTCCCATTTTCTACTTTACAATACTGAACCAAGCACCACAGTTTCTCTGGACTAGTTAGGCTTCAGCTCATTCCTTACGTTTGTTCTCAAGGACTGATCATTATATTCAGCTCTAGATGGATTACAAGACAGACTGATGTTACCAATGATTCGACGATTGAAATAATCGGGTAGCATCCTTTCACACACAGCAACCAGCAGCCAGAATGCTTCCTCCTCCTTAGCATACAGCAGAAGTACTGATGTCAGTATGTTCATTGCCTGTAAACATTTAAACAAGAAAGGAAACATGTATGAGGAAGGAGGGTGAAAACCCAACTGTATCATCATTTGTAAAGGTTTGTATTTCTGAAGGCCTTTTATACCACATGTTTAGAGTTCTAGGATAACCTGCAGCCCTATTAGGTATAAGGATTCCACATTTATATTATCAAATTCAGAGCATAGTATTTAAACTACATAAAAATGTTTATAAGTTTTAAAAGTCTAGTAGAAATGCAGGCATAAGTGCAATGGAGATAGCAGTGTTTAAAATCAAATTCACATACAACACAAAAGCTCATGTGACATGGTGGGATGAAATAAGTAATGTATAAGAACAAAAATAAACCGTGACGTCTTTCTGTGATTGATTTTATGAGGTACACTATACTGCCATGACGAACTCATGTTTAGGCTCTCAAAACTACTGTACCTGACAATATCCAATTTGAGGATTCCTGTATGCATAAGCTGTAAGAACTCTCCGAAGCGCAGAAATTCCTGTGTCGCTTTGAAAAGCGGGATGCTCAGGTAAGGAGCGACGTAAATCACGTTCGATTTCATCAGTAGCTAAAGTGCATGTTCCCAAGGACTTTTCCACCAACTCAGTGTAATAACCAGGGCTGGAGGCCATATCATTGACAGCACCTGACAATAAATAGTACTGAACAGCATTAGAGGACAATACTAAAGCATCTATGCCATTTTCTGCAATCTGTAAAAAAAATTCTGGTGACTTCTGAGATACCTCCAGCTGCTACTGCGTAACATAACAGAGTAATTCTACTGAAATAAAAACAGAAATGTGAAAGAAAATAAGGCTTGGAAGAAAGTTACTTTCCATTGCAAAGTTGACTTTGACTTACTTTTTTTCCTGTTTCATTAGGGGGAAAGAAAAAAAAGCTTCCTTTCACCTCTGCTCTGACACAGGTATGTTCTACAGCAGAAACTCAGTATACTCAGAGTTCTGGCAAGAGTCTCTATGTGTATGAAAGTCCACAATTCCAGTACTTTGCACTCTTTAAACCAAGCAACAGTGTCTAACAAATAGCTACCAATACTGGAGCCAAATTCTCTTCCAGGAAAAGATGTCATTTTTTTTTGGTCTGGGAACACTATCCTCCCAGAAAGCTTCAATCAAAACAATTAAAAAACAGGCCCATAAACACACTTTGCTTTTTAGCAAATAGAGACGCTGCAGAAACTGACTGTCCCCTTGAAGTTCACGAATAGAGCATACAGTCGTTATTTCTTCGTTGAGTTTGTTGCAGAAGATGACGACACAGGCTTAGTGTGAATCAATGCTGGACGTATTTTAAAGGCTCTTCCTTCAGAAAGGTTTAGATAAATTGCCACAGGAAAGAGTTTTGGTTTTTTTTGTCAGACTATGGTCAGCCAGTAACAAGAACATCCATATAATACAGTCCACAAAATGAACCCATTATACTTGCTGTGCAGTACCTGAGAAGAGTAGCCAGAGCTCTCCTCTTAAGGCCTCTGGGATCCCTCTTACAACTAAATCTAGAGTCTTCTTTGTTCGAAACATGCTGACACCATGACCTCGTTCGAAAAAAAGGATATTCCAGGACTGTTCTTTCATTTTTTCTTTCAACTACAAAGATCAAAAAAAGAAGACTATTATGTATACTGGAAGTTTTTTTCATGTTTCAGAAAACAAAACTCTATTTTTCTCTCAGTTATATTCACGTAAACTGTAAATGGCAGCACCAGGATCAGTACTGCTACCTGAAACAAACACTGATGCAGATCAGAGCCTGCTGCAGGGAAACCGCTTTAGCAGGGAAGGTTGGACTAGATGGACAGGACACAGTGCAAATCACACGGAATCAGAATCAATATGCAGATAAATTCCGCCATCATAGCTCTGATGCATTCCAAAAACACATTGTCACCATAATGGGTAAGCAAAACTCATCATTTTATATAATTCCTGTGGCAAAAAAACTAGAGGCACCTGTTAAGATTCTTTGTCAGCTATTTACAAATAAGTACACATGTTTACATGATACATACACATAAAAATCTGATCGTAACTTGGGTCAATTTTAAAGTGTTCTTATTTTTGCTTCCTGGTACATTTTCTTAGTAAACAGTAAATTAATAGAAGAAGGAAAAAAGATGAAATTGAGTGAAAGCAGTAGAAAAGAAAACCAAGAAAAATAGGAGGAAGCTTCAGATTGCTTCTGTGTGCTTCCAGTTTTCTCCGCACTAATCTGCAAGCCCTAACAAATAAGCATTTGGCCATGATGATGCACTGTAATTAAGCAAGTGATTACTTGCATAGTCAAATCATACTGTTACAGATATCTGCTTAATTATTCAGATAAATCAACATTCTGCAATTTCAATGTGCCTTTGAATTGTTCTTTGCTAATAGCAATGAAAATGTATTAACTCTGATACAGACAAGATAATATCCCACAGAAACTCAACAGAGAAAGCAAGCTGTTCTCCTTTCTTTCTGGTTCATCAAGCTTTGTTGCATTACATCAGTTGACAGATTTGGAACAGGGTGGGTACAAATGGTGCAAAGCACACAGTGATGACATGACATCAGTGCCATTGTTTTGCCACTGTTTCTAAATCACTCCTCAGTTTGTTTTTATTTAACACGAGCTCCAAATAGCAACGGGAAAGAATCAGTAACCCGGAAAAACAGCAAGAGAATGAGTTGGATTAAGTCGAGTTGGATTAAGAAGGGGAACTAATCACTGAAAACACACCCATATTGGTTTTACATTTAATCAAATATTTATCAACCAGAGAGAACACTTGGCAAGCCAGCAATTACCATCAAAACACAAGACAACTGTGTACGCATCTGAACTTCAATAGCACCAGACATGTAAGTAAAACCTCCTGCAGAGGGAGAGCTGGCAAAAATTCCCTCTTTAAACACAACTGAAGTTACAAGCATTTTACTTGCAGAGTAGGAGGTGGAAAAAGTGGCAGCAGTGAAATAGGTCCTTTGTAAGGTTCAAGATTTCTAACAAACTAGTGATTGTGTTCCTAAAGAGCAATTCAATTAATCTAATGTAAAACAGCTGATCATCAGTGGTTGCAGCCCACGAGAGACTCCAGTGCTCAGACAGGGTAAACACTGACACTGTATTTTCTACCCTTGCAGCAGTAAAATTTAATATTGTTAAAGCAATTAAAGGCAAACTGCAGAAAGGAAAAGTAAATTTTGCCGCTTTTTTCCACTGGACTATAAAAAGTAGAATCTAAAAATCTGTTTTCCTTTTATTCCTACCAAAGGAGTGCTTATTTTCTGATATTTCTAATATCATAAGTTCCACATCTGAATTTGCCTAATTTTGCTGAAAGGCTAATTTTAAAATGAAACTCTTCTGTCCTCTTGTACACAGCATGGAGAAGCAAAAATAGTACATCGTACTGCAAAAATAATAATTAAAAAATAATTTAAAAATTTTTTAAAACAAAATTACAGAGTGTAATTTTGATAGATGGATGCATAAAAGAATGAAGCAATTAAGAAATGAAGTAAGTTTCCTGATAACATTCTGCTTGCTCCTAAAGAGTTTGTAGTGACTTCGTACCTTGACAACTCAGATAGATCCGAAACATGCTCCCTATCACAAAACAAACAGCCAGCTCTTCCCTGAGGGGCTGGAAGAGCAAGAGGAATTAGCTCCATGAAGACGAGGCATATCATTACTAAACAAGTTGAGCAGAAAATTGAATACAGCCATGAAGAAGAACCCTGTGGACTCAAAATACAGAACATGCAGATGAAAGAAGACTGGCAAAGCCGCAGCAGAAATCAGCAGCCTTGCTGGAGTATGCTCTGAACATGCTTAAGTCTCTTCCAGTTAGATTCCAAAAACTGTTGGCCACTTTATCCCTTACCATTTTAGGGTCTAGATTCTCGGCATCCTGAGGATGGTAGACAGTCATTAGGGCTTCTGTACCGACAGTTTTGCTGTTATCCCTCAGATCTATCTTTGATGGTACCTCATCAAAATCCTTCGGAGTGTCAGAAGCAGAACTAACTGCAACCTTAACAAATAAGTACATAGATATTAGCAATGGTAGTTATAAATGCCAAACAATCCTCCAAGAAGCAGCACTCATAACAGAAACCATTTTGCTTCCAGACTATCCTTGTTTATCAGATTAATTTACAAGTACCAGGTTCTATAGTAAAATGTAGACTTGCATACAATTATATATGTATACAAACAGACTTCCAAAATAAATGAATAGAAAGCAGTCCCCATTCTGAACAGACGGGCTTCAAGAGGCTACTCTTGTAAAATTCATCTCTACAACCAAAAACTTAACGATGAAAGGACAACTATTCATTATGAAAACAGTAATAGGCAGAGACCTGACCACCAATCAAGTCAAAAGAACACCATTAATTCAATGGAGCCACATACAGAACCACACAGAACTGCTGAGAGCATTTCGAAAACAGCATTAGAACCTGCATGCTTTTCAAAACCTGATGGAAACAATATAAGAGAACCCAAAAATAATGCATTCAACAATAACATCATTGTTCACATGCTCTCCTACACATGGGCATTGAAATATTTACTTTTCCACACCTCAAAACCAGAGCTACAGAACTTAGCATGCTAGGCCAAAATAATGCAGATATTACCCAAAAGAAAGTGTTCAAATTGGGAATTCCCCTGAGAAGCAGACTTTTAACTCTCAGATCTCCCAGGGCTATGCTGTACACTTAACAGCTGAGCATTTCTGCTGATATCAAACTGTCTTGCTTTTATTATTCATTTGTATTTTTGAACTCTTAAGAAGCACAATCTGAACACCGAGACACACTGATATTCAGTCTGATACACTGTTTATTTTCTACCAAAAGGCATTCAGTCGTACACTTGTACACACAACTGCCATTCTAGATGCTGCTCCAGCTGATTCTAATTTTTTCAATAGAAAATCTTCTGGGAAGAGATACAGAAGCTCTAATAAGTAATGCTTGTTAGGGCTGCCTAACAAGCAGCCCTGTGTTTTCTTATTTCTTGTGCATTAAACTAAGTACAGAATTCTTCACGTCCAGAAGTAACCTTGTAATTATTCCATCCGCTTTCTGAGTCAAACAGTCAGCTGGCCGAAAAAAAGGCACAACTAAACATAATTTTCTATCAAACTGATGGGCTTCAGTTTTAAAGTAAAGGGGCTGAAGGCAAGAAATGGGAACACGATTTAAAAAATAGAAAAAGAGACAACTTGTTATCTAGAGGTGCAGCAGACCCCCTGCGTAGATTCAGACTTAAATAGTGCATGGCATCAAAACCACAGATAACTATACATAACTAGTCTCTTAGTGAGACTAGACAACCTTATTTCTAAGAGTAGCTAATGAGAAACTACAGTTAGCTGAAGACTTACCTCTGTATTTATATGCTGTGGACTTGAAGTTGCATTGCATTTGATTCTGAGCTTTGTGACAAGCTGTTCAAAATCTCTAACTTCAGTGAAACGAAAAGCTCTTTTTCCTTTGGTACTAATGTTGACTCCTCTGTTGGCTGGGTCAGCCTTATCCACACCTATCACCTGGGGAGAGAAGGCTGCGTTAACAAGGCAACCCATCCCAATGCATTTTAGCACCTTATTTCCAAAAGAAAAAACTATTAAAAATTCACACGTACATGGAAACAGCAGCACGAAGCACCACACAAACAGAATTAGTAATGTAAATAATGAACTGGCTATGTTACAGCTTAGTGGTCTGGAGCTGTTCTTAATACAAGACAGTAAGTATCATGCCATAGGCTTTCTATAAGATACTGAACATCTTTGGAAAGGTTTTTCTCAGCAGAAAGTACGGAGCATACTTGAAAATCTCGCCACCTCCTACCTGCTGGAGCTGTTACTTTTTTTCCCACCATCAAAAAAAGAGACAGGTAATGAAACGAATCAAGTTTCATGAGAACGAATTTCCACTGAGACAGCTGTCATAATATGTGATGGCTGGAGCTGATTTTAATTGCTATCATGACACAGCTACACGTTAGAGTAGTTAATACACTTTAATAATGCACATACCTGTAAGATAATCATGAATCTGTAGAGCGGCTGTCACTGCTGATGTTTTTACATTGTTACAGGAAAGGAAAGGAAGACAGACTAAACGAAAGAATTCTGTGGCACTGTAGAACAAATAGTGAGGGCCTGACAAACTACAAGGAGATAATTTAGCTCCTTTAACGGTCTCTTCTTTTTTTTCCCCCCACACAGCTTATGGATGTTGCTATTGTTTG
Source organism: Pavo muticus (assembly GCA_016647715.1). Classification (NCBI taxonomy): domain Eukaryota; kingdom Metazoa; phylum Chordata; class Aves; order Galliformes; family Phasianidae; genus Pavo; species Pavo muticus. Next base: position 235,084 of record JACDJE010000177.1, read on the forward strand.
CAAGACTGTTTAAAGATCCTGGTTAATTTTTAAGCTACTGTAGCACATATCTGGATGCTGCTGAAAAAACTCTAAAAAAATCTAAAAAAATCTCTAACTATAAGACTGAAATGTGGCGATGTCACAGATCACACCAAGTCAGGACAGAGATGGAGAAGGCTTTTTTTTCTCCTAGATGATTCCACAGTCTATCTGCAGAACCCTACAGAACTATGAAAGCTGTTCTTCACAATACAATCCTTGTTCAGTTTGTTGAGACTACCAGCTGGCACTGGTATTTGTTCACTGAAGAATGTCAATGGATTTTCCTACAGATGTCTGAACAGACAGCACTTCTCAACTACTGCAAAGAGATGAATGGCATTACAGAGCTAAGAAAGAAACAGAGCAGAACAATTATCTTCAAGATCCTCTACCCTTTCCAGTCCTTTTTATCTTGAGAATCTTACATTAACTCAATCTCAAAAATTAAGCATATATATATTTTTTTTAATATGTGTACTATTTGAAAAATTGGATTCTGTACCCAGCTACAAAAACGAGAGTAAATGGAAATGGCAAAAATGACACAGGGATCAATGCCAAAACATGCTCTATAAGCAGTATTACTATATGCAGTATCAAAAGTAGAGGGAAGTCATGACATCACGCAAACTAAGCTTATTCTAAGGAAAATCTGATCAACTGACACGAAGCTACACAAGTGCCAATCTTCTGGTATAAGTGGCTCTGACAGTAGTTTGCATTACCTCTCTTAATGGAATGATTACATTGCACAGGCTGCCATCCTGGCTAGCAAAGCAGATGTAGTTTTCTGAAATGCACATTTTCCCATGGGCATTGTAATGAGTGAAAGGAACCCATAAGAAGCACTCGTGAACTTCCTTCAAAGTCTCTTCTTTGGGTAGCCTGAAGAATGCACTGAACTGCTGACTGTGGGCTCGGCTCTCCAGGCCTCTAGATTAAAAAGCAAACAAAAAACAAGGGAGGAGAGAGAAAAGAAAAGTGAAATATTTTTTAAATATCCTTAAAAATACAAAAGTTGCAATGTCTTGCAGAAAGGCTACTTAAAACAGTAAAATATCAGGCACTTTCAAAACCTATGGTGTCAATTGGAAGGTTCAGCATTTTGCTTGAAGAGGCAACAAAGTGCACGACCAGACCTATACACACCCACTTAACAAAATACTTCAGTGCTTCAGTAAATAGGAATAAATTCAGACACGTTCTTACACAGCAAAGCACTTTGCTGAATCAGAGTCTAAAGGTAGAGGAAAAGAAATATACACTATTAGCCTAGTCTGCTCTGCTTTCCAACCCATCAAAATAATTCATTTAAACCTACAGTAAGTTTTGTCTTGACAGAGGGTTAAATAGCTAGAAACTTAGCACATGGAAACATCTGTCATGGGATAATTTTTTAAGATAACTGCAACCAGAAACATTTTTGTCACAGACTAACATCTCTCTCCAGCACTGCTACTAAACCAAAGTATCAATTACCAAGGAAATTCAACCCAAACCAGGCTTTGTTATTAGCGTACTACACAAGGAAAGAACAATTGGATTTCTTGACTCTTTTTTTTTTTTTTTTTTTTTTTAATCTGTTGCATAGTTGGCTTTAACTAGGAACAAATTAAATGGAGCTACTGGGAATCAAGTTAAGGCTGAAATTTATTGGAAAATGCTTTCTCATATTTTCTTCTTTGCACAGGTAATATTTTCCAACACAGATTAGTTAATTAAAGTTATGCAACTGTAGTCTTGCTTTTCCTGGTTACTTTTCACAGCAACTTGCCAATCAAAACCTCATAATTTGAGTAGGAATTTGGATAGCTCCTCCAGGAGAGGGCAACATTTGCACGAACAGAAACTAGAAATGAAATCATAAATTTACTACAAGAAATAATCAAACCTTCCTTGAGAAGGAAGGACTCTAAACTTCTGTTTATTTACACACGCATCTATCTCCCTGCCTAAAACATGGCCATAAACAAGGAAAACCTGTAGCTCACTGACTTTATTGTCTATCTATCTATCTTCTATATATATCTATAGAGAGAGAGAGTTAGGGTAGTATGGTTATGTTGCAGTTGGACTTGATGATCTTTAAGGTCTTTTCCAACCTGAGCAATTCTATGATTCTATGATTCTGTCTCCAGTAGCAGAAATGCCATGCAGTTATGCACATATGTATTTTAAATCATTTATTCTTCTTCTCACTGAGATTCTTTGTAGACTCTGAAGCTCCATTCTTGATCTCCTATTCCTAAACACTGCTAAAATGTCTTTTAAAAATACAAACTACTATAAACTATAATTGAAGCCCAGTTCTGAAGGTTTGATCACTTCCTGCCTTCATATAGACTTTGATACTGCAAAGTAACAAAAGATTACAATGTCATGCCAAGCCTTTGATCCCAAATTTTAACAAGATAGTTATTTAAGAGAATGCCATCTTTGACAACATCTACTGATCTTCCTCAGACAAGGATTTTCCTCCCCTTTGTCTAAAAATGTACCGAGTCCAGAACTGGCGGATTATAAGCAGTTACCTCTTGGTGATCTGCAGGGGGTCATGAAGGACTGGGTCATTTTCAAATGTCTCCTTATCAAAAAGTCTCCTAACAGCGTAGTTTGCCAGCTGCTCCATGAGAAGGAAGGTTTCATTAATATGCAAAAACATGGAAAAATAGTGATCTTCTCCATGGGAGCAGACATGAATGCTCTCTGTCAGAATAACATTGGAAGTCTTCTCAAGTTTTGATATTGCATCCCAGGAGATAATAAGCTTTACTGAAAATACAAATATAAGCAGATGTGAGTAACGCCTCTTTAGCTGCTACCCTTGTATTAATCAAAAAAGCAGTAGCACTAGAAAGTATAATTAAACAACACTGTTAGATCACAACTCATTTGGAAATGGCTACAAATTCACAAGGACAAAAAAAAAAGACTCTCTTCACAATTCCGATCAAATAATTCCACTAGAATGATTTCTAGAAAGAAACATTAAAGACACACCATTTATGAAAATACAAGCCTGTATTGTCTTTTTTTTTTGCTCTAATATGAAACTGCAAATTGCAAACAAACACACTCATGTAAGCTACCCTACTTTAACAGATTATCAATTAGACACCTGTTCACATGGCAAATCACTTCCTCAAGACATAAGAAAAACGTTTCCACACGTGAAAGATATACAGTAAAACATGAAAGGACTAGGCTTAGCATTGGGGCTAAGCCTTACTTACTTTCTGCTCCCAGCAAAAATGAGTAAAAGCTCAAGAAGTTGGTACTAAGATAAAGCCACCCTTGACAAGGCACCCGGCCCTTCCAGTAGCTGCATGAGTAATAGGTAACCAACTTCTCCTGCTCTGGTAATCCAAAACACCTTTCAAACTTCATAAGACCTTCACGAAACTTCTCAGGATCTTCTTCTTTTGTAAAAGAACCTTTTCCTTCTTCAGCAATCAAACCCTAAAACAAGAGAATAGTTATTTCACATACGTATCCACATGGGTGGGTGTCATAAGAAACTGCATACGTACAATAGAGTATTCTCCTTATAGGATATTATGTTTTACAACTTGAAGAATAGTCTGAGGATCAAAACACAGGTTATAGATCACATTGTATGATGTGCTACTTCAGATTCATGCAGTTTCGGTATGACACACATCTTCAGGTTTCCTTATCTGAAAACAATGTATTTTCCTCACTTAATCACATGAATTTCAGGGCTAACTGTTTAGTAATTGCAACATGAACTCTCATATACTTCCTAGGGGTTCTCAAAATTATTGTGAAATAATTTGTTATCAGTTCTAGACCACTATCTAAAGGCACCTGGTGTACCATTTACCAAAAAGAAATAATTTCTGCCAAACAACTTTACTTAACTATGTAGCAGATAAACAGAAACAATGGAGCATATTACTCACTCAGAAGTACACAATATCATGGTGCTGTCTACATGGAACATAATATTTGTGTACATTTAGAGGAAAAAAATACTCAGCCTTTCCCAATTGTGTCATGTGCCTTCTACTTACTCTTATCTTTCCCTGGACAAAACTTGTAATATCTTCATTTGAATCAAATACTGATAAAATGTTCATAACATTGTGTTCTAACCAGTCCCAGTGTTCTGTTATCTCTTCTCTGCTGGCTCCTGATGGAAAGGAGAAAGACAGAAGTGACTTTAATTACTTCATTAAAAACAGTAATCAAGAGGGTATTCAGTAAATTTCAGGTTCACAGAGTAATTTACATCCACAAGCCCAAATCACACCAAAAACACTGCTGTGTTTTTATCTTTCAGGCTCTTTATGCAGCTGTATTTCCAGCCTTTACCCCTAGAAGCATTCCAGCTTTGTCAAGATTTTGTGGCTCAGCGCTGAAGCCTGACTGGGACTGACAGTTCCTTCAGCTCAGCAGCATCACCAGCATACACCCATGCTAGTAAGTAGGACGCTCTCCTCGAAGGTGAGAAACATGAGATCAGATTCAGAAACTAATAAGAAAATGAAACATGAGCTTTTGATACCCTCAGCTTTGATCTCTAAGCCACAGCAGTTCCCAGAGGAGAACTCCCAGCCGCAGATCTGCAGTGGTGCACAAACACTTCTAACAAGTGTAAGGTTGCATCACTGTACGCATCTCCGTGGCCAGGACGGTAGCAAAGACTTCTCTCTCTCTTTGGATACATAAAACAACCGTTTATGCTGCCTATGACAAACATTTGCTTGCGCTCGGTGCAAGTCATTGTTTTATTTCATTCTCTATCAAGTCACATTTTAATTAGAATTCTAATCACACTAAAGCTAAGCCAACCACCATTCAGGAAACAGTTGTCATTCCATCTATATAGCAAAGTTCTGCTTACATTCTAATTCCAAACAATGCAATGTTTTCCTGCAGTTAAAGGGTTCTAAAAGAGGACAGAAGCAGAGCTGTGCCCTAGATGGAAAGCCATATATACCAGACCTCCTGATCCAGGACAAAAGGCTCATTCATACCAGCTGAATGGTCCCTGAAGCAGCATCTGGCACCTCCAGAATTAGTACTGTTTCCTTTCTGAACTGTATGGGACTCCAGCACTGAGGAATTAAGGAAAGCTTCCTTCTCTTTCATTACATACAAGCCAGAGGAGTAACTTAAAAATCCGCTATCACTAGCAATAAGGAACATACAAAACATAGAGACAAGACTAAATTCAATGTTCCTAGAATGTATATGTGGCACTTTCAAATATCTTAGAGAAAAGCCAACCTCATTATGTTACTTTACTCACTTGACAGTGCTTTTACTCCAGGTTTCAGAAGGCAATCACTTACTCTACAGTGAATGACACTATGACTTCACAGCATATCTCACCTGAACTACCCAGAAATAGATTAGCGGCTTGCTTCAAATACAAAGAAAAACTCTTACCTACTAGATACAAGCTGTGAAATGCTTACGGTAATTCATCTTACTCTTTTCACATGCTCAGTTACAAATTACACAAGTGGAAACAGGCAATAAAGCAGAGCTTATACTAGTGAACCAACAGAAGAGCTCCAGCAAATTCAACTGTCTTTAAAGACAGGCGACTCTTTCCACTCCATCAAATGGTGGGAGACAGGGAGAAGGAAATGGAGGGGAAGAATTTACATAGGATTCAATAAAGGGACTGTAGAACATATGTGAGTTGGTTGTTATATCCTTCCCAGGAATGCCCATAATTAAACAGTCCATAATCACATACTGTCACTACCCCCAGGCAAGAACACACCGTTCACAATTTCTGTTTTCTCAATTTACTTTGTAAAGACTAATTGAACAACTTTCAGTGGACTGCACAGAATTAAGACTGCCTTGGGAATAAAAAGAAATCGTTCTAAATATTGTTAGTTAGGCTGTGCACATATGCTGGATTTGCAATGACACTTGAAAAATGATATAAAGAGTAATTAACGAAGCAATGAAATCAAAACTAATTCTTCCTCTCAGACTACACATATAGAGCACATATTTGGGTCACCGTAAGAACCAAAGGCACAGATGTGACACAACGAAGATGAAACCATTTCTAAACATTTAAACAATTTAGCAGTACTGTTTCAGACCCTCACTGTGTAAAAGCAGGAAAGAAAGCAATCTTTTCCATTTATTCACTTCTCAGAAGGAACAATGTGTTTCAGAACATGAAGTATAATTACACTGTGAAGCCTTCTGTTCTAAAGTACACTTATGTAGCACAGAACTGGTAAAAATTCAGTCCTAGGGTGAAGATTACCTTTCACATTTTCTCAGAGGCTTACCTGATGCCATTAGAATCCCCCAGAGTGCACTTCCAATGCATTTATCCAAGTATCTTTCTTAACAGCCTGGCACCATTTGTTGTGACTTCTCCAGAAGAAGTCTCAAAATTTTATTTACAGTCAATGCACAAACCATTCAAATTCTACCTCGTTTATAATACTGCCCTTTTTAAGTAAGACATTATGAATTACAGTAAATCATTTAACAATTCTCTCGCTGAGTACTGCCCCTCAGATGAGCCCTTGAAGAACACGAATACGAGCCAATGAGCACTGCAGCATGAAACGCAGAAACAATTGAGCCAAACACGGGAAAGGAGAAATCAGAATTCATAGAGTAGCTAATTTAATTTTAACAAACAGGAAAGGACACAATTGCTTATTTAAGGTGAAGTAATGAAGGTTTATAAAGAAAACAGTAAAATTCAATGCAACAAGAGCACTGCATTTACTGCTAGAATTATTCAGGCTGAGGGAGCTGGGCTTGTTCAGGCTGGAGAAGAGAAGGCTCCGGGGAGACCTCATTATAGCTTATCAGTACTTCAAAGGAGCTCATAGACAGGAGGGAGACTGACTTTTTAGGTGGTCTGATAGTGATAGGACAAGGGAGAATGGTTTTAATCTAAAAGAGGGGAGATTTAGGTTGGATGGCTGGGGAAAATTATTCACTCAGAGGGTGGTGAGGCAGTGGAAGACACTGCCCAGAGAATTTGTGTATTCCCCACTCTTGAAGACACTCAAGGTCAGGTTGGATGGGGCCTGGGCACTCATATGATGCGTGATTTAGTGGTTGGCAATCCTGCCCACAGCAAGATGTTGGAACTAGATGATCTTTATGGTCCCTTCCAACGCAAGCCATTCCACCACTCTATGATTCTTTCTATCACATAAGTGTTTGCAGAGTGGCACCTCTAATTTTCCTTCAAAACTCATCTTTTGCCAGAGGTCTGGATGCCTGTGAGACCAGAGAAGTCTAGATAGAGACTTGGGTTTTTTACTTTTGTACAGAACACAACTAACTAAAAAAACTGAAAGCATGGAAAAAATGAACTAAATTGTGGGGTTTTTTTAGTGTAATTATAGACTTTTTCACAGTTTTTAATAAGCCTAAGAAAAAGATTAATCCTACAACAGTGACATTTGTCATCTGACCATATGACTATCTCAGTTTCAATATAAAGGCAAGACCATGCTGAGGAAGAAAAAACAGTGATGCATGCAAAGAACTGAGTTCTCCCAACTTTCGAAATGGAGGTCTCTCTGAATACTTGGTATTTCAGCAGGCTGTATAAAGGAATTTACACTTTATTCTCAGGGGAAGCTGCAGAATTTAATAACAAACAATAACAACAACAACAAAATCAACCTAGTAATAACGATGCTTTAGGAAAAGTCACATACTCCACTTTCAAGGTCAGTTTTCTTTTCCATTTCCTACTGATTAATAACGTAACACACAAAAGAGAAAGAACCTCTTACACCCTAAGAGCAACAGACACGGGGAAGAATTCAGCTGCTATTGTGATGGGAAGGCTGGCTCGTTTTTAACGAAGATAAAGTAGAAAAAAATCAGATAAGCAATTCTTGTTATTTGTACCTATAGCACACTTAATACTCTCAAGGGTCAGCTTTTCCACATCACCCTGAACTGTGCCAAGTTACAGACCTCCTTTGCAGCTTAGAAAATAGAAGACTGTGCCCTTTCAATTCTAAGACAGCACCCCAGCAGTTCCTCAGTACTGTACGGACTGCTGCAGAAAACAGGCAAGCTGACCTTATCACATGAAGGGTCCATAGGTATATTCTGAAAAATTGGAACCATAAACCATTGTCAATCTCAGGTCTGAAATATCCTGAGCATCGCTATATCATTACCAAATAATTTTCAACCATGTGAAGGTCAGTGGAATGAATAATGATGTGAGAGGATTAACCCAACCAAAAGATTCAGCCCATCTTTTGCATCCTGACTTTTCACTTTATAAACTCACTTAGCTTCTAGAAGAATAGTACATACCACATGCAATGGACCAGTAGACCTGTGAGTCTGGTGTCTGATGGAGGATGCGAAATGGGGCCACTTTTGACGTAGAATCCAATACTGCATCTAGGGTTCCCACAAGAAGACCTGAAGAAAACACACACAGCCTGGTAAAACTACAGTTTTGAAATGCACACTTACCTCCCAATTCCTTTCTTACTGAATAGGAATGCTACCCAAGTGAAAATTTATTCTGTAATAAACTCTGAGAAAAAAAGTACAAATGAACAAAACGAAAAGTGCTCCCAGAGGAAGCTGCTGGGGAGCTGTTATAGACACAAAAGCCATTATAGACACAAACCAAGGGTGAAGACGTTTGAGATGATGCCCATGGAAGCAATAGCCATGAGGTATGGTAAACCAGAGGATAACCTGGGAAGGAACATGGTAGTTCCCAGACTTTAATAAGCACAAGCAGAAACTGGACTACCTCTTTGTTAGCCACTTACTGCTGTTCCGTTTTACAGACAAAGGAAACAGTTCCAGGGAAACTGCAAAAACATCATGTCTGATTTATGAAAATCTCACGCACTCTCTTCACACGAGAACACCACGGCACACTTCCTGTACAGACAGAAGTTTTCCTGTTCATCCCATTCTCCAGGCATTGGGCTACAAAATGACTGTTACCTCCCTGCCCCTAAATATTTAATTAGTTCCAATTAAACACAGTTTACCTCAAAATACTAACAAAACACACTTCACCTCTAACAAAAAAAATGAGACACTCTCTCCTCTCTCTTGATGTATTTCCTGAGAAAACGAGTATGCATTTTATCTTGGCATAAGATAAAATTAAGCAAAATCATTCTCACTGAGAGTAACAAAGATGTTAGACAGCTCAGAGGTGTTAAAAGCTGAATTTAAAGCTAAGAAGCAAGAAATCCTAAATGAAGAAGAAAAATCTACACAGAAAGAAATACAAACTTTTGGATCCTGATGCTCAAGTAAATCTTGTTACAACAGCGATGAAAATACAAGCAATGCTATCACTCTACTTTCTTTACATTAACCCCCTCTCAAATTAGGAAAGTATCAGTTGTGAGTACTCAGGGAAGCAAAGCAAGACCTCTCAAGTTTTATCTAGGCAGCCATCCTCTGAACATGACTTCCCTGAGACTCACTTCCAGCACACGCCCCGTGTGACCTATCAATGTGGCTATTCAAGCTTCAGAACGATTTTCCTTGCCTTAAAAAAATAGAAACAAATAAAAACCACAAAGGGAACCCAAAGACCAGCAAATTCCATCAATCAAAACTATTATCTTGCATTGCCTGCAATTCATAAGACTGTACCTTCCTGTTGAAAAGTAGCATTTTTTGTAATTTGAAACTACAGTCAGACACTGAATAGATAACATTCGTAACTGCTTCAAGAGCTTTGGCTTACTGAGTCACCACACCGAGCTCATCACAAAGCTGGCTCTGCTTTAGCAGATACTTTATTATCTTTTACAATTCTCCTAATGGTACTTTTGTTACCATATATGGTACCAAGACATTAGTCACCACTGCTAAGATTGATGCAACAGCTCAGCTTGTACGAATGAGTGTGACAGCACACTAGGGAGCAGCATTCCTCAGTGCTGTAAGTGCTCCCATCATTTTGGAAGGCCATCAGATTTTTGGCACAATAAACTGCATCAGGTCGGTATTGCTCATTTCAGTAGCTCCACCGGTCAGCAGTGCTCTGTCTACAACACAGCTGCAGGTCAGTGCTTCAGACGATAAATACTCAAGAGGCAATGAGCTCATTACACAGCTGCGGTTACTGGCATCACTGCAAGGACCTGGCAGTCCCACCTGCTTACCCTGGGCCTGAATGTGCTCCGACTACAAGATTGGAATGTTCACTTCCAAGGCTGCAGACAAGGAAAGGTTTAAAGGTCGTCAGTACAAGTCCAAGGATATTAATTGTAAAATAAAGGAGAGCAGAAGAATCAGCAGCTGCTCAACCCAAATAGTGGCATTACTTCCATATGGGATGCAAGGGGAAAAAGCAACTCAGACCCTATTTGCCAATCTCTTGCCAATGATATGCAACATACTGTTCTCAAACACCAGTTCTAGGGACAACCTTTGGAAGGTCACCTACTAGAGTTAGGGTAGTATGTTAGGTTGCAGTTGGACTTGATGATCTTTAAGGTCTTTTCCAACCTGAGCAGTTCTATGATTCCACTCTCACCTCTGCTCTAAGTTAGACCCACAGTTTCTGGCAGTGATTTCAGCCAAGTCCTTCTCCAGGCTCACACAGAAAGTGATGCACACTCACAAGGAGAAAGGGTTCTGTTTTTAGAAAACACTCTCAATTTCATGGTTATTTGAGTAAAACCGTTGAGAAACACATGGATACTTAAGTGAATAGAGTAAAACACCCTGGAAATAAAAGGGCCAGAAAACCTGAATAGCTTTGTAATAAGGTTTTCTTTCCAAAACTTTATGTAACCTTGGGCCGACAGAATACAAACATTAGCTGACAGAATATCAGGAACAAACTGCCTCAGTGGTCCACATCAAACCTTCAGAGCTGAGTGCGGATGACTCAATGGTAACACGAAGCAACATGCCAGCACTTGGTATTTTGCTGCAGAGACATCCACCAGAACACGTTAGCAATGAATTCTGCTCTCACTTGCACCAATTTATGGCAATAATGCCTATGTGTTAGATGAAAATAACTGCCCAGCACTTTGCCTTTTGGGAGCAACACTGCTGTGTTCTTCTATTTCACCAGGCACAAGCAGAGAGTACTGCTGTTTGCTTTCCCTAAAGAAGCGCTGTTGCTCCGAAGCAGAGTTGGCACAAGCCTGTTTGCTCCTCTGCTGCCTAACAGTACCTTTGAGATCAATAATTGATGAAATTAAAACCGGATCACTCTCCTGATTTACTACATTAGAAGTGTTACTGGACATCAAATATTGATATGAGAGTTAGAGCTCCTTACAGGCAGAGATGCTTCGTCAGCACAGTGCTGGCCAGCCCCGCGTCCCCAGGGTCTTTGAAAACAGACACATCCAGGTACAACCAAGGCTTCACTCTGTGTTTGTTTATGCCGATGTAAAAAGGCGCTGTGTGAAAGTACTGCAAGAGCTGCATCCGAGTGACAACAAATGCAGAAAGAATTTGTTTTGGCAATAATTGCTCCTTTCTCCAACCTGAGGCTAATTAGAGCAAGTCCAAAGGGGAAAAACACTATGAAAAAAGTAGGCTTGTGTCAGAAAATAAGTATCGTCCAACTTCAATCAGGTATTTGTTATAGCTCAAGAGCAACACCCGTTTATAGTATGGAACAGAATGGGTGGAATCCCACTGAGGACACCTCCCAGCAGGGACATGGAACAGCCTCAGCACAGTTTTAAATAGCCACCTCCCGAAAACCAGCATCTGTATGTTCAGAAGAAACATAAGTGTGAAGAATAAAAAGCAGTGGCTTTTATGTGAACTGTTCAGTTGTTTTTGTATTGTAAAGTCAATCTGTTAATAAATTGGGCATTAAAAAGGGAAATAAACCCTGGAGGCAATGCAGTGCAAGAGACCCAAACCACAAATCCCCACCACCATAAATAATTGTTTACAAAAGCAAGATAAAGCCTCATCCCAGAACGTCAAATACATTTACACAGCATTTTGGTTCACTTAAAATAAAACAAAAGTTTATCTAGTGACAACTGGGCATTTAGTCTAAAATACAAACGCATACTATGCTTAGCCACAAAAAATCATTGTCTCAGTGTACTTTATTTAAAATGGGAGAATGTCAACTTTGAATAAGACTCTCCCTCCCATTTCTTCAAATTAAGCACAGAACACCTTTTTTTTTGTTTAACTGTATTTCCAAATCAACTTGGTCTCATGACTAAGGAACCTCAGCTCAAGGCACTACAGAGCATGGACTGAGATGCAAATGCTCTTTGGCAATTGAGACTTAAAACATTTAAGTCTCCTGTGAGAAAGGTTTCGTCTCTATTTTCAGTGTACATTCTGGTCAGTGGTTGTGGCTCAGGTGAGACAATGGCAGCTTATTAAACAAAGGTGTGTATTCAGGGCCATATGTCAAAGTACCTGTGGCAATAAAGATGTCCTTGAAAGCTGGGAAACCAGAAACACTACTCTGTAAGAAAGATAAACACTGGTCTACTTGGTAGGTCCAGTGGCAAGTCTGACATACATCAGCTCCTCCTCTTCTTTGCTTCTGTACAGCTAAAGGCTACATAACATGAATAGATGTCAATTCAACACACAATCAGAGCTAAATACAGACGTGAGTAAAACTGAACATCTCAGCAGTGCAGCACCTTCTGCGGAGGCCAAGTAAGATGACCTTCAGTGCGAACCCTTCTGTCCCCAAGGCAGCAGCACAGCCACACCGCAGCACTGCCTGCTCCTCCCAGTGCCAGCAGAGCTGCCATGCTGCCCTTCATGAGACAGTGGGACACAACTACGGACTTCTATGGCAACTTGAAAACTGGCTGGGGCACAAGCTGCACCTCTCCAGCCTCACACCCAACTCCACAGAGCAGACCTTAAAGTTCCAAAAAACAAACATCGCCTTTGTCACATACTGAGCCTACTTACAGTGCAAAGCTTCCCAAGCTTCCTCTCCTGCCCTGCTATTCCCACTAAAATGTCCTGTAAGATCACCGAGTACCATTTTTAATTGATCCAATAGGAAGTTCTGCACGAGATAAGGTCCTTGCCACTGATACCCACCATGTTAAAGTGTTCCTTAACATAACACCTTTTGACAGATAAAGTAAATTTCCTCATAGTGCACACAGAAGCCTAGCTCTGTCTCCCCTTCCTCCAGCCTCCTATGCCAGCACGCTAGCTAGCAGTGACACAGACAACAGGCTGCATCTTCTAAAAAGCAGGAATAGCATCAAGGACCTTCTGCAGATTCAGGATAGCAATAATTGCTGCCGGAAATCTAGGACTTGAAGAGTCAGGATTTTTCCCTACATTTGAAATCTCCCTTTTTTCAAGCACAGCACATTCAGTGAGCAGGGAAGATTATTCCCAACCATGTGTTTTATTGATAAGTGTCTCTCCTCTCACAGCTGTGCTGTACACTGGAGTAGAAAGGAAAAAGCTAAAGCTTGTCAGTGAAAGACTGGTATTTTGTGACATCAAATATAATTACTCCAGAATACCTGTCTTCTAACTAAGGTCCTATAACCAAACAATATATATAACTGAAACAATGTCTTTATGATCAACATACTCGATCTCACTAGATCTTGTGTACAGCATGTCATTCACAGCAGCAGTTTTCTGTCACTGTAACTGCGCTTTGTCACACAAACCATGTTGTTTAACTGTATCCTTACAAATACACTCTAGAAGGCCTAAGCAGATCTCCTGTAATGGCTCCGCAGAAAACAGAAGGACTGGAGGACTCGGACACACAGCTGCACTGCAGACAGAAGATTCTGTGTCAGCTCAATGCATGTGAAACATCAGGAAGTAGAACCAGTCAAACAGGTTACAGTATCTGCATCCTTAGGTGAGGTCTAAGAAAAGAGAATGAAATGTAAAACCAAGCAGGTGTATAAAAGCAGAGAGGACCAAGGCTAAGCAAAACCAGCACAAAGTATCCATCTCTGTCCACACTAGCCAACTAGTAAACCACACCATGCGTGGACACAAGCCATAGGAGCTAGCCATCACCAAAAGATGACAAACTGACTGTTGATGACTGTTGTAACCAATCCAAAAGGGATGAACAAACAAATCTAAGCATGGATTTCTTTATAAACCCGTGCTAACACATCAAACCCTGCCTTCCTCTTTTACTTGGTCTGCACCTTCTGCTTCTGGTTATGCCCTCAATACTCACTTGCTCCCTCCTGAAAGTCTTCCTTACTGAGCATATTCTTGTATCACTGGGAGTCCACTGCAGCTGCCCCTCAGCCAGCCCATCAGCGCTATCCCAGCCATGCAGCACTCTGCGCCCTCCTCCCCATGCTATGTTGGGGCACTGCCACTCTCCTCCTACATGGCTCCATTTCCCAGTCCCTCTAACCCTGAGTCGCATCAGATGGAAAACACTGCTCACGAGAACAGCAAAAGGCTCTCCTTGGCACATCTGGTGATGTCATAACATAATAGCTGTTCATTGCTTTTTTCCTGAAGTAAGCACTAATTATTTGAGTCACACACGGCACTAAGAAATTAAAATCATGCATAGCAAATTATGCTAGTTTGTACCTGGGAGGTTTGAATATTTTCATACCTGCAAACACAAATCTAACTATGTTATTTTCCAGTTCTCCTGCTAACCCTTGTTATTTACCATTTTAATTCAGGAACATCTTACTTCCGCTTCTGTTCAATAAAAAATAACCTGTGCAAATAAAAGCTGTACAAACCTCATATAAATAGAAAAGCTATAGAAACAAAACATGCAACACCATCCAGGAAGGCACACCAAAGGAACTATACCACCTGGATGTTCTTCCATGCTGTCATATGCTTGCAAGGGCAGGAGAACAGTGACAGACATCTCATTCTTTCATTTTAGTCGCAGTTCTTGGATGAATCTTACTACACTGCCAGACAACCTTCGTACCACTTCAGCTTGCTTTGGTTTCCAAAGACACGGGACAGAGAACAGCCAACCCAGATTGGTGACCACAAGACTTCCAGGGTTGAAAGACATCACCCTTCGTTGTAAGCCGAAGCCTGACATTATCTACCTACAACATTATGATATTCCTAGCAGGGAATCTGGGAGTATGCAGTTATTTCTTTTTACATTTTCCTTGCCCCCTACAAGCGGTTCACATGCCAGTGAATCTCCGGTGGTGGGAAAGACTATTTCTACATGTGCAATTTGTCAGTCAGACGATTAGACATTATTACATTGTTGGGAAGAATTAATAAATGTTTCAATAAGATAATTATGCATCATGTTCAATACAGCTTACATTATAATGACACATTTAGAGAGAATCTGAAAATACAACTCATACTCATAAACCCAGAGACACAACTCATTCGAAACACTTCAAAACCACGCTGGCCATGAGCCAGCAGTGCACCCTTGTGGCCATAAGGCCAGCGGTACCCTGCGGTGCACTATCTAAAGGGCAGGAGTAAGGGATGGGGCCAGACTCTTTTCAGCAGCGTGCAGTGACAAGATAACGGGTAACGGGTAAAACCAGAACAGAGGAAGTTGGACTGAGGAATCTCCATAAGTTCCTTCCAATTCCTTTGGATCTGTGACATCCCAACTTGACTCCACATGCCTGTGCCATTTCTCCTTGAAGGGGTCAACACCACGCGGGTTCCTAAGGAGTCAGCTCCTTCCAGCTGGGGTGTCAGAAGTGCCCGGGGTCCCTGCAGCACATTATGCCGCAGACAATAACCAAACCTGGAAACTCTGGTCTGCACCTTTAGTTCGCATGAAATAAAGTACGTTACAGCTAAGCTGTCGCTGTGTCAGTGCCGTCTCCCGGGGCCGGGCCGAGCCCAGAGCCTCAGGTCTGCCACCTAACCCCCTTGCTGGGGGTGCACGCGAAGGGGAAGGAAAGCAATTAAAAAAACAATTGAAAAAAAAAAAAAGGAGGGGGTAGGAAGAAGAAAACAAACAACCGAGACACCCCGCGACGGCGAAGCGGCCCACGCTCGGCCACGCACCGCCGGGCGCCGCAGCACCGGCTGCCCCGTGCACCGGGCAGTACCTGCCAGCCCGCCTCCGCCCTCCTCGCCGTAGCCCCGCCGCCTCTGCAGCACGAAGTACTGGTTGGAGCGCTCCAGCACCCACAGCTTGAGGGCATTTTTCAGCAGCACCTCCTCGGGCTTCAGCCACATCTTGGCGGCTTCACCGCCCTCCGCCACCGCCTCCCTCTCCCACGTACGCAGCCCGGCTGCCAAGCGCCGCCGTCCCGAGGCACGCTGGGAGGCGTAGTCCTGGCGGGAGCCCTCCGCGCCTCGGGACTACAGCTCCCGGCAGGCCCCGCGCGGCCGCCGGCTGTGAGGGGAGGTGGGAAGTGGCGCTTCGCTTACAGCCAGGCCTCGGCCTTAGCCCTGAAAATCTCACAAAGGGATTTTTGTTTTCACCCCCTCATAGCGGTCAGAGAAGTACGGCTAAGTTTGGCCAAACATCAAGCATTCGTCACCAAAGAACACTGCTTAGTTTGGTGTTTATGCTTGTGTTTCTAGTCTCCCAAACCTAATGTGTCTTGGGGCAGGCTGGGGTGCAGAAAGAAACACCCAAACGCCTGGCCCTGTCACACTGCCCATGCATGTCACCTCAACCTGCATGTCAGCACCAAGCAGCAGACATATTGCCAATGCTGCCTATTTATGCTTCATGATATATGATGATGCTCTGCCTCCTTGCTTCTATACCCAACAAAATTACGAGCTCATTTGGAGTGGCATGGATGTTTTGAGTGTCTTAACAACAGTTTGACACAGGGGCTCTGTGTTTTTGTGTGTCTGCAAAAACTTGGTCATTTGTTCCCACAGAGTAGCTCTTCAGATCATCTACACATCGACTAGCACTACTGTTTTAGGCTAGAATAAATCAAGCATGGTAGTGAGTGAAAAAGCAGCCTTCACACTCAGAAAGACTGTACATGACAACCTGCTCATATTACTGCCTGCTGCTGCTGACTCCCCTTGTTTAAGAGCTCATCTCTCAGAACTAGCTGTCTTGTGGGAAAGCAATAAGAGGAAAAATTTAAAAGTCTTGTGCCAGAACCACTCCACCACACACACCTGACAGCTGAGGGTTTCCTGGGGCTGTGGGTCAGCACAGTGTGACTCTCAGCTCCACAGGAGGCCACAACCACAGCCATCCAGCTGCTCAGTCCTCTCTCCCAGTATTTATTCTCAAGTCTCTTCATGACCTTGCCAGAAGAAACCTCAGGTCTCGCCTTGTGTCATTACACACTCTGCTTTCCAAATGTTTCTTCTGGTGCTGACCAAAACCAAACAGATAAGATTAGGGGCGTGGAAGCCCATTGCCTCTGGCTCCAGATCTCTGAGACTTCTGAGACCAGGGTACCGCTGGTCTTATGGCCACAACGATATATTAGCATGAAAGCCTCGCTCCTGGCCTTCACTCCTCACACAGTCTGTCACTTGGAACAAAGTAGGACTTCCCATTTCCCAGAAATTTCTCTACAGTTTTCTGTTCTGTGATCCTTCACTTAGCACACTTTAGCATCACTGACCTTCCTAAAATTTTCCCAAAATGAAGCTTTATTGATTGTGTATCTTATCACTATGCAAAACTCAGCTTCTTCTTCAAGCTATTTTTATAAAGAAATTGTACACATCATGCACTAATGACAGACTTCAAACTTGGCACTTCTTCACTTTATCCATTCTTTCCTTTGGCCTTCCCACCAGTCCCCAAGGAAACCCACTTCCTGCAGTGTTTCTGCCAGCCATTGATCTATCTGCGAGTACAGACAACACGAAACGTTGCCAGGCCCTCACAGAAAGGTGTTTGGCAATGCCTATCCACTTCCAGCCACATATGGAAGCCTCTACCCAGCAGCACAAGTTTAGTTCATGAGAAGTTTTGAAAACTGGATGAACTGCCCTGGTATAAGGTTTTTCTTCCAGTCACTCATTATATCATAGCAAGAAAAGCTCTGATATTGAAAGTTTTACCTTTCAGACCAAATACAGATTGAATTCAAGCTGCTATTCATTTTACCCGTTTTTATTACAAAGTAGGAAGCAACAAATTTCTGGTACTTTATATTTACTAGAGTGGAAAAAAATTATTAGCAAATGTGGTAACTGACACAGACAAAACATTAATGAGACAAGGCAAACAACTACAATACATCAGCAGATTCTCCATGAGGCAGTCTCTTCAATCCCTTCCCACCTAAAGTAACAGATATCAGTGGGCTTCTATGGAAGTGCTGTTGCTGTGGCAGCTCCTGGAGACTGACCAGAGCTGACAGCAATTCCTGCACAGATGCTGCTCTTTTAAGAGCACTCCCAAAGGGAGTGTTTACCATTTAATTTTCCCCAAATTAAAGCCAAGCCCTTGGATATGAAACACTTACTTAGGATCTAATACAGGCATTCTAACGCTGATGCTAATTGCAGGGAGATATGCCCTTGGCATTTCCTACCCAGATCTTGGCTTTTGGCATCTCACACAGGCTGGACATATTAGGACGTATGTTGCTTTCTAGTGTAAGATTCAAATGTTGTTATTCAGATTATATAAAAGTAACAACAAAAACATCTTTGTTTTCCCTTCTGTTGTTTCAAGGTCCTGAATGCCTTCCTTTCTTCTGATTCCTTCAGGCACTGGTTCCTAAGCAAATACTATTAAGATGCAGAGTGCAGAGGAATTTATTTATAGATACTTAAATTCTTTCTTAATCAGTGCACAATCATCCTACAGTCTAATCAATGCATTCCACAGCAAGAGAGATCCATTTAGTGTCGCAGAATTTTTCTTTCACTGCACTAATGATCTCTTGGAAATGGTAAATGATTTCCCTCAAGTAACCACAGCCAAGTGTATATAAATAGATAAATAGCTGTATAAACAGTTTGGCTTCACTTTGTATAAGCAACAGTTTAACAACCAGTGCAGAGAATTACATAGCTGTTAATTCACAGTGGGTGAACATCACAATTTGGTTTCAAGTTTCCCTTAGAGCTAAAATTAAATTGTCAAAGCCAGTAGATTTCATCTACTCCAAAATGCCAGCCATTATGCCCCTGGGGGAGTTAAACACTATTCAAATCTGCAGAGGGAAAACATCCATCTAAACCTGGGTGAAAATAGACCAGTGCAGAAGCTAGCCCTCTTGTAAAACACTGAATAAAATTCATTAAATCACGCAGCCAATGTATGTGTATGTGTTGGCATTTATGCTGCCCAACTGTTAGGCCACTTGACAGCTACAGATCTTTCTATCTAGAGATTGAGATGAACAAAATCTCTCAATTTTATAGGAAACCCAGCTGCCCTCTTGACTCATGTTGCATTTATATGCTTGTAGTCCCTCATCACAAGGCTTGCCTTTCCCTTATCTGCAAAATCTCAGTTACAACTACATTTCTACAGTGACATCTGAAAATTTTCCTTGATATGAGAAAATTATATTTCAAATTTTGAATTTACAATAAAATCCCATCCATGTAAAGTCTGGTTTACAATAAAGCACAGTAATACAGCATCTGGCAGCAGGGCTTACTCTCCTACAGAGATGGAAGGTTTTCCCAGTCTCCCTTTGAAAATATGCAGATGTTTATGTGCCTAAAACAGGGCTTTCCGGGGGGAGAGAGATAAATGACAGCAAACACTTAAAAAGGAGGTGATACCTGAATCTGTTTCTGCTTCCTCTTTGGGGCAGAACAACTGAGATGTCTATAGGACTGGATGAAAACAGTAACGGAGTCAAAAGAGGCATTTGCTGTAACAACCGTTACCCCTTGTGGCCACATAATTTCCAGCATCTTACATGGAAGCATTAGTATGTACAGCAAAAACCAAAGCTATTCACAATAACAACAAGCTTACATTGCCCTTCAGGAACAATCCTATCCCTAGGCACGTTATTTGCATTTTGCTTTAAGGAAAGCCAAATTATGTCTAATAAGACATAACTATTATGTCATAACACACACGTCTATATACATATAGCCGTACACAGAACTGCAGCATCAGAAAAGAAAAAGATCAGTTGCACAGTGCTTCAAAAGCAAAGTCAGCTAAAGACAGTTGCAACGCATGGAAACTTCAAAATACCAAGTTAAAGAGTAGCTCTGGAAAATCTTTAAAGTAGAAATACCGTAGCAATATTACGAAGGGAAAAACCTCTGCAGAATTCAGCAAAACAAGAAAAAGTTTTCTCAGAAGGAAACAGCAACAGACCTGAGCTCACGTGTGTGAAATTTGCACGCTTTCATTGCTAGTAATTACAAACAACGCGCACAGACTCTTCTTTAACATGCAAAACCAGAAAAACATTAAATTCTTTTCCCTAGCAGCTCAAATACTGTCCTGATACAAGCACTGCATTTATTCCTTTAATAGTACTTTACATTTGATACAATAATCTTAAAAATGTTTCTAAAAATTAGCAAAGGTTCTTTGAGCACTAAGTTCACACTTCTACAGAAAACATTTACTGCATCTCATTCTATCTCAGCATCACTGAGCTCACTGAACTCTGTTCATTCCTCACTACTCCACTAGTGCATTCTTTGAGAAAATGCTCTGCACCCACCTTACCCTTTGATGTACCATTAGAAACACCAAGACGGAAAAAATGCAGTTGTATTGCTTAGAAGACAGTAAATAGAAAGGCTTGAATCTTATCAACATAACAAAAAATGCCAAAGCAACTTTCAATGCATTGAGTTGATCTGAATGTTTTTTTTGTTTGTTTGTTTGTTTTGAGGGAGGTCAACTTTTGTTCCTGTTAAACACAGAAGTCTGACAGATGATTTCACAAAACTATTACCACAAAATTCTACTATGTTACAGCTTACGCACCACAAATGTATAAAGCTTCTAGATGTGAAATTAAAGCATTTGAAGGAGTGTACTTACCTCTTGGCAGCTCCCTTCTCTGCTCTACGCTTCAGATGTAGAATAGAAAGATAATCACAGTTACAAGCAAGATAAAGCTTCAGCAAGAAATCAGATTATATTCAGATTTACATTTTGAGCCCATAACCAATCAATGCTTCTTGGACTTGATTTGGAAGTCTGCGAAAGAGAGTTGTGGCCAACTCAATTGGGTAGCATTTCTGTACTTCCATGTTGTCAGTCAGCAATACAAGGCTGTACCTACTGCCAAATTAGATATAGTTAAAAAGTTGTCAAATCCTCTAACATCACAGCAAAGAATAACAGGCATTTAATAGTTTCTAAAATGCCTTGCAAGACAAAGAGCATTAACTTAACTAAGGGCAGAACTGCTGATCAACCAGCAGAAAGTGAAATGCAAGTGAAGAGTTCAGGTAAGACTGCCTTGTACTGATCTGTGCACAAAGGAGCAGGTCAGAAGCACATCAGGCAGTTGTGGCACATGTAGGGAGCCTCTTAAAAAAAAAAAAAAAAAGAAAGAAGATGATTCAAGACAGCACACTGTTTGCTTTACCCCTGCCCTCTCAGCACACTAAGTTGGCTATTCAGCCTTAGCAGCCTGTCCTCTAACACTTGTTTTTCCTGTATATAGAGTACAGCTACCAGGCTATGGCCTTTCGGTAATGTTTAAGCCCACACAACCGAAGCAGCCAGCACTTAATTAGCACTCCTTACTCATATTGGTTCAAGCAAGAGCTGCTGTTTTGGCCTCAGAACACTAAATGAGTTTCAGAGTTGTGGGACAGGGCAAACCCGAGAAATGCATCTGCTTCCAGAAAAGAGCTGGTAAGCAACATTTCATGTCAGTCATAAGGAGGTCATCAGAATATAGTTTTATTTACATTTTCATATTCAAATTCAATACAAATCACAAAATATTTACAACATTTTAAATTACACTATAGATAAGAAAATGCATTGCTTTTCCCCTGCAGATTCAATAGTATCTTATTGCGGGCTTTAAGACAAAGCTCTGCTAACATTAGAAACAAACCATAGCTACAGAGATAAAAAAAATAAAGTGCATCAGTAAGATGTCCTTACTTACCCTTAGCGGGCAAGGCCCTAAACTTAATATTGAGGCACCCAATGCTCCTCTTCAGCCCCCCACCCATTCAGCTCCTCACAGATGGCTGAACATTTCTCCAATCATCTGTTACATTTACAGGACATTAGCTGGCCCTGCAGCTTTAGCACACAGGCAAGACACTGCACAGCAATAGTCCAGAACAGCCCAGCATTTTCCGGAGATTTGGTTCTTCCCCAGGTATTGTCTGAACAAGACACAGCAGATCCTTTGAGAAGGATCTATCTTTCCATCTTCAGTTCAAGTCTTCCACAAAGCCAAACTGTTGCATATTGCTGGTGCTAGAGACAGTTATAATTCCAAAAATCATGTAGGATCTTTCAGACTGTCTGGTATCAGCAAGTTTGAAAAGTTCCTGCATTTGTTCCCTTTACAGTATTGTGCAAGTCAAATTCGGCCTGTCAGCCTGAAGCCCTCTTTTTCCCTTTAGGAATGTGGAGTTGAGAGGTAAATCGATGGATTAGATCTATTCACCAAATAACCAAAAGACACTGTGGGCAAAATCCAGTTTGACAGGCATTACACTTTGTACTTTTTCCTATCAAATTAGGGCACAGAAATATTAAATATAGTGTTGATTTAAACTGAACAACTGTGGTAAATAAGTATTAGACCAGATCAAAATCTATTTCTTTACAATGAGAACCCACTTGAATTAAAAACAAACAACAAAAGTCAAAATAATTCCCAGTAGAGACAGCTACTACATAAAGAAACTTCTCCTTATTTAAGCAACTCAAATGCTGAAGAGAAGCTTTGCTGAAGATGGAACTTCTGTTTTAGTGTTATAATCTGATGGTTTTCATTATATTTAAGATAGCTTTATCTGAAGAGTGCTATAACTAATTTCCACATGGGAGATGTAGTTTTAAGAATTGAAAACCACAGAATCATGAATTAAACATGTTTAATTTTAGCATTTTCAAGGTATTGATGCTGCTACAGTCATCCACTGGGTTCTTCAAATGTGTGGTGTACATGCGATGGCAGTAGGCAGCTCCTTGCAGAAGGCTTATACCATGTTGCTGGGCACATTCTTAGGACCTAATTTCAGAAACTTGTGTTTCGTCTGCCTCAAAAGTTGGGTTGTCAAGGGGAGGAAGGACAGTCACAGCTGAAGTCTGAGATTCGTTATTTACAAGATGTGTGTTGTCATCTGTCCAGAACAAAAACAAGATGCAAAGGGTTATAGGCAAGCTTTACTACCTTAAGCAAAATATGCTTGCTTTATTTCTACAAGCCCACTGCAACTTTTCCCAGCACTTTTCCCAGACAGCAGGAAATCCAAAGTCATTCCCTAACTACCACTCTTCTGCTGGCTCTCAGTTTGAGAGCACATTCCTGCCATTTTTTGTTATTTCTAGCAGTGTTCACTAGGCTTTGGAATCCAATTCTCACTAGTGTCAAGCAAGCCTAGGTTGTGTACAACAGTGGCAGAAGGCAACATGAGGATATAAAGTCCCACTATAAGGAGACTGAGAATTCTCATGTCTTTATGGTACTGAAGATGGGCATCAGGAGTGACTGAGATAACAGGGTCAGGAGAAACTGTGAAAGACACAGCAGTTCAGAGAAAATAGCCGTATCCTTACAGACTGCCTGTCAGGCTGACATTAGAATTTGTCCTTACCGCTCAAGGTGAGAACAACAAGGGCCCGCACCATATAGCTTAGTCACTTCATTGGCTTATAGGAATGCAATTTCAGCTTCTGAAGTTTAGCCTACAGAAAATGCCTTCTCTTTAGCCAGCATGCCCAAACAGGGCACAGTGTCCCATAGGTGGCAGCAAATCCCACTTTCCTATCAGCTAGGGATCCAGTAAGAGAGCTAAGCAGCCTCAGCACCTTTCTCCTCCCTGGAAGCCTCCCTACTTACTCCTCTTTCCAAGGCAACTCCAGAATCCAATGGATAATTACTTTTTAAAAAAACAACTTCAAATTATTCCGTTAAACAAACATAACCAACAGTATATGTTGGCAGTGCTGATTATTAAAGGACATTTTCAATACTATGTGGAAAAATACAGATCACAGCCTCAACAGAAAACTAGCCCATGAGGAAGGGCTCATGGTAGCTTGGGAATACAAATAAAACACCTCTAGCTTCTACATGTAACTAAAAGAAAGTTTGTGAGAAACTGCTCTGTAGTGAACAAGTCTCTTTGCTTTCTGTGAATGACCCTGCTTATCCTAAAACGCAATGCTTTGTCTCCCACTGTTATATATGTATGGCCATGGTACTAAGAGGTTGTGCGGACTCTCTACCAGCCAGACACCACCAGCAAATGAGGTCTTGATAGAGATGCTACTGGTCAGCTGCCTCCAGTAACATGAGTACTCCTGTTAAATTGATGAACTTGAGCTCACCTCCACATACTTTCTTCAGGATCAGTAAACCTTACACAGAAGCACTGGCGCTTTAGCATTAGAAATACACATGCTCTTGTTAAAAAAAATACAAGGTATTTGGAAATGCTGATAGTCTTTTTCAATTAAGACACTCAGAAAGTGTTCAAAGATGATTCAGCCTAGGCAAAATCTAAAATTCAATAGGGAGTATCTGTCATGTTTTGCATCATCTATGCGAAAAAAGGACAGACTTCCCAAAGTTTTTCTGAGTATTTAACTACTTAAATTGGACAGATGTGGTGGCAAAGCAACACTCGCTCATCCAAGACAATCTCCAAAGAGAGAAGTAGAGGAGGGGCTTCTTCAGAAATTTCTTCTGGCCTGCAAGTAGTAAGCGTGTGATTTTCAACTACTCTTTTTCTTGAATTCTGCTTTAAATTCAAGTTTAGATTGTACTTAATTTGAAAACAAAGAGTGTCAGAGCCAAGTGTTAAAACAAAAGGAAGATTAAAGCTAGTCCGAAAAACAAGCACTGCTGTATATTACGAAGGGAAAAAAACCTAATGTGTAGCACAAGCAATGGAAGGGCAATGCAATCCAGCAAGATTGGTGAAGCAATATACTTACTTTCTGATGGTGCATGTTCCTCCAGGACTGATTCGTCTGCTCCTTGCACAGAAGCATATCCAGATGATGCAGTTTCACTGTGGCTATCCACTTCGTTAATTGAAGTGACGTTTGATGTCCCGCTGGATACTGTGGCTTGCACAGACTCTGCCCCATCTTCTGCATCCACCTTTGTGAAAAAGAGAAAATGGTAAAGTTCCAGCTTTGTAGGGGAATGCATCTTTCAAGGAGAGCAATGCTTTGAGGAACTGGAGTCTGGTGGACTATTACCCAGAAAAAGAGATTTAAAATAGAAAAATTGAATTCTGCCGTTAACCCCCAGCATCACAAGTGAAAACCAGCTATTGCCTATTTGGAGTGGGAAGTTCAGATACAGCCTCTGTATTCTTTAATCAGCTCTTCCTTTTTATTACCCAGTACTAGGAAAAGAGAAATTTTCCTCCCACTCAGTACATACCTCCATCCCCCAGGCAAACTCTGGCATATATTTTAGTTGCATTGGCAACAGCATCTTCCTCTGGTGTTTGCCACACAGAGCAGTGACAGAATGCAGCAGTTCCTTATATATCCCAGTACTGATAGTGTACTCTGCCACTAGGTAAGACTGACTTACCTCAACACCTAGAACTTTGAGTATGTCACATTTGCACATTGGGCACGTCCTGTGTTCTAAAAGCCAAGGATCAATACAGTTCTTGTGGAAAAGATGGCTAGTGGAGGAAGTAACCAACAAGTTAGGTTTCACATCAGGAAAGATGTTTGTGTAGCAGCAGCTAGCTTTATCTACTAACACAGAATTAATTGATTCTAGAATTGCCTTATTTTGCCACACATTACTGTTGAAAGTTACAGCTAGTTGCATGGTCTCAACCTTTTACTTGTTTCTTACACAACTTGTAAAAATTTCAGCATTATCTGTGCTACATCAGTGTTAATGGTTTTGTTGTAGGACTTCTTTGTTGGTTTTTTTTTGTTTGTTTTTAAACCACCATGCTATGTACTTCCAGACTGTAATTTAAATAATACAGATATCGATACCTCAACCTTAGCCTTAAGCTCAATTTTTGTCACGACGACACAGGACATAAATAGCACTCATTTCTGTTAAACCTACATAAAAATCTTGGCAAGTTATGTTCTCAAGATAAATTACACTCCCACACATTTACTTTGCCTATGCAGTCACTGTATATTCTAAGTGGACATTTGGCAGGCTGCAAACACAAGAAATTAAACATAGTTCAGCCATTACAGATGGAAATGTGCGCTTCTATGTAGGTACTCAAACCCACAATGGGTTTGATTTAGGGGACAAATTCAGGAAGACAGCTTGCAACCCTGTAATCTGCCTGTTCCTTCTGCCTGAATAGAAATGGCAAGGCTCTGTTCAATGTTAATCAGCACTCTGTTATAAGACAAGTGAAGAGTTCACTGCATTTGGTGTTCTACACCCAAGCTTGATATAGAATTCTCCAATTAAGCACACATAATCAGTACTTCCCTCCAGCTGCACCAATGTAACATCTGTAGTAAAACCTGAAACTTCCTTAATGCATAGTGATTGTGAGAACTTGTACTCACATCTGGTGTACCTCTGCTACTATAAATGCCTATGGTTTGACTGTCTGGACAAGAATGCCTTCTGCAAACACATACGCCCCAGATATTTAGATACCACTATTGTGAATCACAGAAGCATCCAGTTGCTTGTTTCTTTTAGGCTTACAGTTAAATGCTTTTAACATGTGGGGTCTCTGCACAGAGGCTGGCCAGCAACATCAATTACATTCTTGCAGTATCTAACAGTTTATAACTCATGTGAGAGTTTAATATGGTTGATATTGGCTGGGATCACCATTGGCAGGGATTATCAAACAAATATGGTTATCTTAAGCAAGTCCCTATGACAGCCATGTTTGGGCCATAGAGAAGGACAACATCACAAATATTTAAAAGCAGCCTCAGAGCAAAACACAGTACAGCAAATTCACATATAAAGAATACCTAAAAAAACAAGTCACTTTCATCTGAACCCAGTAAGTCATGCTGTGCTTTGCAAGTTCTTACCAAGATTAGGAATCTTCATAGGGAACTAACATGAGAAGTCAGTTCTTCTATCAGCTCTATGTATCTAGCCAGTCTAAATGTCTCTGCACTCATGGAATTTAGTTCATTAATGTACAGGACTACCCACTAGCACAAGCCTGATAAGACAACTGAATAACCATCAACACATTCCTGAAAGCTTATTCAGTTTTGTTTCATTCTAAACTGCTAAGCATTAGATGAAGGAAGTTTGCAGGCAGCACTTCACAAGGCCAGCCTCTCGGTACTGAGCCCACTGGGAAGTCATACCGCTCCTAAGCACAGAGCTTTCACAAAACCATAACCTTGTGCAAAGGTAATGCCAGCTCAGATTTAATAGTGTTTGACAGATGACACAGCTCAGAAAACAAGAGCCATAGATTTTTCGATTCTTCAGAATTAGATTTTTCCCCATGTCAAAATTTTTCCAAGCACTTTCACGTAATCTTCCCCATGTAAAAGGAGTCTTCCCATATAAAATTCATTAAGTTCACACAGCATTTAACTTGAGCACTCCTGCAGCCCCCTGATTTGAGAAGTTTTGCCACAGCAATCTCGTTCAGCAGGCACACAAAGTCACACACAACAAGTCTCCTTAAACCCTGGAATAGCTTCATTGCTCATCTCAGGAACAATCAAAATATTAGTGGCATATGGGGCTTCCATAGGAGCACAAAGAGATGCAATAGTAGAGAATTCTAGAAGAATAAACTGGAGAGGCTCCATAGTCAGCCAAGATGTTCAAGTTGAGCGAGGTACAGACACAAGCTGTAGAGGCACACTACAAGAGTACATCTACAATGTGAAACTCTATTTGACAGAGATTCAAGAATTCTTGCTCTACAACAATTTGATAGAAGCCTGATCAGCTTTGTTAACACAGCAGGAGGAACATCCAGTAAAGGCAAGCTTTATCATTTTGAATTAAGGGGCAGTTTGGAAGACAACTTACTTGCAAGTCAAGATGCGCACTACTTCATTTGGCTTGTACAGCTCAATGCACACGGCACAACTATCACCATCAGGACCAGTTTCCTAAAGTGGAGAAATGAATTTTCAGCTTTAATCAGCTTTGTAAGCTTCCTCTGAACTACAGTCAGGTTTACTGTAGACAAAGGGTTCTAGTTAAAGTAATATAAAATAACTCTTATCCATAATTTTATGGATTACTTATAGTAAAGCTGACATTTGAGCAGAAGCACTGAAAGCTTAATCCCATGGTTTAGAAACAGCTGTAAACTATCAGGAATCCAGTTCTGGGCTCCCCGTTTCAAGAATGACAGGGATCTCCTAGAAAGAGTCCAGTGGAGGGCGACAAAGATGGTGAAGGGCGACAAAGATGGTGAAGGGCCTGAAGCACCTCCCGTACAAGACTGAGAGACCTGGGGCTATTCAGCCTGGAGAAGGCGGCTGAAAGGGGATCTGGTCAATGCTCATAAACATCTAAAGCATGGGAGGCAACTGGATGAGGCCAGGTTCTTTTCTGTGGTGTGTAGTGCTAGGACGAGGAGCGATGGCCAAGAGCCAGAACATAGGAAGTTCCACACAAATACGCAGAAAAACTTCTTTACAGTGAGGGTAGGGTGACAGAGCACTAGAACAGGCTGCCCAGAGACGCTGTGGAGTCTCCTTCTTTGGAGATACTCAAGACTCATTTGGATGCCAACCTGTGCAACATGCTGTAGGGAACCCCCTTTAGCAGGGAGTTGGACTTGATGATCTTTAGATCATCCCCGGTCCCTTCCAACCCCTGTGATTCTGGGATTCTGTGATCACTGGATTATTTCAGTCAATACTACAGAGATTTGGAAAGCACTACCTCCAGTGTCAGCCAGAAGAAGAACAGCCACTGAAACTGATGATGATTTTGCTTTTCAAGTAAAGCATTTCTGGCATTTTCCATGTCAGAAAATTAGGACCGCTCAACACAGCAAAACTATGGGTAAGATGTAAAAACAGATATATATGATTTGTAAGTATGTGCAGATTTCGAAGACTTGTGCCCCTGAGAATAACTTGGTCTGAAAGAGGAAAAGGCAGTTATGGGTTCCAAGAGGCTTCGGTCTCCTATCCCAATAGGAAGGATCTACTCTAGGCTCCGTGTGAGGTGTGTGGCAGAATGCTGAGGAGTTGGCTATACCTTGTCTCCTTGCTTCAGGGTGCGCAGCTGTAACTGTCCAATGGCCTTCTTAGCTTCAGCCTTCAGTTGTCGCTGCAACAAAAAGAAGTCCTGGTCAAACACTTATTTTTCTCATAAGCGGTAGCTCCTAATACTTACCTTAGTGTCTAAGCAAGCAGGCACCAGTTTTATAACCCAGATGTTATCAAAACAAGCTAAGTAAGCATGACCACGCTATTTAGGCAAAACACAAAACAAGTTTCAGGACATATTCATGTGGCTATTGACTCCAGATGACACACCAAGAAAACACTTGCATATGATTTGTTTTTACCTAGCCTTCTCATAAAGCACAAGAAATTTCTCCTTCTAGAAGTCATAAGATAATAGCTTAGTCAGATTAGACCTAGCCAAAATAAACAGAAACCTTCAAAAGGGTATAGAAGGCTGAACACCAAGTCCCACAACCAATCCTGCATATCTTCACACCTCAATGAAGGAAAGGTGAGGTTCCTTACCCAGCACTAAGCCACCACAGCACGCCCTGAACCAGCCCTCTGCCCCATGACTTACAGAGCCAGCAGCCTCCTGGCACCAACCACTCCTGTCAGGTGGAAGAACACAGTTTTATCAATGTGGGTTCAAAGTAACACACGTGCAATTCAGAGCTACTTTTCCTTATTTCTACCCCTCACTAAACAAATCAAATGAGTGGCCCCAAGAGGTTTGCAAAGCAGCATTAATGGCAGAGGAGGAAGCTGAAATGTGTTCCCCTCCATGCCATTTGTTTGCTGCTGTCAGGATACCAGGGCAGAGATGAGCAGGAGCAGAAGCCTAGCTTGCCTGGCAACTGTTGCTGTCCAGCTGTCAGTGCAATGCATTTAATTGGCATGGGAGCCAACAACCCTGTCTAAAGGTCACAGGTTGATGCTGCTCTACCACCACCACCACCTGACTGTCCTCTCTTGTGCACTTACTGCCTCTGGACACAGTGGTGCATCAGGCAGCTCTGTCACTGCTGCCCCAACCCAAAAACCTCTTCCAGATTCAGCTGCTCAGTGTAGGAACATCGTGCTCTTAGCTTTCCAGCATTGCTCCCCTTTATGCATTTTACTTCAGATACAAGAACCTTTTCAGGCTGAAGGTGCAGGGCTAGTGGCAGAAGCACAGAAGGGACAAGCTGGTGAAGGGCTGCCCATAATACCTAACAAACCGAGCAAACTGATAACTCAGTACTACATAAAATTCCCCGTGGTGAAATAGTTCAGGGCAAACAAGTTGATAGATGGTCTGCTGCAATACTATCACACTGTTTTGGCGCAGCCAAGCTTACTGATACGTAGTGTTGTTTTGGGCTTCTAGCCTATAGCATCAACATGCATGCTTTTAGAAGCTTAACAGCTATAACAATGACCAAGGAAGAGATCCATACCATCCTAAGGTGAAAAATGCAAGCAGGTGTGTTTTATTTATTAGGAACAAGAACCAGTCAAGTTTTCTTCAAAAAAAGCTTGTAGAGTTCTTCTGTTGAAGACACCAGCATAAGTTCCTGTATGACACTTCAAAATTATTCTCCCCTTGTCAATGCTTCAGACAGAAGCTGTAGAGAAGTAGCCACACAACTGTCTCTGAAAATCCCTGAAGTTTCATTAACAAACACAGCACCATAAGCAGACCAGGAATGCAACAGTATCAGGTCCTGCACTACAGCTACTTGTTATAAATCAGAAGTTAAACCACCTAGGAGCGTACTCCCTTGTGTAGCATCTAATCTACACATCTAATGTCAGGGCAAGCATATTGACAGGACCCAACTGGCTGCAGAAACTGTTGGCAAACAGCAAAGTTTAAATGTACTCAACTGGCTGCATGATTAATAATTTACTGAGACAATATTTTAAGTTTTGCCAGAGCACAAGTTTAATGGCTGTTCTTGAAATGCACCAACAGCAAAGTCACCTTTAACATTGATTTTGTAAGTACAGCAGAGCACAGCTCCAGGGGGGATGGAGAAAGGTTGCAAGAGGAAGCATTTATTGAGTAGTCTACCAGAGATCCAAGATACTCAAGCCTGGAATGTCAAGGCATTTTGTGAAGCCAAATTTTTGGAGCAAACATTAAATGTTAATGACTCTAAAAGTCTCAACAACCCTGCAGGAACCCTGGGGAATGGAGGGTGAGCAGAAGCTGACTAGGCTGAGACAGGGGAAAAAAAAAAGAATCAAGATATTACAGGACGGGTCAGGTTCTGGCTGCCACCCAGGCTCTGGCATGCTGAAGTAGACAGGCACCTGACTGGGAAAGGTAGATTTGCTGTTTATTCCCCAGTTTTCCCCAGTCCTTCACTGGGGATTTAATCACCAGCCCCTTCTGCACCCTTGCAAGTACAGCCGTGGCAGTACAGATGAGCAAGCTCTAAGGAGGTGAGGAACTTGCGCTTTTCTCTTACAAGCAGAGGAAGTTCCCCACAGACAGCTACTGCCATGAAAGTAGTTCTGAATTCTGTCGAGTCAAGCAACTCACCTTCTCCAAAACCATTAATTACGTCAGTTCTAAGCTGCAACACCTAATCCTTATGAAGCCAATGGAAATGAAAACTTGAACTCAAATAAGAAACCAGGCCACAGATTAACACATTCAGTCATTCTGCATTATTAAGAAAGGTTAATATATTGAGGAACAGAATTTGTCACTACTTCGCTGGTAGCAAGCAAACCTCCACACTGCCCTTTCCTTGTTTTGCCACCTTTGTGCTCACAGACCTCACGATGCAGTAACAGATCACAGAGGTTGCCACTTGACTTTCAAGTTCAGAAGAAAATAGAGTCAGACAAAAAACAGCCAGTTGGAAACAGCTTAACTAGTTGGTTCATGAGAAAATGCTGATCCATTTCAATTCACAATTAGGACAGATATGTTATTAAACTTGTTTTCACTTGGACTTTAAGACAACATGAGTGGCTCATCTCAATAGTCACTCAACTTTGTAGAAAATTACAGTTTTCCTGTATACAGCTCCCGCTCAAGTTGAGCGAGAGACAGAGTTGCTGCCTTCAAGAAACATCTGCAGCAGAAATAAGACCTGGGTTATATGTGACCAAATCAACTGTAAAAGTTCCTTCACCAGAAAAAGCCGGTTGTCATAGCAAGAAACATAGAAACTCTGCTGGTGAGTGATGAAGCTTTAACGTACCCAACAGCCTCACTTTCTATAAAACAAGAGATGGCTTCTGAAAGCACTGGAGTCTGAAGACTTTTCAAGACAAGCCAAATAAAAGGAAAAAAAACCTGCTGAGACAGTAAAGACTTTGAAACCATCCAGTTCAAGCAAACAAGAGGGAATACAAGTGGGATGTTAAGAATTTGAGGATACTAGAGATAGACCACAGAGCATTATCATCACATCATAATTATCACAGTACTCTGCAGAGTGATCAAAGAGTTCCTCTTGGTTCTAGTGGTAGAATATGATGTCACCAGGAAGGTCAAAAAATGAGACAGATGCTCAGAAAAAAATTTAACACAGCAGAGGGAAACATTCAGAAGGCAGTTTACTTCTACAGAAGGGAAAGTTTGTAACAATTACTACCAAAACACAACTGTTGCCTAAGGACACTTCCCAAAAGAATGTATAACCCATTGACATCTGTACAACGGACGAGGAAAAAACCCCTTTACTCCACCAAATAACAGACTAAAGTCCAGAGAGTCAGAGTTTCCAAAGAGCTGAATGATGACAGCAAAGTTCCACAGGCAGCAGGCAATCTGATAAGTTGATTGACTAATATTCAGTGTTCCAAAGTCCCTATTTTGAGACTTGGAATATACTCTGAAAATCCAGTAAGCTGGTTAACAGAGAACACTGTGGAGCCACATTTTACTAGTTCCTCTTCACTAACAAGAACTTTGTTATTCTTTCCTTATCATATCTTTGTAAGGTTAGTTTTTAGAGGCCTTGGTACAGAAACAATTGAAAAAAACCTACAAAACAATTCTGGATTGTCTTGAGTTTCACTTTTACAAAGTAGTACATTTATTCCACTATGTCAGAGAATCTTTCTTTGATTCTGGTACTTTATAAAGCACTTCATGGCTCCTTAATTTCAGACCAGTTGAAATCATGTGGAACTGGCATTCATTTGTCAAAATAACATTTGTCAATGTTATTTTTCAATCCAAAGTAAATTGTGTTGTGTGTACACAGAGCCCAAGATAGAAACAGTTTGAGAAGGCACAAGCCAAACCAACTGGACTTTCCCAGTACTGTCTACCACTGAAGCATTAACAACAGCTATAGCTCTTTGAAAGCCTGAAAGCTCAGAACAGAGCTGGACTTCCACGAATGCTCTGTTAAATGCCCTCAAAGGAGGGAAGATTTTCTTGTGATTTGATTAACAGCAGATCAGTTTCTAGGGCACCCCTGCCTGTCTGCGATTGGAATCAAGTTTTCTCAGTGGGGTAGTTTGCAGGGAATGAAAGAAGAAATTCATCAATAAGAGACAGCATACCTCCGTCCACAGACGTTAGGCGGAGGACAGCATCAAGATACAGGGCTCCATGCCACCCCTCACGAAAGACAACGCAAACACAATTCAGTGTGACATCCAGGAGTGGAAATGCTGCATTTCACAGGCAGCTGTCAACTTCCAGTCCTGCTCTTCCAACTACTCCTTTGTAGATCCACATTACTTCCCAGTGTGGCATATCAGAACACAAAGAGGCTAAAATGAGGTCTGTTCATCATCGACAAGATTACATTGAAACAACAGGATTTCAGAAGAATATCGACCAAACTGAGTTAGGTGCTATGGTTATCAGAAAGAACTCAGCGTTCAACATCAGCCACGTTCCCTGCAACCACGGCAGGGAGAAAGACTGAGGTGAAGGACAGCAAAGAACTATGGTTACACAAGTTAGCATTTTAGAGCAGTCAGTCCTAAAATGTTACACAAGCCCAAAATTGGCCTGGATCTCAACACCTGTGTCCAGCTTTTAGCCTCAAGTTGTTTTCAGAATGATCTTTTCAGGGGGCCTGATATTCCCAAGATAGCAGTGAAGCTCAACAGGACATGTGTCCTTCAATGGTAGAATGCCGCTTTTCTATCTAGCTACTGATCCCAAGGTAATTCCCTAAGTAAGCTGGAGTTAGAGGTCACGGTAACAACTCTTCTTTCACAGTTCAGGTAGCTCCTGCAAGGGGCTTGTGAAGAAGCACTGCATATACCAAAGGTCTCCTCTGCAACACAACAGCTACTTGTACCTGAGCAACTCAGAGCTTGTTCCTTCTGCTGCCCATCCTCTTTGACAAGAATCATGCTAGGACTTAAATCTCACCTTTAAGGCTTTTCCTTAAGCCCTGATGGAAAAGGGACAAGGCAGGACTGAAGGCAAAGCTGTATGTGTTAGTTATATCAGTTGATCGGACAATTGCACAAAAGAGAGTTACTCAGAAATTTAACTTGTTAACAATGGACTTCCTAGGGTTTAAAAAGAACACAACAGTGGCTTTTTTTCAACACCTAATTGAGGCTGTCGCTGCAACTCTGAGAAAGCTTTCAGTTAGAAGCTTTCAACAAGATGCAGTTTCCTAGCCTGTGGTCTACACCAAGGTGGCAGAAGTCATGCACCATTTTGGAGACACGTCAGTAGTCGTGTCTCACACTGGATTACAGCTAGCACACAGGCAGTGCTATGTGGGAAGCGTGAGGGCCAGCTAAAAGCAGTTTAGCTCTCTCACTTCCCCCAGTACATCAGCATTATTGCTGCACTGCTGTTCAGGAAGTAAAATTTGTAGGAGAAAGCTGGCTAAGCATGACCAGTTACACTCTCAAGACACAACCAGACAGGTGACTTTCTGCCACTTCTTTGAAAAGTTTTTAGCTGTTTAAAAATACCTCCCTTAGCTCACACCCTCTTTCCTTTGGAAAGGAATTTAGTCATTTTGGTGCTCAAGCACTATTTCAGCTTCATGGTCCTCAGCATGGTGGCTCAGGGGAACAATAAGTGACAGAGACAACACCAACTCACCTGTTTCCTGGACTGGGCCCTTGTGATCCTGAATCTGCGAGCAGAATAAAAAATGAAGTAGCCCACAGTTGCTGCTGTGACAATGAAAAACGACACTGAGACAAAGAAGATGGAATAGTGGTTCATCCAGGGACCGTGCTTTTTCCCCACTTCAATAACCATGGTCACTTTCAGCCCACTCTCAATCCGGCGCAGGATCTCCATGCCTTTCAGGTTGCCAATCATAATGGCAACAATGCTTCCTGCACCTGCAAAAGAGAAACAGAACCCACGTTCACCAGAGTTGTATTCCAGTCATCTTAGAGGTCCCAATTCAAGAGCCAAAGAACAAGCTGTTAAGCTCCTAACTGGCATCTGCAGTTTTATTATAACTAATAGAGTAAGCACCATCTCCTTTTATGTCTGATTACTTATGAGCTGGACTGTATTCAGAAATCACTCCTCTCCATAAGGCTACTCACTCCCATGTAAGACACTTACCATCATTTTAGACACAGCACTGGCAATTTACACTTTAACTTGCCTTTGAGCTGCATGAAGTTGAAAAGCAATCATACACACAGCAAGGTCAGCTCCAGCCCATATACCAGGCACAGAGCTGGCAGCTTATGGATGCTTCCTGCAATGTAGCTGCCTCCCTCCCTGCTCTGCTACTTCTTAACACCTCTGCCCTAAATTTGACAGCGACATTGAGAACTAATCCAGGAACCAAATAATCAAAGCTATGTAGACCAGTCTTCACATCTGTATTTTCTAGATATAACTGAGAAACACTGGAGTGAAATCTTGTGGTGACTACAAATGCTGTGGGTTTCAAATGTAAATTCAGAGAGAAGACAATATTGAGGTGTGCTTGCCTTTTAAACAGTCAGTAGTAGACTACAAAATCAATTGTAACATCAGTTTTCACTTCCCTACCTGAACACCACAGCAAGCTATCCAGAGGGACCAAAGAGTTCTACCATCAGAAGGAATTTCAAGCAGCCTTGGTCCCTAAATAATGACTTGAACAAAGATGCTTCCATTTCAAGTGACAAAGCAATTGCTGAGAACACTTCATACTATTTGTGGGAACATTAGGTAGTCCCAACACAACGTTGTTCTTAGGAGAAAAAGGGAAAAGGGAAGATGAGCAAGTAATCACTGGCTGAAAATTAGATTCACAGACTAGCCAGTAAGGAGCTCCATGGCTTTAAGCCATCAGCTGCACAACATTCGTAATAGATATTACACGATGAAGCAAAGGCTGTTACAAAAGTGCTATTTTTAACTAACCTCCCAGCCAAACCAATTTTATTGGGGAGACCAATTTTTTTCTCTCCATTAAGCAACTTCATCCAACCTTCAGCTATCAAAACTCAAACTGGTGTTAAATCACAAAAGGCTCTCATTTGAGAAAGCACTTATTAATTTTCTATCTTGCTCATGTAATGTCTTTGACCCAAGATGTCTAAACATGACATCTAGCAATTTTCTCCAGTGTGACTAAACTCATTTTCTATTCAGAAAGCCTCCTGTAATGAGAAGTACATCTCAGAGCACAGCTGAAGTAAGAGGCAGCCAGACTGTGCAGCTACCATCCTTTATGATGAGCTGCGATTTATATGCCAGTTATAAAACGGGCTGGAGGCAGGTGATAGGAGCAAGCAAAGAATTAGAGATAGGGTCAGGTCAGGAGCTGAGACTTTTTACTTTCGTAAGAGTAGAGGAAAGCATGGGAGAACTGATTGTGACAGCAAGAAAATAAAAAGCCTGCCAAAAAGATTGTTCTGCCTTCTGTCTCACCAGTCAAATATAGCTTGTGGTTAAGTGCAATATGGCAAGTAGCATAGGGGTGCCTGTTAATGAATTGTCACGATCAACCTGCAACACCATTTCAACTACTAAGCCACCAGGTGGGATGAAGTTTCACACCCTTTAAAAAAATAATCGACT
Source organism: Pavo muticus (assembly GCA_016647715.1). Classification (NCBI taxonomy): domain Eukaryota; kingdom Metazoa; phylum Chordata; class Aves; order Galliformes; family Phasianidae; genus Pavo; species Pavo muticus. Next base: position 272,247 of record JACDJE010000177.1, read on the forward strand.
TGACTTCCATTTAAGTTTCAGGCTCATCACTTCACCAGGATGTCACTAGAAGACAATATTCTTTCCTGGTACATTTTTTTTTCTCCCATCCTCAGAGATTTCTCACAATTTCAGCTACTTTGGATCAATACACGTGAGTGGTCATGTGGCAGACTTTAGATCACTGACTGCAGCCACTGAAGGAAGGAAGCTCAGGTAGCTGTTCTCTGCTCCTCCTCATTCATTCAGGCACAAGCTGCAGTGCAACACATTAATGCTTATTCACACCTACAGGGGTGGAGGAGAGGAGACACTGCTTCACAAAGGAGTAAACTGTCTGGGTGCTGAGGCCGGAGCTCAGTTTAGGCATGGCAGCTGTGGCAGTCAGGCTTTCACCAGCCACGAAGAAAGCACACCTTGCAAGTGAGAGCTTTGACACTGCAGAAACAAGAGCAGATTGAGAGGGTGGTGTGTCCACCAGCATCTGCACTGCTGCCCCACAACAAGCCCCTGCTGACGTACATCAGTGCCCATCTTCAGTACTTTGCATTATGGGTGCGAGGCTTTAGAGCTGACAATTCATTTTTAAAGGCACTTACAGATGGGCTAACATGATATCACATGAAGCTAACCAAATGCCTTGTGCTAACAACAGGAAAAGGAATCCAGAAACTGCCCCTACATTCCAAGCCCAACTCACCCATGCCAACACTTGGTCACCATCACAGGGGTATCGCTCAGAAAACAAGACCACCCCCCTCTGCCTTATTTCAGCAGTGCCCTGCTAGCCCAAAGCCAAGTTCAAAGCCCAGAACCCACATTTAGCCCACTGCTGCACTGCTATAATCAGAGCAGTGAGGTCAGCCTGCACCCAGCACTCCCTGAGCTGCTAGAAGGATCTCACCATGACAGGTACTATAACATGCTACCGAGCCCAGGAAACTACCAGCCTGCACACAGGTTTCTGACAGTGCTTGAGCATTTTAATGGAAATAGGTTATTTGAGAGGACATCCAAAGAGGCATCTCAAGCACAGCTGCTGCCCTGAGCTGTTGGCTTTTTTCCAGACTCCAGCAAACCAAGAGGAAAGTCAATGACTTGTGCACAGCAAAAAAATAAAATAAAATAAAATAAAAAAATCAGAGAAACCCACATTTCTGGCCTAGGAATCAGCTCCTCTAATTTAAGCAAGGCTTTCTGCAACAGTTTTTAAGGGAAGTTAGAAAGTGAGATCAAGCTGCTAATAATAGGATCATTGCTGAACAGAAGCAAAACCTGTTTAGTTAAACATTTCCCAGCCCCTCTCCTTTTCCATCTCCTATGAAACTGGAGAGGGAAAGTTATTCAGGTCTTCAGACAAACACAATCTGCCTTTGTAGATCTGCAAAAGGTTCCTCCCAAATGATAAGGCAGCATGGCACAACAGTCAAAATCTGGAAGAGGCTGTTTTTCAGACACAGGCAGGCACAGCCAAAACACAAGCATACAAAGGGTTCCGCAGGGTAGGGGGAGAAGAGCTCGCACACAAGTGCATTTGGCACACAAGGATAGTACATGACCAGGGATCAAAGTTTTTACCTTCCTGTATCAGGTTTACTTAGATGCAGAGTGGAGTTTCATCTATTTATACCAATATAAGTACCTACGTTCAACTGTGCCTGCAGAGACCTTCCTTGTTCTGCCATTCATTTCTGTTCCATGCTACTCCGTATGAACACAGTTGAAGGGCTGGCAATTCAGTAGAGAAATTCAGCATGCACAGAACCAGCAGGATTAACTCCCACACAGTGGACACCTGCTCCTTCACTGGAAGGGGATTAATGTCACCCAGTGCTACTCCTATAAGCATGCTACAGACAAGTGAGCTCTGAAGTACTGCTGAGTGTGGTGGGACTCTGTGGCATACACCAAGGCAATGCCTGCATGGCTGGTCAATGCCCACATACTGCTCTGATACCTCCGCAGCCCCTTACCTTGCACTACTGACATCAAAGTCACTCCTCACAGAAGCAGCTCTGAGGAGCTGTCAGAATGTGTTCAGGGTCAAAGCTGAAATTTCTGCCTTTTTTTTTTCCTTTCAAATGAAGAGAGAAGTGATTTTCACAGATACTGATCATCTACAACCAGTAATGGGCACTCATTTCTCCCTTCTCTGTCGAGACTTGTAAAAGTTGCTCTTCCTTTCAAGTAGTTAACAGCACAGCCTCCAGACACTCTGGGGATTCTCAAAGTGAGACAGAGACTCACATTAAGGAATGCTCTATGTTTCCTATAACTACAAGCCATATGACGTTTTCAGTCCCTAGGCTCACTGCTATTAAAGCCTTCCTATGACAGAGAAAGAAAATGCATTAGGAAGGAGCTCCACGAGCACTCCAGGTGGAATGAATAAAACAGGACAAGACCTAAAAGCCCAGAAACTACAGCCACAGCAGGAAGACTTGTGGGAAGCTCAGTCCTCCAGAGACCCAGACATGATGACACCAGCTTTCCTGACCTGAAACTGCTGGTGAGCACAGCAGCATGGGAAGGCCACAGCAGCTCTCCAAAAGACAGCTGCTAGGCCTATATGAAAGCACAGAAGGCAGACTTCCTCACCCAGGATGAAAGTTTAATGCTCCCTTAACCGTAATTAAAATTCAGTCCTACTGCACTGCATCTCCAGCTTACAGCAGATGTACTCACTGCACAAGAACAAACCAAGCACAGGGCTCCACCAGAATGTCACCTGCTGCTACTGCCAGAACAACCATACCTTCCGAGATGGCCTTGGTAAGCAAATCCTCCTATCTGGAGAGGAGCTGCTGTTACAGCAGTGTGTCCTCCAGGGTGAAATCCTGCCCCCTGCATGCTCCTGGGGGCTTTATCTTGTCTGCAGACAGCAGCCAAAGAGCAGGAAATGCCTTGCACACACCACTCCTCGCTTTATCTTCCAGATCTTATGAGAAAAAGAGAAAACTTCACTGCCCTCATTTTGCTCAATGTAGGTTTTGCATTGTGCATGTCACTGTGTGTATTTAATAAAAATGAAGCACAACATGGAAAGAGCCTGTGGTACTTTAAATCTCTGCTGTGTTACCAGGACCCTCCTAGTTAAGGCTAAGCTCCCCAGTTAGTTAAATGCTGGAAAACAAGTTTTCCTTCAAGGAAGCTTTTCAGGCATTGGAATTTAAGGAACTTCTGTTTCATTCTCACATTTCTCATTCACCACTCGAGTTTCACAACCAGCCCAACAGAACTGGCTCAGGCTGTCAGCCACAACGCCAGCTCTGTGACCGCACACTGCTTTCAGTGCAGCACATTTCAAGCTAATACACCAGCAACTAACACCAAGCATCACCAGGCTCTGCAGCTCAGGCAAAAGCTTCAGCTATGAAGCTTGCCATCACTATGCATTGCCACTTCATCCTCTACAGTTGACTTGAACACAGCAGTGCTGTCACTCTCTAGTATCTAATAGCACAGAAAATTAAATCTAAGAGAAACAATTAACCTTTATCCATGTAGTACTTTTGCGTAACACTGGCAACTACAGACTTCCATGATACACTGACAAAGCTCTTTGACATGAATGATTAACTTCCAGTTGTTTGACAGTTCTGTATACCAAAGCTCGCTCAGAAACTGACTCCACTCTTCCAGCCTCACTTAAAACGGGTTTCTCATCTTGTTCAGATAAAGCTCACCATTGGAACTGCTTCGCATTGTTTAAACATGAGCTGAATTTGGTTGGTTTAGAACAAATCAACTCATGAAAGCCCCTTTCATTCTGTTTAAAGGCAGACACATAACCTGGGGCAAATACAATAGATCTTCTAATGCGTCTTTTCTTGGATAGCAAAGGCCAAGCCCGTCACATCTCTTGCCAAGTACAGGCTGCAACACAGCCCAGTGGGACCCTTCCCCCCCCGGAGGGAACCTGGCTACAACAGTTTCCTTTGGGCATGTGAAGAAGGCAATAGTTTTGTTGGCATTTTGAGGAAAGAAGGTATAAAACAACTACAGAAATTACAAGGGTTGCTCCAAAAAGCAATGCCTCCTATTTTATTATCTCAGCCCACAATGTTAGAGGCAGATATTGGTGGTATGGCAGTAGAGGTTGAACCTTCTCAACAACATCCTGGTACATTTCATTGTTCTACTACAGATGGCAGCAGAGAGGCAACCTGATAAATTGGACATGGAAGTGTGTATGAAGGAAAGGTGTGCCACTGAATTCCTCCATGTGGAAAAGACGGCACCCATTGACATCCATTGATGCTTGCTGAACGTTGATGGAGACCAAACCATAACCGAGGGGTGGGTGCTATGTTTCAGCAGTGGTGACAGCAACGTGAAAAACAAGTCACATTCTGGACTGCCACACAGGCTCTTGTTCATTGCTGACAAAAATACACAGCTAATGATGGTGACTATGTTGAAAAACAGTGTTTTGTAGGTGAGAATTCGCTCTGTCCTCTAGTGTTGTATCCGTTGTAGTTTCCATGGAAATAAATAGGAGGTGTTGCTGCTAGAGCAACCTATGTGTTTCACAACAAGGGAAAAGGCTAAAATGCCACGCACACAAGTGACAAAATTTCAGATTGTCACATTTTCCTCCTTGACAAACATCTGAAGTTTTGCATCATGTCTGTGGGCAGAGAAATTAAGTCCCAGCAGTTTCAACATTATCTCTCTTTGGCCAGAGCCCTTGTGCAACCAACGGACCCCTGCAGCACAGCTCCAGCTTCTTCCCTGGGGAGCGGCCCCATGCTGCACCCAGCTCACACCCAGCACAGCCAACGGCAGCGAGATCCAGCCTAGCAGCCAGCCAACACATCTTCCTCAGGAAGAATACATAACACACAAAGGACACCGTTTCACAGAAGTCACTCAAAGGGGAAGGAAAGGAATGGAAGCAGTGTGGTACAGCTATCAAAAGTTAAACATTATCCTTCCCTGCCTAGAAAGCATTCTCTGATGGGGCAGCCAAGGCCAGCTAGCTGCAACTCATTTGATATTGCAGCAGCAGAGTTGTTTTAATTAATAAAAATGGAGTATCACTTTTTTTCTTAAAAAGAAATTAAGCAGCACTTCAGAAGACCAATGCACTGTTTTCTCCCAGTGTTTTGGGACTGAGAAATGAAGATGCAAGTATTAACAGATTAAGGGCTGCAGACACTGCTACAGCTGAGTAAGTTCTGCCAGAGAACTGCCACAGGATGAAAGACTGCTTTTTTAAAGATTGTGCACCATCTTGCACCGAAATCTTCAGAGAATGCACAAGAACTGTTTGAAGCACCATGGCAAGAGCTCAACAGCCCATTCCTCAACACTATACAACCTCAGCTGACCAATAGAAGCAGAAGACAAAAAATATACTTTTGGTTTCAGTTGCTTCACAGGCAAAGAAGATGAGCAAAAAAGCAGACTTGTCAGTTTAACAACTCAAGGAGGATAGGATAGAGACAAATACAGATGACAGGTGGTGGCTGGCTCTTGGCTTGTATCTACATGCTGTGGCACCTGCAACACGGAAGATCGCACTAGCTGTGCCTCCAGCCTAAGAGGAGCAGCACCCCCGGCTTTGCTCAGCTCCCTGGGCATCCCTCCCACTGCACCGTGGTCAGCCAGCCACCCGGTGACAGAGCCATCTCCTGTGCTGCAACAGAAAGGCAGTGCCTGATCACTCTCCAAGCAGTCTCCTGCCACCTCAGCATGCTGCCTGTTGAGGCATGTGATCAGCGCATTTATTACACTGCTTTTCATGTTTAAGTACAACTGTTTGAATACTGCTTACCTCATTGCAGTGAAATAGTAAGAAATAGGGGGGTTCTGGTACTTGTTAAGCAAGCTTGTACAAGTCTATTAGCATCTGTTATGGTAGAAGGGAAAGTTAACTAACAGTACACACACACTGAGCCCCTATTTCTGGATGTGATGCAATTCTGAACACAAAAGCTGCTGTTTCCAGCATCACACCACGCCATGGACATAACCTTCATACCTGGCCTCAGAAGCAGTCAAACCACAAAGCCTACTTGCTAGCTCTGCTCTAATACATACTATAACGTTTACAGAAACAATTAACTGCTTTCCAGCACATGCAGAAGGCTAAGTCTTATCAGGAATGCTGATCTGACCAAACAGCACCTTTCCCAGAAGATTTCCCACAGTCACAGACACTATTAGTGTAAATTTCATCCTCGTGCCTTTAGTCCCACACAACAAGCTCTCCCTTTCACAGGGGGGAGGGTGACTGAACTGATATTCCAGGAGCAATTTAAGCCTGGGCAAAGTGACTTGTCCAGTCCTGTCCAGTCTCTCCCCCTTCTACTCCTTCGCTCTCTCCACCCCAAACATTACCTAGTGCCAAGAGAAAAATCATGCACTCCCAGGCTGCTTCTCAGTTATTTAAAGCAACAGCCCCTTATGACCCCAGTTTTTTTTTAATTAAGTTGTCTTCTTGAACACACTATGATGTAAATCAAATGAAATCCACTTCGAGCTTGCTTTACTTTGCAGCTGGCACTATGCCTTCTCTCTTCCTCCTCCTCATACAAACTACAAAGGTAAATGTGCAACAACAAGACACTTGAGAAGGTTGCAAAAATTGGCAGTAATAGGCAGCTATAGCCAGGGCTATAAAAAGGGAAATAAGTAAATGCACAGCAGCAACACAGGGAAATGTGAAGACAAGCAAGAGCCTTCGGAGATCCTGAGCACGGTGAGGACAGAAGAGAGAGGAACAAAGGAACCCCTGCTAACAGATAGTTGTATCGGGCAAAAGAAATGTCTGTTTGGGAAGCTCATGCTCACAGCCCAGTCTTGGCCTGGAAACACAAGCCTGAGCAGTGTACAGCCCTCACCAATGCCACATTTATTAATGGAACTGCCATGCCCAGGAACAGCCACTCATCGGCCCTCCAAGACTGTTTGGGTGAGGTTGGACCCCAAACCAGACACACAGCCATTACTATGGACAAGGAAGACTTCTACAGATAGAAGCATGGGAAACTTCTACCAAACAGGCTGGAGAACATTAAGACTAAACATTGTTTTAAATAACACAAATTTCCATAGGCTCCCAGTGGGTCCTGGAGCTGGAAACCAACCTGCACTCTATTTGGTTAAACAGTGTTAAGAGTGATTACTTGCCAAATGAATTCAACAACCACCAGCGTTATTTCCCCCC